>CM059305.1:6657500-6755000 GCA_030340665.1 Neosalanx taihuensis
CGAGCGATGCTCACGAATAGGAAGCTGTTTATAGCCAGACCTGCTTCCTGTGGGACGTCTCTGGGCTGCTGCCTCCCTGCTGCCTCCCTGCTGAGGGCTACTGAGGGCAGCTGGGTCCCTACTGAGGGATGCTGGGTCTCTGCTGAGGGCTACTGAGGACTACTGAGGGCTGCTGGGTCTCTGCTGAGGGCTACTGAGGACTACTGAGGGCTGCTGGGTCTCTGCTGAGGGCTACTGAGGACTACTGAGGGCTGCTGGGTCTCTGCTGAGGGCTACTGAGGACTACTGAGGGCTGCTGAGGGCTGCTGGGTCTCTGCTGAGGGCTGCTGCCTCCCTACTGAGGGCTGCTGAGGGCTGCTGGGTCTTTGCTGAGGGCTGCTGCCTCCCTACTGAGGGCTGCTGAGGGCTGCTGGGTCTCTGCTGAGGGCTGCTGCCTCCCTACTGAGGGCTACTGGGTCTCTGCTGAGAGCTGCTGCCTTCCTGCTGAGGGCAGCTGGGTCCCTACTGAGGGCTGCTGGGTCTCTGCTGAGAGCTGCTGCCTTCCTGCTGAGGGCTGCTGCCTCCCTACTGAGGGCTGCTGCCTCCCCTACTGAGGGCAGCTGGGTCCCTACTGAGGGCTGCTGGGTCTCTGCTGAGGGCTGCTGCCTTCCTGCTGAGGGCAGCTGGGTACCTGCTGAGGGCTGCTGCCTTCCTACTGAGGGCTGCGGGGTCTCTGCTGAGGGCTGCTGCCTCCCTACTAAGGGCTTCTGAGGGCTGCTGGGTCTCTGCTGAGGGCTGCTGCCTCCCTACTGAGGGCAGCTGGGTCTCTGCTGAGGGCTGCTGGGTCTCTGCTGAAGGCAGCTGGGTCCCTGCTGAGGGCAGCTGGGTCTCTGCTGAGGGCTGCTGGGTCCCTGCTGAGGGCTGCTGGGCCCCTGCTGAGGGCTGCTGGGTCCCTGCTGAGGGCTGCTGGGTCCCTGCTGAGGGCTGCTGGGTCCTTCCCTGCTGGCAGTGAGCTGCAGTGCGTACACAAAGTGTGTATGTGGACGTGACAGCGATACTGGCGCTGTAACACCTATAAATCATGGCCAAGCTATTAGCATACATCTCTCCCCCGCTTGTTGGCGGCGGCGAGAGAGCCCGCTGTTTTAGTTACAGAGTCCGTGCTGATTGGCTGGCGTGCAGATCCAAAGTCAAACCTCTCTCTCTCTCTCTCTCTCTCTCTCTCTCTCTCTCTCTCTCTCTCTCTCTCTCTCTCTCTCTCTCTCTCTCTCTCTCTCTCTCTCTCTCTCTCTCTCTCTCTCTCTCTCTCTCTCTCTCTCTCTCTCTCTCTCTCTCTCTCTCTCTCTCTCTCTCTCTCTCTCTCTCTCTCTCTCTCTCTCTCTCTCTCTCTCTCTCTCTCTCTCTCTCTCTCTCTCTCTCTCTCTCTCTCTCTCTCTCTCTCTCTCTCTCTCTCTCTCTCTCTCTCTCTCTCTCTCTCTCTCTCTCTCTCTCTCTCTCTCTCTCTCTCTCTCTCTCTCTCTCTCTCTCTCTCTCTCTCTCTCTCTCTCTCTCTCTCTCCCTCTCTTTCAGCCATCATGGCAGCGGAGGAAAGAAGGAAACAAAAGGAGCAGATCAAGATTTTTAAACAGCAGGTGGGTTTCCTGTTTAGGTATGACATCACTTCCTCCCAAAGCTGACTGCTGTTGTCTGTACATCGCTGTGTGTGTGTGTGTGTATGTGTGTGTGTGTTTTGATCTGATCTATTGTGTTCTGATTCTTCAGGAGAAGATCAAACGTATCCAGCAGATCAGGATGGAGAAGGAACTAAGAGCTCAGCAGATCCTGGAGGTGAACCAGCACCTCTCTAACCTTCACCCTCCCTGACCTCCACCCTCACCTCCACCCTCACCTCCCTGACCTCCACCCTCCACTCTCACCTCCCTGACCCCCACCCCACCCTCACCTCCCTGACTTCACCTCCTCTCTCACCCCCTCCCTCACCTCCATCCTCCACTCTCACCACCACCCTCACCTCTCTCACCTCCACCCTCCTGACCTCCACCCCCACCCTCACCTCCCTGACCTCACCTCCTCTCTCACCTCCTCCCTCACCTCCACCCTCACCTCCCTGATCCCCACCCTCCTCCTCCTCCCTCAACCCCACCCTCCACCCTCACCTCCCTGAACCCCCCCCCCCCTCCTCCTCCTCTCCCTCACCTCCCCACTTCCACCGGTGCTTCTGTTCTAATTTCCTCACTTCCTCTTACAGGACCGTTCTAAGAGCTGAAGTCTTATAATAATAATTCCACATAGAACAAGTGCTAAATTGGTCTTGGTTGACGCCAGTTGAATATTAAAATGGGCGCTTCAGTCTGGATTTAAATTGGACAGGAAAAAAAATATATATATTTATTTTTATCAGACAACAGTTTAACAATTTAGCATAAGTGGGTCATTGGGGAGAGGGAAAAACATCATTTCTGCTGCACATGCAACACTGTTGAAGCGCCGACGTTTTACCGACTAAATCGAATTTGAGTTGACACGGTTGGCAAGGCACTCTTTAAACAGACTGTTTACCTTTGCCATTCCTGCATTTAAACGCTAGGTAATTCTTTTCTTTTGTGTTTTACAACTGTGACTGGCGTGATGTTGACCGGAGTGTTAGCAGAGAAACAAAGACACAGGTTCGACACACGACTGAAGTCTGTCACTCCGGGACTGAATGGAACATCCTCTGTTTGTCTCCTCTCCTCCTCTCCTCCCTCCCCTCTCCCCCCCTCCTCCTCTCTCCCTCCCCTCTCCCCCCTCCTCCTCTTCTCCTCTCCTCCCCCTCTCTCCCCCCCCTCTGTTCTCCTCGCTTCAGGCCAAACGAAGAAAGAAAGAAGAAGCTGCTAATGCCAAAATCCTGGAAGCAGAGAAGCGGATAAAGGCGAGTCTTAAAACACCCCCCTTCCCTCCCCCCCCCCCCCCCCCACACACACACACACACCACCCCGAGCACCGAAACACAACGAAAATGAATTACTCATTGTGCTCAAACTGAAATCCAAAGCACCTACTTTCTTCATTTGGACAATGAGATTCCAGTGTGAGGGCTTTTCTGTAGAAAGCGAGCTGGAGGTCCCATCCTGTCCGAGTGATTCTCCTGATGGTGTGTGTGTGTGTGTGTGGTGTGTGTGTGTGGTGTGTGTGTATTGATTGACCTCTCCTTGTGTCTCTCTCTTCTGAAGGAGAAGGAGATGAGGAGACAGCAGGCGGTGATTCTCAAACACCAGGTAAGCTTCCCTAACAGACAGGCTGTTACACAGGACGCAACTTAGAATCAAAACCTGAAACCTCCAACTTCACCTGGGGAAGGTGTGTGTGTGTGTGTGTGTGTGTGTGTGTGTGTGTGTGTGTGTGTGTGTGTGTGTGTGTGTGTGTGTGTGTGTGTGTGTGTGTGTGTGTGTGTGTGTGTGTGTGTAAGAGAGAGAGAGAGAGAGAGAGAAAAAGAGAGTGAGTGTGTGTGGATCTTAAGTCTCTGTAAAGTAACAGACAAAAAAATCTTTCTCTAATATTTTCTTTGGCAAGTTCTCAAACATATATTTCTGTTGGGTTTAATCTTTAAAAAAACAACAACAACAACTTGTTTGTATATTGCCAGTACATCCATGCTGTGTCTACTGTTCCATAATACTTTGCCAACTCTCTCTCCCAGGAGTTGGAGAGGCATAGACTAGATATGGTATGGGTATGTTTACTTTTGTACATCTAACACCCGCATCGTGTACGTGGTTGTGATATGGTTGTCATAGCAACACATTAAGTGTACGTAGCACTTGGCTGCTCATTCATTCCTTCTGCATGGCTTTTCAGACCCACTGGAGAGAGAGAGAGAGAGTGAGAGAGAAGAGAAGAGAGAGAGAGAGAGAGAGAGAGAGAAAGAGAAGAGAGTGAGAGAGAAAGAGAGAGAGAGAGAGAGAGAGAGGACACTGATCAATACTGATCAAAACAGTGCTGGCTTCACCTGGCTGTTTGTCTACCTGATGGTAGGATAGGCTTTTGTCTTTGCCCCAGAATGCATTACAAAGGCTGTCGGCCAATCCACCCCCTCGCTGTCTTGCAGTGCACTTGAGGAGTTTCACATTACACACACACACACACGTTGTCTGAGCTGCTGTGTGTGAGTCTGGTCTGACCTGCAGACAGACACCAGCCTCCATCTGTCTGTCTGACTGATTGAGTGTCTGTCTGTCTGTCTGTCTGTCCACAAACAGTTGCTCTCTATCTTATGTCCTGAAGTTATTCTCTCTCGCTCTCGTTCATTCTGTCTCTCTCTCGCTGTCTCCCTCTGTCTTTCTCTGTCTCCCTTTCTCTCCCTCTGTCTCTCTCTCTGTCCTCACTGTCCCTCTCTGTGTCTCTCATATTGAAAGATTGTTCCATTGAGTCTATGGCTGAATCCTAAATTGACCCTTAGACACACCTGCCTCGCCCAGGTCCCCCTGCCTTACCCAGGTCCCCCTGCCTCGCCCAGGTCCCCTGCCTCACCCAGAACCCCCTGCCTCACAGTTAACATCCCACACCGCATCACCGAAAATCCCAAATTCGGCTTTTGTCTCACCTTTCCCCCCGGGGTAGCCCCGCCCCCCTGCACCGCACACAGCCGCCCACCGGAGTCACTTCTGCTCGCGTTGCCGATCGCCGTTCTCCGTAACCGTGGACGACAGTCACTGCCCCGCCCCTTCCTCCCCCCACACACCTGACCGCCCGTGGCGTCCGAGAGAGGCTCCGCCCACACTGTCTCTAACTTCCTGCTTGCCCCAGTCCTTCACTTCCTGTCATCAAACCTGTTGCATCTCCTCGTTGCTTTTCTGGTTGTCATCCGTGATGTCATGTCTTAACCTCTGACCTCTGCTGTGACCGTAACGACTGTGTTCATGTGAGACGACCCCAGCTGCTGGGCTAACCAGACGTGTGTGTGTGTGTGTGTGTTTCTGCCTCAACAGGAGAGGGAGAGGAGGAGGCAACATGTCTTGCTGTTGAAGGCAGTGGAGGCTCGGAAGAAAGCAGAGGTACACACACACACTCACACACACATGCGCACGCTCACGCACACTCAAACACACTCACACATACACACACTCACACACACTCAAACACGCTCACACACACACCCCACACACAGATACTGAAAGCCAGGAAACTGCTTGTGCACAGACAAACACACACGCTCATAACCCCTCCCCTCCTCCCCCCTCCCTCTAATCCCCTCCCTCCCTCCCTCCCTCCCCTCCCTCCCTCCTCGTAGGAGAGAGAGCGTCTGCGGCAGGTGAAGAGAGATGAGAAGAGGCAGGATAAGGAGAGGAAACAGGCTTTAAGGAGGCTGAGCTGGAGATCGCTCGGGAGCTCAAGAAGCCCACTGAGGACATGTGCCTGTCTGACCACAAGGTACTGCGAGACACGCCCCCTGACACGCCCCTTCCTGTCTTTCATGACATTGTGTCATACTGTGTCCACTGTGCTTACTGGGCACAGATGCTTCTGATAGGAAACGTTGTGCGTCTCCAGAGTGTCTCTTGCGCACAATGTATCCACCTAGTGGCCGAGTCCTGCTACTGCATGACAAACTGCAGACCTGACACTGTAGAAGTAAAAATTCAGAGAGTATGAACACTTATCCCGCTGACCCTCCTCCCTCTATCTCCTCCCTCCCCTCCCCCCCTCTCTTCCCCCTCTTCCTCCTCTCTCCCCCCCCTCTCCCTCCAGCCTCTCCCTGAGTTCTCTCGTATCCCCGGCCTCATCCTGCCTGGCCGGGCCGTGTCCCAGTGCCTGATGCTGATGCAGTTCCTGCGGGGGTTCGGCCGGGTCCTGGGGCTGGACGTAGCCAGCGACGTGCCCACCCTGAGCATGCTGCAGGAGGGCTGCTGAACGTGGGCGACAGCATGGGCCAAGTCCAGGACCTGCTGGTCCGCATGCTGTCCCTGGCTGTGTGTGACCCCGGCCTGCCTCCAGGACACAAGGTGAGGAGGGGGAGGGAGGGAGGGAGAGGAGGGAGGGAGGATGGAGAAGAGAGGGAGAGAGGGAGAGGGAGGGAGGGAGGGAGGGAGGGAGGGAGGGAGGGAGGGAGGGAGGGAGGGAGGGAGGGAGGGAAGGGAGGGAGGGAGGGAGGGAGGGGAAGAGTGGGAGGAAGGAGAGGGAGAGGGAGGGAGAGAGGGAGGATGGATGGAGGGAGGGAGGGAGGGAGGTGGGGATGGGGGCTAGACAGAGTATGATGGGTGTCCATAAAAACATGACCGTCCTTCTCTCCCCCAGACCAAGACCATGCTGGGTGACCACCTGACCAACGTGGGCATCAACCGTGATAACGTGTCGGAGGTTCTCCAGATGTACATGGCTGCTCACTGTGGCCAGACAGAGCTGGCAGAGCTAGCCCTGAGCCTGAAGACCAAGGCCTTCCAGGCACACACACCCGCTCAGAAGGCCTGTCTCCTGGGATTCCTGGCCAACGAGCTGGCCTGTAGCAAGAGTGTGGTCAGGTACGCATGGAGGGACCAATGCTGGTGACCTAACGATGACTTACTACAAGCGATAACAGAGCGCTTCACATACGCCCATGCAACCTAGTTCTGATGGCTTATTGATGACTTATTTCTGATAATGATGACTTATTAGTGTGTGGCTTAACGATGACATAGTTCTAATAGCTTAACGATGACATAGTTCTGATGACTTAACGATGACTTAGTTCTGATATCTTAATGAGGACTTAGTTCTGATGACTTAACGATGACTTAGTTCTGATAACTTAACAATGACTTATTCTGATAACTTAACAATGACTTAGTTCTGATAACTTAACAATGACATAGTTCTGATAACTTAACGATGACTTAGTTCTGATGACTTAGTTCTGATGACTAACGATGGCTGTTTATGTGTTTATTTGCGGTCTGCAGTGAGATAGACAAGAACCTGGAACAGATGACCAACATGAGGAAGGACAAATGGATCATGGAGAGTAAACTGAAGAAGTAAGGCTGTGTTACATCACAGGGTGCTAGTGAGTGAGTGTGTGTGTGTATGTGTGTTCCTGTTGTGCTCACTTCTGTGTTTGTTTATGTTTGTGTGTGTGTGTCTGTGTGTGTGTGTGTCTGCCAAGGCTAAGGGCCATCCACGCCAAGCGGACAGGAAGGAGGGAGGCCAGTGTGGGGGGGGAGGAGACCCAGGCCGCGGGAGCCTCGTCCTCCAGCCTGAAGCGCAAGAGGAAGCCGGGCGGAGACAGCGATGAAGAGGAGGACGAGGAGGAGGACAGTGATGACCAGGCAGAGGAGGACGAGGAGGACGAGGAGGAGGAGATGATGAAGAAATGTAAAAAAGTGGAAACATGTGACGAGGTAGGATCTTGTGCTACATCATCCAGAATCAATGTTTACTGGATATGTGACCTTGTGACACTGTGACCCTGTGACCTTTGTGACCCTTTTGACCTTGTGACCTTGTTCCCCTCCAGGATGAAGGAGACCAGGCCACCAGTGTGGAAGAGTTGGAGAAACAGATCGAGAAATTAGCAAAGGTGAGTCCTGAAATCTACCTCACCCCTCTACCTCAGCCCCTCTACCTCACACCCTCTAGCTCACCCCCTCTAGCTCACCCCCTCTAGCTCACTCCTCTACCTCTCCCCTCTACCTCAGCCCCTCTACCTCACCCCTCTATCTCACCCCCTCTACCTCACACCCCTCTAGCTCACCCCCTCTACCTCACCCCTCTACCTCACCCCTCTACCTCACCCCTCTACCTCAGCCCCTCTACCTCACCCCCTCTACCTCACCCCCTCTACCTCACCCGCTCTGTGGTGCGACCTGGTGTGCGGTGTTGACGTTGTGGCCCCTCCCTGGTTTCCTAGCAACACCACCAGCTGCGGAGGAAGCTGTACGAGGCGTCCCACTCCCTCCGCTCCAGCATGTACGGCCAGGATCGATACCGCCGCCGCTACTGGGTGCTGCCTCACTGTGGAGGGGTCTTCATAGAGGCCATGGAGAGTGGAGAAGGTGAGGGGGGCGAGGGGTGGAGGGACGGGGGGGGTAGGGGGCACAGAGGAGGGGTGGAGGGACGGGGGCGGGGGGGGGGGGGCATGCTGTATCAATAACATCCATGAAACTGGTCGATGCAAAGATGCAAACACTCATCGTGTATTTGCCGCCCTCAGCCCCAGAAGAGATGGAGGAGGAGAGGAAGAGGAGGAAGCGGGCGGAGGAAGAGGTGCAGGTGAAGGAGGAGCCTGTGGAGGAGGAGGTGCAGAAGGAGGAACCCTCCGTCGCCCCGCAGGAGGTCGGCTGCCACGGCAACCAGAACGCCAGCACACCTGCCTCGGAGGAAGAGAAGGAGGAGGAGGAGGAGGAGGAAGAGGAGGAAGAGGAAGAGGAGGACAACGAGGAGAACGAGTTGCCCTGCTGCGGCCACCAACCAGGCGCCACGCTAGCGGTCACCACGGAAACCCCGATCGAGGACGGGGACCCCCAGCAGACGCACAACGGCACACCCGCGGCCCCGCCTCCCGTCGCCGCGGCAACTACCTCCCCTCAGCCCGATCTACCTGCTAGCCCCTCTGCTGCCCCCCCCACCAGCGACAACACGCCAGCCCCCCCCACCTCCTCCTCCCCATCCTGCTCACTTCCGGCCCCTCCCGGGGGGCTGGGCACCCCAGGGAAGCCCCCGTCCCCCTCTCCCCCCCCACAGCTCCAGTACCTCCCCAGTGACCAGCTGCTCAGAGTCCTGACAGAACGCAGCGGACACTGGTTCACCCTCCTCCCTCGATCCCCCTGCGACCAGACCTCCCTCATCACCCCCCTGCCTGGGGCCCCCCACTCCGGCCCCCTGGCCACCTCTACCCCCGCCAGGCCCCGTTCCCCCCCTGCCTCCCCCGCTCTGCCTCTCACACCCTCTGCTGCTTCTGCGTCCGCCAGCCCCCACCACCCCGCCGGCCTCATGAGCTACCCTCTCGCCGCCCTGCAGGTAGGGATGGGTACTGCACCCTGTGTTGTTCATAGTTTCATCATTATGATTTATTTATACTGATTGATTGTGTTACTTATTTGAGTCATATTGTAAATGGATATATTCTCACTTCCCCTCTCCCCCTCCCCTCTCCCCCCCTCCCCCCCCCTCAGGGTAAGTCCGCGGGTCAGATGCTAGGCCTCCCCTTCTGGCCCGGGGGTCTGTTGAATTCCAGCTTGCCGTTCTGTAGCACCTCCCTGGAGGGGGGAGGCACCGGGGCCCCCAGCATCTCCAGCCTGGCCCAGTCGCCCCCCTCAGAGCCCCCCAGCGAGAAGCCTCCTTCGGAGCCCCCCTCAGTCCCCTCTCCTGCTCTCCAGATGCCCAAGTCCCTTGACCACCCCTTCCCACAGCCCATCCCTGAGGGTGAGTGGGGCAGGGGGGCAGGGAGGCAGGGGGGGCAGGGGGGCAGGGTGGCTCAGGAGGGTGGGATGTGATCAGGAACTTTTGATCTGTTTCAATAACTGGGTTTCTGGGTTAATCATTGAGTTGATGGTGATGGTGACTGTGAGGAAGGTGCCAGAAGATGTTTCTAAATGTGTGTGTGTGTGTGTGTGCAGACATGCTGAGCGGCTGGTGGAGGGTGTCGGACATCGAGCAGCTCAGAAGCCTGACCAGGTCCCTGCACAGCAGGGGGCTCCGGGAGAAAGGCCTGCAGAGACAGATGCAGAAATACCTGGAGCTCATCCCACAGGTCTGCACCAAGCACAGAGACGGTGAGTCCTGTCTGTCTGCCTGTCTCTCTGTCTGTCTGCCTGTTTGTCTACCTGTCTGCCTGTCTGTCTGCCTGTCTGTCTACCTGTCTGTCTGTCTGCCTGTCTGTCTACCTGTCTGTCTGCCTGTCTGTCTGTCTGCCTGTTTGTCTACCTGTCTGCCTGTATGTCTGTTTGCCTGTCTGTCTGCCTGCCTGTATGTATGTTTGCCTGTCTGTCTGCCTGTCTGTCTGCCTGTCTGTCTGTCTGCCTGTTTGTCTACCTGTCTGCCTGTCTGTCTGTCTGCCTGCCTGTCTGTCTACCTGTCTGTCTGCCTGTCTGCCTGTCTGTCTGCCTGTCTGTCTGTCTGCCTGTTTGTCTACCTGTCTGCCTGTATGTCTGTTTGCCTGTCTGTCTGTCTGCCTGTATGTATGTTTGCCTGTCTGTCTGCCTGTCTGTCTGCCTGTCTGTCTGTCTGTCTGTTTGTGTGTCTACCTGTCTTCCTTCCTGCTTGTCTGTCTGTCTGTCTGCCTGTCTGTCTACCTGCCTGTCTGTCTACCTGTCTTCCTTCCTGCCTGTCTTACTGTCTCTCCATCTGCCTGTCTACCTGTCTGTGTCTCTGCCTGTCTACCTGCCTGTCTGTGTGTCAGTGTGTGAGCTCTGCCCTGTGCCCCCTGCAGCAGCGATGATCGAGCTGTGTGACCTGGAGGAGAGCCAGGTGAGTGTGGAGTCAGTCCGGGGCTGGTGTGTGGAGGAGCAGGCCATGGAGATGGACATCGCTGTGCTACAGCAGGTGGAGGAACTGGAGAGGAAGGTCACCACAGCCAGCCTGCAGATCAAGGTACACACACACTCACACACTGTTACACACCTCACATACACACTGTTACACACCTCACATACACACTGTTACACACACCACACATACTGTTACACATGCACACACACTGGGGGACAAATAAAGGTTTATCTTATCTTATCTTATCTTACACACATGCACAGAGATGAAAACACACACCGCTAAACACACATACATAACCCATATAGAGACACATTGCTTTAGAAGCCTCATTAAAGCAGCTTACGTTTAACCTGAAAATGTCACCCACCCACCCTCTCCCTCCCTCCCTCCCTCCCTCCCCAGGGCTGGATGTACCCAGAGCCCCAGTCAGAGAGAGAGGATTTAATCTACCACGAGCACAAGCCTCTCTCCAAGACCACTCCCCCCTCCGAGAGAGACCAGGTGGAGGAGAGGGTGGAGAAGGGTGCGGTGGCACGGCATGCGGACAACCCGCTGGACATAGCGGTGACAAGGCTGGCCGATCTGGAGCGCAATGTGGAGCGAAGGTACCTGAGGAGCCCCTTAGGCACTACCATCCAGATCAGGGTGGATAATGTGGGTACGGTCACAGTGCCAGCCCCCACCCCCTCCACTCACTCTGACAGGGAAGGGTAGGTTACCTCTGGGAAACAAACACCCAGACTATATCGCTATTAATTCTATTTATTTATACATATTTTTTTTACTATGAATGCTTTCCTACTACACGTTTTTTTTGGGAGGGGGCGGGGGAGTTGCGTTTCCTGTTTCCTGTGTTTTGGTTTTGTCGCCCCCCCCCCCGGCTGTTCTCTGGTCGTTTGCACGCTGCATCACTTCTGCATCAGTGACGTTGGTGATCCACACAACCTCATCCTCCCTCTGCTGGCCCTGCAGGCCTAACACCATCACGCCATCACACCATCTGCATCCTCCTCTCTCTGTCCTCGTCTCTCCTCTCTTCTCTCCCTCCTCTTCTTACCTTCTCCCTCCTCTCTCTCTTTTCTCCCGCCTCCTCCTCTCAGTCCTCCTCTCTCCCTTCTCTTCCTCCTCCTCCTCCTCTCAGTCCTCCTCTCTCCCTTCTCTTCCTCCTCCTCCTCTCAGTCCTCCTCTCTCTCCTCTCCCTCCTCCTCTCTCCCCTCTCTCCTCTCCCTCCTCCTCTCAGTCCTCCTGTCTCTCCTCCTCCTCCTGCTCCCTGCATGGTTGCAGCATCCAGCCTGTGCTCCTCCCGTCTCCTCCCTCTTCCTCCTCCTCCTCTTCCTCATGCTGATTTGTCCTGCTGGACCTCAGTGCTGTTTGTGAAGCATGGTGGAAGGTCACGCGCGTGCTTGCGTGCGTGTGTGTGTGCACGGGTGTTTATAACTGTGTGTGCATGTCAGCACGTGTGTGTGCGCGTGTGTGTGTGTGATCGCCCCCTCGAGCTCCTCCTGACGTCATGCTGTTCCTCAGGTGTGAGGAAGAGGTGGCTCATGGGATGAAGGTGTGGAGGAGAGCGCTGGCTGAAGTCCGCAGTGCCGCCCAGCTGGCCATGTGCATCCAGCAGCTGCAGAAGTCCATCGCCTGGGAGAGATCCATCATGAAAGTGGTAGGTCAGCCTTAGATCATGGGGATGAGGTACGGCTCAGTGGCAGAACATGGGGATGAGGTACAGCTCAGTGGTAGAACATGGGGATGAGGTACGGCTCAGTGGTAGAACATGGGGATGAGGTACGGCTCAGTGGTAGAACATGGGGATGCCAACTAACGGAACACACAAAAGGGATGTAATTGTCTTGATATAACATCCCAGATCCTAATGTTAGTTTGTGTATGTGATCTGGAGGCTGTGTTTGGAAGGGTAAAAGGTGTTTTATTTCCCGCCCCTGCAGTACTGTCAGATCTGCAGGAAGGGAGACAATGAGGATCTGCTCCTGTTGTGTGATGGATGTGACAAAGGCTGCCACACCTACTGCCACAAGCCCAAGATCACCTGCATCCCCGAGGGAGACTGGTACTGCCCTGCTTGTATCGCCAAGGTAACCCTCTCCAGTCTCAGCCTCTCTGACATGAGGATATATACCCAGTATGCACCTCTGGAGAGAATAGACACTTCCTGCGGCCTCGTAGATCTAAAAAAGAAAGAAAAATGTGTTGTTGTTTTTTCCCACTGACGATCACAATGTGTTTCCTCCTCAGGCGAGCGGTCCAGTTCCAAAGAACAAGAAGCCTCCCCACAGGCCTCTGCCAGGAGGAGGTGGAGGAGGAGGCGGGGGGGGAGGAGGAGGAGGGGGGGGAGGAGGAGGAGGGGGAGGAGGTGCAGGAGGAGGAGGAGGAGGGGGAGGAGGAGGAGGGAAGAAAGGTGGAGAGGTGAAGAGGAACGTGGGGAAGCAGACAGGAAACAGCGAGGGTTCGGAGGACGACCCCTCCAGCGCTAGCTGCACCCCCAGGAAAGGAGCTGCCAAGGAGGCCAACAGGAAGAGGAAGTCAGAGGAGATCCCGCCCCCGCCTCAGCAACTGCCCAATCAGGAGAGCCCTGTGTGTGTGAAGAGGGCAAAGACAGCTAGGGACAATAACAGAGATCTTGGCTTGTGCAGGTATGTGCTTGGCTGTGGAAGGAAGCTGGGAAATTTGATATGTGATGTGTTCATTTCTCCTGGTACCGTATCTAACTCCCTGTGTGTGTGTGTGTGTGTGTGTGTGTGTGTGTGTGTGTGTGTGTGTGTGTGTGTGTGTGTGTGTGTGTGTGTGTGTGTGTGTGTGTGTGTGTGTGTGTGTGTGTGTGTGTGTGGTGTGTGTGTGTGTATGTATGTG
This sequence comes from Neosalanx taihuensis, assembly GCA_030340665.1. NCBI lineage: Eukaryota > Metazoa > Chordata > Actinopteri > Osmeriformes > Salangidae > Neosalanx > Neosalanx taihuensis. The sequence continues at coordinate 6,670,791 of CM059305.1, forward strand.
TATGTGTGTGGTGTGTGTGTGTGTTCCAGAGTGCTCCTGGCTGAATTGGAGCGACACCAGGATGCTTGGCCCTTCCTGACTCCTGTCAGTCTGAAGTCTGTTCCTGGATACAGGAAGGTCATTAAGAAGCCCATGGACTTCTCCACCATCAGAGAGAAGCTGATCAGCAGCCAGTGAGTCAACTCTTCCCAATCTGACTCATCAATTCATATCCTGACTCTTCTCTCATCTCAATCTGACTCATATCATCCCAATCTGACTCATCAATTCATATCCTGACTCTTCTCTCATCTCAATCTGACTCATATCATCCCAATCTGACTCATCCTAAACTGACTCATCTCATCCTAATCTGACTCTAGAGTGTAAACTAAATGTTTTTTTTCCCCTCCGTTACAGATATCAGAATTTGGAGACTTTCATCATCGACGTCAACCTGGTGTTCGATAACTGTGAGAAATTCAACGAGGACAACTCGGACATCGGCCGTGCGGGACACAACATGAGGAAGTTCTTCGAGAAGCGATGGACGGAGCTTCTGAAGCAGACGAACTAAGCAGCTCCGACGATCCACTCAGCCCTCCAGCCCTCTCTCCTCCCTTACGCCAGACCACCAGGAGAGGGCGAGCGAGGCTTCACACCACAGAAGAAGAAGTCTTTTTATTTCCGTTGGGGAAAAGGTTGGTCATGTGACCAAGAGGGAGGAGTCCCAGTGATGGTTTTGCCTCAACAGGGATCAAACATCCAAAGAATCCCATAGAAACAGGATGTGAGCAGGAAGTGAGCGCAACATCACTTCCTGTTCCAGACAACAATGCACTGAATGAATCCTCCTCGACCATCACAGACGTACATGCGGTAGAAATACTTTCCACTACTTTGTAAATATTATTTTTCATTTTATTTAATCGTATTATAGTGAATGTATTTAATTTTGTAATAATTATTTATGAATCAATAAACAAACAAAACAAACTAAAAAAAGGTCCACTTCATTTTCTATGAAAAGGAAGAATCCGTTCAACTGCTTTGAATCGAAAAAGGAATGTGTCTTTTTGTGTTTAAAATTATTTTTTTTTTCCTCCCAAATATGAAACAAAGCCAAGATAAATCCAGGACTGTTTTCACTCCACTCTGGGAGTCAGAGGACTGTGGTCATTACTTTCAAACTGTAAAACTGCATTTTATTTCCGAAAAATCTGCAGAGAAACCTTCAGACAACAGTGCTAAGTGTGTATATACTGTTTATTAATGTCAATATTAAGTATTGTTTGGAACAATGTGTACAAATTGTTGGAGAATATCAGATATTGTTTATGCCTTAGAATGATTGTAGCATTCTATTTTAGTGAAAGTGATTAATACATTATCATAAATATTGTTTGTACAGTTATAACCATGTCTTCAACAAGCACTGTGTTCCTTCATTAGCAGTGCCTACCCTTCCAACAGGGGTGTAGGGGAAGTTCACTATTGATTGATCATTTTTACAAACTGTTTTTCTTTTCAAAGATTTTTGAAATATCATTTCAATCCAATATGACCTCCAAAGTCTGACAGTGACATAGTAATCATTCCTATACATCGTGTGAAAAAAGACACATATTTAAGTCATTTTTTCTTGTTTTTGTTTTGTTTTTATTCATCATGACCCTTCATGTTTGCCTTGCCACAGTGTGCAGGACATCAGGCCATTTGTAACCACTGTGTTTGAATCTTTGCTGTTTGTTGTGGCCTAAAGGAGGCAGCTAGAGTTTTTTGTATCCAAGTCAAGAGTGCTTGAAGTTACTTTATTTAAGATATTGTGGAATAAAAGTATCATTCTTTTTGTAGGAGCTTTATTTTTCACTAGTGTGTGGCACGGACCTATTAAAAAAAAACGATGTTTTTCAACCTATAAGGGCTGTCGGTGTGTCTTCTTTTCCTTTTTATCTCTGTAAAGCTGGAGAAAAAAAACGGATTAAATATGAATACATGAATACACTATAAACACAACTATAACAACATTATAATCGCTATGTAAACAGTATTATAATATTAACTGTGTAATAAGCAGAGACGCCGCGTGCATTCTGAAGGCTGCTGGTGACGTCACGGACAGGGCGCGTGGGGGGTGAGCGTGAGCAGACCCCGGAAGTTAACAGTGGGATAAGAAGAGGTAAGAAAACCGTTTAACTTCTCACACAAGAATAACATTTCATTACCCACGTCGAATGTGTCTAATTATTATAACGTATGATTGAAAAATGATATACCATGATTATATAATAACATTTAACGCTGAATTAAAGTTAACTTTCAAACTGGGGTTAAAAGCCGCGAGCATGAAGCTAATGTTTACTTCAGCCAACCCGTTAATAATTAATCATTAATTATATTTCTTATTTCTATATTTATCAGTGTCTTTTCGTCGTTAGCTTGACCAACTTGGCTTTTTCCTCTGCGGATGGAAATGGTGTCTCTTATTTGCACTTTGCAAGACCATCGAGACGATGTCAACTTCTGCGCCTTTTCCGGGTCTCACCTGGCGACCTGCTCCAGTGACAAGACCGTCCGGATATACTCCACCCAGGACCTCTCCGAGCTGCCCTTCTCCCCGTTAACGGGTCACGGCTACGGTGTCCACTGCTGCCGGTTCAGCGCGTGCGGACAGTTCCTTGCTTCGTGTTCAACAGACGCAACAACGGTGATCTGGTCAACAACGACCGGTGACATCGAGGCCGTGCTGGAGCACCCGGGTCGCAGTCCGGTGAGGGTGTGCGCCTTCTCCCCCGACTCTGCCCACCTGGTGTCCGGTGCTTCTGACGGTAGCTTGGCTCTATGGGACTTCGCTACTAAAACACTCAGCAGGTAAACTGCAGCAGGTAAACTCTCTCTTGTAAGTCGCTTTGGATAAAAGCGTCTGCTAAATGAATACATGTAAATGTCAATGGAAACTGGGGTTGTCTTTTTGTGGCCTCCTGCACATGAAAAGTTCACAAACTAGACAAGTCTAGAGGCCATACTAACAGCTTGTCCAGTCTCCAGGTTAACAGGGTGGCTGGTGAGTGGGAGGTGGTGTTTATGATGTGGGTGCTGTGTGTCTGTAGGACAGTGTCTGTGAGTGACAGCACCATGGTGGCCTGCTCCTTCAGTCCCTGTGGGCAGCTGTTAGCGTCAGGCTCCACCTATGGAGATCTGAGGCTGTGGGACAGGAAGCTGAACCAGCTGCATGCAGAGAAGAACGCTCACGATCTGGGGGTCACATGCTGCTGCTTCTCTCCCAGCATGCTCAGCGGTGAGGACAACCTCCTCCTCCTCCTCCTCCTCCACTCCTTCCTCACCCATCCTCCCTATGGGGGAGTCAGGTGGCTGAGCGGTTAGGGAATCGGGCTACTAATCAGAATGTTGCTGGTTCGATTCCAAGCCGTGACAACATGATGTTGTGTCCTTGGGCAAGGCACTTCACCCTACTTGCCTTGGGGGAATGTCCCTGTACTTGCTGTAAGTCTCTCTGGATAAGAGTGTCTGCTGAATGACTCCATGTGAATGTTCTCTGTGTTGTAGACTCCAGTGGGATGCAGGTATGGCTGGCATCATGTGGGCAGGACAGCTTGCTGAAGATCTGGATCATCTGCAACACCAGCTCAGGTTCGAAACTCTGACCAGTCCAGTTACAGAGACCAACACAGAGACCAGTGTGTAACATGTGTGTGATGTGTGTGTGACGTGTGTGATGTGTGTGTGATGTGTGTTGCGGCCCGCAGGCTGTAAGATGCAGCTCCAGTTCTGTCTAACAGGCCAATCTGCTCCAGTCCTGTCCTGCTGTTACTCTGCTGATGGACAGCTGCTCGTGTCTGGGTGAGGAAAGCTACAGCGTCCCACCTCCACCCCTCCACAACCCCACACCTCCATCACCACACCCCTCCATCACCCCACACCTCCAGCCTTCCTTCCCTCCCTCCCTCCACCACCCCACACCTCCACCACACTTTTTTTTATCCAGTCAGCAGTAACCTCCTGTGACCACAGGGGGGCAGCAGCATCATCTTTTCCCCTCTGTTCCTGATGAGCATCCTCAGTATTAAAGCTGCACACTAGAAGCAGCACAGTCTGCCTGGTGTTGTGTGTGTGTGTGTGTGTGTGTGTGTGTGTGTGTGTGTGTGTGTGTGTGTGTGTGTGTGTGTGTGTGTGTGTGTGTGTGTGTGTGTGTGTGTGTGTGTGTGTGTGTGTGTGTGTGTGTGTGTGCCTACATCACACGTGTGTCTTTGTTTTACAGCTCTGTGGACAAAACCGTCACAGTCTACGATGCTGTGAGTTCTTTGCACACGCCTTCTCTAGATGTCATGTGACAGTTTCCATGGTGATTTGTAGGTCCTGGTGAGGTTAATATTCAGTTTGACATCACTTCCTGTCTGGAACTCCTTGGTCATGCTGAACGTCCTTGACATCACTTCCTGTCTGTGTGTCCACAGAGTCGTGGAGTCCTTCTGTACACTCTGAACCAGCATGACAGGTGAGGCTGGGAGTGTTGTGTTGGCTGATCTGTGTGGTTGTGGTTGTGTATGCTGATCTGTGTGGTTGTGGTTGTGTATGCTGATCTGTGTGGTTGTGGTTTTGTATGCTGATCTGTGTGGTTGTGGTTGTGTATTCTGATCTGTGTGGTTGTGAATGCTGATCTGTGTGGTTGTGGTTGTGTATGCTGATCTGTGTGGTTGTGGTTGTTTATGCTGATCTGTGTGGTTGTGTATGCTGATCTGTGTGGTTGTGTATGCTGATCTGTGTGGTTGTGGTTGTGTATGCTGATCTGTGTGGTTGTGTATGCTGATCTGTGTGGTTGTGGTTGTGTATGCGGATCTGTGTGGTTGTGTATGCTGATCTGTGTGGTTGTGTATGCTGATCTGTGTGGTTGTGTATGCTGATCTGTGTGGTTGTGGTTGCGCTTACAGGTACGTGACAGCGTGCTGCTGCTCCCCTGTTCTCCCTCTCATCGCCTCAGGCTCCATGGACAAGACAGTCAACATCTGGAGGCTGGAGGACGGACCCAGCCAGCATGGTAGGAGGAGGAGACAGTCTGTAGACACACAGATACAGTGTATATACACACACACACACTATACACACAGATACAGTGTACATACACACACACTATACACACACACACACACACACTATACACACAGACACAGTGTATACACACACACTATACACACAGATACAGTGTATACACACACACACACACACATAGATATAATATGTATGATCACATGTAAATACACACACTCGTCAGAACCCCTCATCTCTCGCTGTTTTTTTGTTGGTCTGATTGCATGTCTCTTTTTTTCTCTCCCCCCCCCCTCTCCTCCCCTCCTCCCCTCCCACTCTAAGGAGTGAAGTCTCTACCTGGTGAGTGTTATCCGCTGCTGGTTCTCTGAGCCTTATGGAGCTGCTGCTGCTGTTAGGGAGCGTCCAGCTCCCTGCTGCTGTCCTAAAGGCTCTTATCAGCTGCTGAACTCTGCAGGACGGAGCCCGTTCAGCCCCCAGAGCCAGCCTCACCTCTCACTACAAACACTGCCTGCAGTGGATCCCCGATGAGAGAGAGAGAGAGAAAGAAAGAGAGAAACAGAGAGCTAGCTTGACTGCTGGGTTTTCTCGAGTCTGTTGAGTCCTGATAGCGTTTTGTTTTCATGTTTTTTTTAAGCTTCTTCATGTTGTTCCTCAGTCTAATCTTCACATCTTCAAGACAGTTCTGTTCATTTGAAATGTTTTCTTCTCGCCCTGCAGACGAAGCTTCAGCGTCTTCATCCGAAGGTAGATATACACATACAGGAAGCTGATAGTGGATGTGTGTTGTTCTTTAACAGCTAAGTTACAAGTCACTTTCTGTTTTGACGTGTCCCTCCCCCTCACCCAGGAAGGACATTGGCCAGTCACTCCAAGCTGCTGGTCAAAGATTGGTCAGAGGAGGAGGTGTCCAGCTGGTTGGTGGAGGAGGGGTTGGAGGAGCTGGTGGAGGTCTTCAGAGCCAATAACATCGAAGGGACGGAGCTTCTCAGTCTTACCAAGGACACCCTGATCTCCGAGCTACATATAGGTGACACACACACCACTATCTCACACACACACACACACGTACATCACATTATGCCTTAGTTTACAGTACTATATATGCATTAGACTGTGATTGTTCTGCTCCAACATGGTAATCTGCTTTGGCAAAGCAGGGCTGGTTACGTAACCACATCCCTGATCCCTAAGTATATTTATACACTGTATCCAAACATGATGTAGTTTCACAGATGTAATAAAATATCCTCCACTATGACTTTGTCATTGATAAATCCCACATATATATTTTTTTCAATGGCCTGAATAAAGTTGTTCTGTTTTGTGTGTGTGTGTGTGTCTGTGTCTGTGTGTGTGTGTAGAGTCGATGGGCTTGCGCAGTAAGATTCTGAGGAAGATAGAGGAGCTGAAGAGCGCATGCGTGTGCAGTGGCGTTCCTGACGAGTTCCTCTGTCCAATCACCAGGGAGCTCATGAGAGATCCGGTCATCGCGGCAGGTGACGTCCGCTTTGTCTGTTAGCATGCTGACCGCCTGCGTCACCTTTTTTTTTACTGACATAAACATCAATATACATATTTAGATACATTACAAATGATGTGTAAGAAAATCGTCAATATATAATTTTCAAAAAATAAAATGACTGTTGGTTAGCCAACTTTAATACGACACCTTGAATTAGACAGTTTTCACATCATCAGTATTTATATTTCATCATTGTTGTGTTCAGTAGACTATTTGTTCTAAGTCAGAATTCGTTTTAATTCTCCATGCAAGTTATACAAACATAAAATTTACTGAAGCAGGATGGAGCAAACAAAGAACATATATGAACTTAAATAAATAAGGATAAAAAGAAAAAGTAGGCAATAGCCATGCATTGTTATGTATTTATATGAATACACTTGCATAATAAACCCTTTTTTTTTTTTACAGACGGTTACTCATATGAGCGAGAGGCGATCTGGAGCTGGATTAGCACTAAGAACCGCAGCAGCCCCATGACCAACCTGCCCTTACAGACAACACTGCTCACCCCTAACAGGACGCTCAAGATGGCCATCGGTCGCTGGCAGACCAGCCAATGAGAGAAGGTTTCACAATGTGGGATCCACTCTGTTCCTACAGTCAGACATCAGGATTGGCTGGAGGCAGCGGTGAAATGTTGAAGTATTTCAGGTGTATTGAGATTATTAAAATCTAATGTCTGTCATTTTTCTCCGGATGTAGTCGGGGAAGAGTCCAAGTCAATTTTGGAGTTGAGGTCAGAATAAAAAAATGATTTTGGACTTGGGGTCAGAATAAACAAAATGATTTTGGACTTGGGGTCAGAATAAACAAAATGATTTTGGACGTGGGGTCAAAATAAACAAAATGATTTTGAATTTAGGGTCAGAGTAAACCAAGATTTTTGGACTTGGGGTCAGAGTAAACCAAGATTTTTGGACTTGGGGTCAGAGTAAACCAAATATTTGGAGCAAAAAGGGGTTGTTGTTTATTTATTGTTCCTAAACTGAGTTGGTCAATATAATTTACGGGATTTATAATTTTGTTGAATATGCTTATGTGTGTGTTTATGGTTTAAAATAATTGTAATGTATGAACCACGTAAATCAGGGGTGCACACACTTTTTCAGCATGCGAGCTACTTACAAAATGACCAAGTCAAAGTGATCTACCTACTATAAAATTGCGCAACATATAATTATTCATAAATATATTGTGAATTATTTATGTTAGTATACCTTGCATAATTGCGTGAACCCATATTGCTTGTTACAACCCCAACAAGCAAGGAAATCAGCTTACAAATCAATAATGTTTATTTACAACACAGGGATCAAGGAGGACTGCCAGTGGCACCAAATGAAAGAAAAAAATTATAACCCACCTCCCCTTGACAGGTGCTAAGCACCCATAAATACAGTGGGTGGTGCTCACTCTAACCTTCATCTCAATGTCGGCTTGTAGAGTCAAAATCGCATCCTCCACTCCAGAAGAGTTAAGGTGAAACAGTGTTGCAATTTTTGGTGCGAGTGAAACAACATCAGCATCTCACGTAGGAGGGGACGTTCTTGGGACTTTGCATAACGTTCCCTAAAAGTTATCTAAATGTGACGAACGTCCCGAACCTTAACAGAACATTGGGGACGTTTTTAAAACGTTCTCATTTGGTTCTGAACACAACTTTTTTGAAAGTTTTCTGTATGACTTCATGGAGACGTTCCATGTTCGTTATTTTGTGGTCACACTGCAAACATTACAAATATGACATCTGGGACTTTTAAAGAACGTCCCGTGAAAGTCACATCGTAAGGACGTCGTAAATAAATAACATATAAATAAATAATAGGATAATCAAAGGAAGGAGCTATTGTTTAATCAGATTTTATTGTCTCGTAATGTTAAGGCTAGTAATACTTTAGCATATAGTACATAGTAATAAATCTAGCATGGTAACAAAGTACATGTAAACATAGTAACTTCAGATACTAGCAGTTATATACCCTCTCTCCTGTCTGTAAACTCATTGTCCACTAACACTTCTCTACAATTCTTTTCAACTGTGCAAAAATAAATATATATTATATATTGCTCATATAGTTTCCAAGCTATCAGTGAAATTAATATTATATATAATATTAATATATATAATTACCATCAAGCACACCAGGCAGTTCTGTCTCTAGGTGTTTATGAAGAAGAGAACAGAACACACTGAACAGAAGGCTGTTCTTTACACTAAAGCCTGTTTCACTGACATCCACCACTTTAACTTGGGTAAACCAGCTAGAAATACGGAATATACAAATATAGAAATAGTAAGGAGTTCCTCCCTGGTAAAAATGTCAGTCACTTGCCACTTCAAAACATCTTGTCTTTTAGGTTCATTAGATCAGTGGTGCCCAACCCTGGTCCTCGAGAGCCCCTATCCTGAAAGTTTTAGATGTTTCTCTGCTCTAGCACACCTGATTTTAATGAATGATCAATATGAGGCTTCCACAGAGCTTGATAACGAACCTTCATTAGAATCAGGTGTGCTGGAGCAGGGAAACATCTAAAACTTTCAGGATAGGGGCTCTCGAGGACCAGGATTGAACACCCCTGCACTAGATTGTTTCACATCTTACATTCTGGCTGTATGTTAGCTGTGATGATGCGTGTTGGACTAATGCTTCTGTATCGCCTTGCGTTGAGCTGCTGAGCTCTGTTGAGGTGCTGTCGGCTTGGAAAAGCTGCCCTACACATGAGATCTGCTGAAGCGTCAAGCACAGTGTCTTCCAGCCTCCATGTCCACCTGTGTGTCCCCCCCTGGGACGAGGTCCAGTCTGTCCCTGGTCAGCGTGGTCGTGTGTTCCAGGACACAGCGAGCTGGTGCCGTCTCCCGCTCACACGTTGGACTCTATGAAGGAGCGTTTGGGTTTGATGGGGGGTGCGTGCAGGGCGGGGTTATCCCTGGTGAGGCTGGGCTGGAGCCTCTGGAGGTCTGGGTACTGCTGCTGCCGAGCCTCCCTGTGGAGCTTCCTGTCTGGGTACTGCTGACCGTTCACCAGGCCTCCCCCTCCTCCTCCTCCTCCACCCTGGGGCTTGTCCTGGTACGAGGCCCGCTGGTACTCCCCAGGATGGTCTAGAACAGCCAGGCCGAAGGTCTCCACTCTCCCCTCGGAGGCCGACCCAGGCCAGCCTGGCCCGGGGGCTCCCTGCACACGCACGGCCTTATCTTTCACCCCCATAAATGGGCGTGGCTTCAGCTCTGGTTTGGTCTTCATGCTGCCGGCGTTGCGGGCATGGTGTGGAGCTTCGGGGCCCTGCGGCCGGGGGACACTGCTGTCCGACAGCGTGCTGCTGCCTGAGCTGGAGCCTCGAGAGGCCCCTTCCCTCCACACCTCCATGGCAGCCGGCCCCGCCCCGGGGCCCAGGCCGGGACACAAGCCTTCTGCAGGGGCACCAGGGTGGGCTGAGAGACGCTCCATCGCCCTGGAGAGGCTGGAGGAGGAGGTGGAGGAGGAGTGGGGGGAGAAGGATGAGGAAGTAGGGGAGAGGGAGGAAGGGGAGGGTGGGATGTGCTCGCTGGAGGTGGAAGGAGGCAGAGGGGGGATGTCAGGCCTCAGGTGTCTGCCAGGCAGAGGGCTGGATGGGCTGCACAGAGACATGGGGCGGCCTGTGACCCTTCCCCCTGGCTGCAGGGAGTGGCTGTGCTGCCTGGGCTGGCTGGCTGGGTTGTGGGGCTGCCTGGAGCTGTGTTGGCCTGGCTGGGCCGGGGGCGGGGGCTGGTCCAGGGTTGGGGAGGGGCCGTGCTCCATCAGGACAGGCTGCAGGGCCCGGTTAGGCCCGTACGGGTTCTGAAGCCACTGATCCGGGTTCCTTCCGCTCCTCACAGGAACCTCCTCCAGCTCTGGAGTGCTCTGGCAGTCTGGGCTGCCCTGACTGTGGAGCTCTGTCTCCCCATCTGAGGGCTGGCGGTGGTGGGGTGGGTCCTGGGTGGTGGAGGGCAGCTGCTGCTGCTGTTGTTGTTGTTGGTGTTGTTGATGTTGTTGTTGTTGGTGGTGGTGTTGTTGCTGATGTTGTTGATGTTGTTGATGTTGTTGACACTCGTCCTCTACGCGGAGCAGCAGCCGCCTGATCTCCCGATTGGATGGACAGAGGCGGGAAGCTTCGTTCAGGTCATCCAGAGCTTCAGAGAACTTTCTGGAAGAAGGAAGGAGAAAACTGAAAGAGTGTTTGTGTCTATGTGTGTGTGTGTGTGTGTGTATCTGTGTCTCTGTGTGTGTGTCTCTGTGTGTGTGTGTCTGTGTGTGTGTGTCTCTGTGTGTGTCTCTGTGTGTGTGTGTGTGTCCTGGTGACAGGTCCTCACCTGCTGCTTCGCTTAGCGCGGGCGCGAGCGTAGAACGCTTCGTAGGATCTAGGTTTGATCTCCAGGGCTTTGGTAGCAAAGTCCTCAGCAATGCCAAAGTCCTGTTTAAAATGCAACATAGCCTTGAGAATGTTCGTGCTTTACTGAAATCTGCATCGGATAGGAATCTCTCCCTCCCCTCTCACCTCTAACCCTCCCCCCTCCCTCCTCCCTCTCTTTTAGAGTGCCTCTGTGTGTGTGTGTGTGTGTGTGTGTGTGTGTGTGTATGGTGTGTGTGTGTGTGTGTGTGTGTGTGTGTGTGTGTGTGTGTGTGTGTGTGTGTGTGTGTGTGTGAGAGTGAGTGAGTGAGTGAGAGAGAGAGAAAGAGAGAGTGTGTGTAACTGTGTGTGCCTCTATGTGAGTGTGTGTGTGAGAGAGAGAGAGAGAGAGAGAGAGAGAGAGAGTGAGATAGAGAGAGAGTGTGTGTGTGTATCTCTGTGTGAGTGTGTGTGCCTGTGTGTGTGTGTGTGTTTTGATTTATTAGCGGGCAGTTTGGAAGCGAGGGTGACCTTATCCCAGACTATCAAACCCTCCATTCCTCCTGCCTGAGACGACCACAAGATGACATTTCCCTGCTCTGCCACTCCTCCCTACGCACCAGCACCAGCTCTGACACACGCTACAGACACACACCACACACACACACACGCTACAGACACAGTCACACAGGCTACAGACACACACCACACACACACACACACGCTACAGACACAGTCACACACGCTACAGACACACGCACATACGTTGTTCTTGCGGCTGCAGCGAGACAGGTTGAGGTAGAGCGACACCCTCAGCTCTCTCAGGGAGCGCAGGTCCTCAGCCCCGCCCTCCCGGGGGAACTTCCTCAGGGCGTACTGGTACCTCTGCCCCGCCTCCTTCATCCTCCCCTTCTGGAGGGAGAAAAGGAGAGGGAGGGGGAGAAGAGGGGGAGAAAAGATTGTGAACTACAGTGGAGATCATGCAGTAGAGGTACAGTAGAGGTGCAATAGAGCTACAGTAGAGATACAGTAGAGGTACAGTAGAGGTGCAATAGAGCTACAGTAGAGATACAGTAGAGGTACAGTAGAGACACAGTAGCAGTACAGTAGAGGTGCAGTAGAGACGCAGTAGAGGTGCAATAGAGGTACAGTAGAGCAGCAGTAGAGACACAGTAGAGGTGCAATAGAGGTACAGTAGAGCAGCAGTAGAGACACAATAGAGGTGCAGCACCTTGTACAGCAGGTTTCCTTCCTCCATGAGCTTCTGTAACAGAATCAGGAGGACGTCTGGTTTGGAAGAAGCCATCAACCAGGTGGCATGACCTGGAACCGCACACACATCACACACACACATATTACACACACACACACACACATTACACAAACACATATTGCACACACACACATTACACACACACATATTTCCTACACACTTCAGAGACAGTGACACAGACGCACACTCGCTCAGACAGGCAGTCAGTGAATCCTGTAGTCAGGAACCAATATGGAGGAATCCTACCTGATCGATCATGAGGAGCTGTTTTATAACCTGGGGGGGGGGGGGGGGGAGGAGGGGGGAGGAGGAGAGGAGGGGGAGGAGGAGGGGGGAGGAGGAGAGGAGGAGAGGAGGGGGGGGGGGACAGGAGGACAGAGAAACAGAAGGTGTTTAGATGTGTCCTCCTTCTCCCAGACAGGATCATGTGATCCAGGTGTTCTTACCTGACTTGGCTCCCTTCTTCTGCAGTGTGTTGGAGCGCTCAGTCTGCCTGAGAGAGCAGAGCTCGCCTGCCCCTTTCTCCACCAGGTACTGCACCTGCAGAGATTAGAGACCACATCAGAGGTGTGTGTGTGTGCAGACTGTGTGTGTGTGTGTGTGTGTGCTGACTGTGTGTGCGTGTGTGTGTGTGCTGACTGTGTGTGTGTGTGTACTTGTGTGTGCTGATCGTGTGTGTGTGTGCTGCCTGTGTTTGTGTGTGCTGACTGTGTGTGCGGGTGTGTGTGTGCTGACCGTGTGTGTGTGTACTTGTGTGTGTGTGCTGATTGTGTGTGTGTGTGTGCTGACCGTGTGTGTGTGTGTGTGCTGCCTGTGTGTGTGTGTGCTGCCTGTGTGTGTGTGTGCTGACTGTGTGTGCGGGTGTGTGTGTGCTGCCTGTGTGTGTGCGTACTGCCTGTGTGTGTGTGTGTGTGTGTGTGTGCTGACTGTGTGTGCGGGTGTGTGTGTGTGCTGATCGTGTGTCTGTGTGTGCTGATCGTGTGTGTGTGTGTGCTGACCGTGTGTGTGTGTGCTGACTGTGTGTGCGGTTGTGTGTGTGCTGCCTGTGTGTGTGCGTGCTGCCTGTGTGTGTGTGTGCTGACTGTGTGTGCGGGTGTGTGTGTGTGCTGATCGTGTGTGTGTGTGTGCTGACCGTGTGTGTGTGTGCTCCCAGAGCAGCCAGCTGCAGCAGTGATCGTCCAGTTCGGTCCAGATGGTTGATGTTGGATCCATTCTCCAGCAGCAGCTGAGCCACGCCCCTGCGGCCCTTAAGACACGCCCACCCCAGGGCCGACAACCCCTCCTGGTCCACTGAGGTCACAGACGCTCCTGGACACACACACACACACACAGACATGTAGACAAGGACACACACACAGGCAGACACACAGACATGTACACACACATACACGGAATGTACACACACAAACACATACACACACACACACACACACACACACACACACACACACACACATACATACACAGACACACACACACAAAGGCACACCAACATGCACGAGCAAGACACGGTTTACTTTTGGAATTACATGAACTTACTGGTTAGCAGACAGAGTCTAACTATTCATGTTTACAACAAACTGCATGTCAAAACATTACAGAACTCTGAATACAGCGTGACCTCTCACCTTTAGACAGCAGCAGGTCAACAGTGGTCAGGTGACCTTCACTGGCTGCAACCATCAGAGGGGTACGACCCTGTTTGTCCACAGCCTCCATGTTAGCTCCATGCTGCAGGAGCAACTCTGCTACCTGGGGGAGGGAGGGGAGGGAGAGAGAGAGAGACAGATGTAAGATACTCTGGTTAGTCCGGACAGCGTTGACCTGCGAGGGAGAAACAGGATGACCTCTGACCTGGGCGTGGCCGTGGCGGACGCAGCTGAGGAGAGGGGTCCCCCCCCGGAGGTTAGTCTGCTCCACGCTGGCCCCCTGCTCCAGCAGGAACTCACAAGTCTGCAGCCTGCCCCGGGCTGAGGCCACACCCAGAGCTGGGGGGAGAGAGGAGGGGGGAGGAGAGGGAGAGAGGGAGAGAGGGAGAGGGAGAGAGGAGGGGTGATGAGTGGGGGAGAGAGGATTGGAGGAGAAGCGAGAGAGGAGGGGTGATAAGTAATAAGTGGGGGGAGAGGAGGAGAGGGGAAGAGGGGGAGAGAGGGAGAGAGGAGGGGGAACCATTTGGCATGTAATTACCCATGAAGGGCAGAACCACTACCCAACACAATTTGTCAGTCAGCATAATAACCTCCAGCTAATCACGAAACCTCACTTAACCACTGATGCACTGACGTCATGCAGGCAGAGAGGCTGCACAGTCCCAGGGTTCAAACATTTTCCATGGCAGTCTGGTTCTGCCCCGTCCCCCAGTCACGAGCAGACACTTAACAGCCCCAGTGTAGAGAACCAGCAAGGCCACGTTATTAACAACACGATGATGTCAACAGTGATTCAAGTCTGGATGTTTGTTTAATCGTTCTACAGGGTGAAAACTAAATGAGCACAGGAAATGACCTCTGGTTTTCACCCACCTCTACACACAGCTAAAAGTTATCAAGGAGGTTTAATTATGTTTTAATTCCCAGTTGCCAGGTTGGTGAGCTGTAGATGTGAGCTCTCAGGTCTCAAGTCTGGATCAGAACAGGTTAGGAGAGAAGGGGGAGAGGAGGGGGGAGGAGAGGAGAGGAGAGAGGGGGGGAGGTTGTACCCTTTGGGCAAGGTACTTCACCCTACTTGGCTCAGGGGGGAATGTCCCTGTACTTGCTGTAAGTCACTCTGGATAAGAGCGTCTTATAAATGACTGAGGGACTGAGAGGAAAGGAGAGACGGACAGACAGGAAGGGAGGGAGAGAGACAGGCAGGGGTGAAGGTACCTGTCTCCCTCCAGAGTGAGTCTGAGGCGTCTATCTTCAAGGTCACATGTTCATCCTTCAGCTCCAGCAGGCTCCGTACAACCTGGACACACACACACACACACACACACACATCACACACATTCAGAGCAGTGAGGCATGTGCACATGTGTGTGTGAGGTGCGGAGGTCATGTGTGTGTGTGTGTGTGTACATGTGTGTGAGAGGTGCGGGAGTCATACGTGTGTGTGTCCCATGCTGGAGGCTGCTGTCAGAGCCTGCTGACAGGCCTCCTCCCTCCCGGGGCAGCGCGGGGGGCTTTGGGGGTCCGGGGACCGGAGGGGGTCCGGGGGCTCAGGCCAGGCTTGGGTCAGGAGGAGCTGGATGATGTCAGGGTGTCCCTTCAGCCCCGCATGGACCAGAGCACACTGACCGGACCTGTCCACATGGTTCACCTGACACAGGGCAGGGGGGAGGGGCAGGGGGCAGGGGGGAGGGGCAGGGGGCAGGGGGGAGGTTCAGGGGGGAGGAAGCAGGGAGCAGGACAGAACATGTTCACTTCCTGGCTGTCATCCTATAGTCATTATCAACTCTTTCATGACAGGTGATGTCAGAGGGTCCATCCAGGATGAACAGAACTATCATCTTTGATTCGATTATTGTAAGACGATGACCTTTGCTCCCTTCCTGCAGAGCAGTGTGACCAGCCCTGTGTGTCCTCCGGCCGCTGCCAGGCAGAGGGGGCTCATGCCAGTGTCGCTGGCAGCATCCACGGCTGCGCCCATCTCCAGCAGAAGCCCCGCCTCCTCCGTGTGGCCCAGGTGGGCGTGCACCCCCAGCACCGGGGCTCGGCCAATCACCTCCGTGCGCCAGGTGACGCTGGCCCCGCCCATTATGAGCAGGCGGCTAACCTGCGGACGACCGAGAGTGTCAGGGAGGGAGTGTGTGTTAGTGTGTGTGTGTGTGTGTGCATGTGCATGTGTGCATGTGTGTGTGTGTATGTGTGTGTGTGTGTGTGTGCATGCATGTGTATGTGTATGTGTGTGTGTGTGTGTGTGGGACCTTGATGTTGGGGGTGTACAGGTTCCTGAGGGAGCCCAGCGCAGCAGACAGGTTGTCTGAGCTGTAGCTCACCCACAGAGCCTGCAGGACGCTGGAGGACACACCTGTCCTCTTACTCTGACCCTGGGGACACAACCAGGGGGCAGGGGGCAGAGGTCAGGGGTCAGAGGTCAGGCACTGTGACCTAGGCAGACCATGCTGCTAGGACTGGTTGCTTGAATATGTGTAATATAACATAGCCTAGCATAGAATAGCATGGCCTAGCATAGCATAGCACAGCATAGAAAAGTTTAGCATAGCACAGCATAGCACAGCATAGTACAGCACAGCACAGCATAGCATAGCATAGCATAGCATAGCATAGCATAGCACAGCATAGAAAAGTTTAGCACAGCATAGCACAGCACAGCATAGCATAGCATAGCATAGCATAGCACAGCATAGAAAAGTTTAGTATAGCACAGCATAGCACAGCATAGCAGAGCATAGTACAGTCTAGTGTGGAACAGTGTGGTCTGGTACCTTGAATATGTGAGCTTTGAGGATGTGGTGTCCCAGTTCGATGGTCTGTTGTCGGTTCAGCTTCCCCTCCTGCCTGGACAGCATGAAGGCCAAGAGGGCGTGGCCACTCCTGCACAACACCAAGACCCACGGTTAGAAGCCTGGGGCCCAGCTTAGCGGTTAGAGAGCTGGACCAGTGAGGTAGCAGCGGTGCCAGATCCCCTCTCAGAGAATCGTTAGGACAGAAGGAGTCTGATAGGTCGTTACAACTTCATTACAGCGCTCACCTCATCGAGGCTTAAAACATCATTAGGCTTGTTGACATGGTAACAAGCGAGAGACGCTTTTATAACACCCGCCATCAGGATAATTATAGTCATGGCCTATCATCATCATTATTGTGTAGTTTGGGACGGTAATTCACTTCAATTTAACCACTAGAACTCCACTTCCCACCCCCGCCCCCTCTCTCTCCCCTCATCCCCCTTCCCTCCCCTCCCCCTCACAGGAACTGACCTGGGGTCACACAGGAAGTCGGTGTTCTCTCCATCCGCCCTCCAGACCAGCCACTCCCTGAAGGAGGGGTGGAACAGCATGCGGGTGCCATCCCTGCGCTTCACCTGCAAGCAGGAAGTACAACACCTTCTGCCTGGGGGGCCTGAAAACAGTGCGTCATCCTCCCTCCCTCTCCATGCGTCATCCTCCCTCCCTCTCCACCCTTCCCCTTCTACCTCTATCCTCCTCCCCTTCTCTCCTCCCTCCCTCTCCTCTCCTCCCCTACTCTCCTCCCCTTCTCCTCCCCTCTCTCCTCCCCCCTCCTCCCCCCTCGTCTCACCAGGAAGGGGGCGAGGCTGTCCAGCCGTTGCAGGAAGTCGTCCCAGCCCACCTCCCCAGTGTGGATGTACCCAGCGTTCAGGGCCTTGAACAGCTGCTCCTCTGTCAGCGGGTGGAGGGAGGCCAGCACCAGGCTGAGCAGGGGCAGAGCTCGCTCCAGGTCCTGAGGCCCGGGGAAGCTGGAGCGACACAGCAGCAGGAAGACCTCAGCCAGGGACACGGGCACCACCATGTAGTTCCCCCCTCTGATGAACAGCTGGGCGTGCTGGAACAGGTCCAGGGTGCAGCGCAGGTACAGCATGCTGCCCTGGCTGCGAGTGGCCAGGTGGCTGCTGAACTTGCTGAGGAGGAGGGGGTCAGGGGCGGAGCCAGTGGGCGCCGTCACGTTGGACGCCACCTCAGGGCTGGAGCTGACCCGGAACTGGATGTAGTCACCCAGGTCAGCGCCGATCTCACTGCTGTCTGGGAAATCATCCAGAGAGATCCTGCTGAAGGGGAGGGGGGAGGCCAGATCCTGGGGGAGGAGAGGGAAGGAGGGATTCAAAGAATATATTCTTACTGAACTCTTTCTCTCTCTGGTGCAGCTGTAGTGTGCTGGTGCCGTACACACTCTCTCTCTCTCTCTCTCTCTCTCTCTCTCTCTCTCTCTCTCTCTCTCTGGTGCTGTACCAGGTGGCCGGTCCGGAGCGTGACCACCAGCTTGATCCAGAACGGCACCTTGGGCAGGATCTTACAGATGAAGGAGGCGATGGTGTCACCGTAGTCCGGCTTGTGGAACTCTGCTTCATTCAGACCGTCCACCAACACGACCAAGTCCTCCTCTGGGAGGGTCTTCGCTGCTCAGGAGGGGGGGGGGGAAGGAGAGAAGGGCAGAGAAGGGAGGAGGGGAGGGTTGAGACAGAACAGAGAAGAGGAGAAACTCTGAACTGTAACTCTGCTTTAACTCTGAGGTGATTCAGTTAACATTGGCTTTTTGGTTTGACCATGAAACCCAGCTCTGTGGGAAACCTTTTACAGTCACACACTCACTCCCTCAGTTCTGCTGAGCTATCGACCTCAGCCGCTTCTCCCTCCATCAGCTTCTAGAACTCTCTGTGTCTGATGAGAGACTTAACAGAAGGTTCCTCCTGGAAGAACACTGGGTTCTCTTTTCAGGATGTGGATGAGGACAGCTGCTACCCCTGACAGGATCTGAGATGAGAGGGGGCTGAGGCGTATCGCGCCCCTTCTCCCCCTTCCCTCCCCTCCTCCCCAGGCTGAATAGGAGCCGTTCTACCCCAGCACCTCCTCATCTCCTCTCTAACCCCCTGGAGGCGCAGGTGGTGGTGGGGGGGGGTGAAGGGGGAGGTGGAGGAGAACACACCTCGCCACCTGACTAACACACAGGGGATCTCTGCTGTGAGCAGGAGCTAAAATAACAACAATGACATCCTGCTAAGAACAGCCCCTTCTCAGCCTTTACTGCCCTCTGTGCTGCCCTCTGTGCTGCCCTCTGTGCTGCCCTCTGTGCTGCCCTCTGTGCTGCTTACTGTGCTGCCCTCTGTGCTGCCCTCTGTGCTGCTTACTGTGCTGCCCTCTGTGCTGCTTACTGTGCTGCCCTCTGTGCTGCCCTCTGTGCTGCCCTCTGTGCTGCTTACTGTGCTGCCCTCTGTGCTGCTTACTGTGCTGCCCTCTGTGCTGCCCTCTGTGCTGCCCTCTGTGCTGCCCTCTGTGCTGCTTACTGTGCTGCCCTCTGTGCTGCCCTCTGTGCTGCCCTATGTGCTGCCCTCTGTGCTGCCCTCTGTGCTGCCCTCTGTGCTGCCCTATGTGCTGCCCTCTGTGCTGCCCACTGTGCTGCCCTCTGTGCTGCCCACTGTGCTGCCCTCTGTGCTGCCCTCTGTGCTGCCCTCTGTGCTGCCCTATGTGCTGCCCTCTGTGCTGCCCTCTGTGCTGCCCTCTGTGCTGCCCTCTGTGCTGCCCTATGTGCTGCCCTCTGTGCACACTGACGTGGACAGGTGAGCTACCTTGTCGCAGGCTGGTGAGGGGGTCCAGCACGCCCCTTCTGAAGGCCCCCAGGGGGTCCTGGACGCAGGAGCGCAGACTGAGCGCGCTCTGTAGCGAGGGCTCCTTCACCAGCAGCTCCCTGTAGGGAGCCAGGTGAGGACACCTGGCCAGCAGGGCGGCGATGCTGTGCACAAACTCAGGCACCAGGCAGGTGTAGGTGTTGTCTGCCTGGCAGAAGTGATAGGCTACCACCTGGAGGGGGAGGGAGGGGGAGAGAGAAAGGGAGGGGGAGAGAGACAAAGAGAGACGGTAAGAAGCAGAAGGAGAGAGCGAAGTAGAGGCAGAGAGAGAGAAACAAAGGTAGGGGGAGAGAGAGGAAGAGGTGGAGGGAGAGAGAGGGAGAGGTGGAGGGAGAAAGAGAGAGAGAGAAGAAGAGAAGAAGACAAAGATCCCAGTTTAGTTCAGGGGGAGGAGCTTGATGTGATGAGGTCATCAGTCACCTCAGGGGCCCTTCCAGAGGCTCTGCTGACACCCACATCACTGAGGCTCCACCAATCACTGACACAACCGCACACGCTTCATCTACCGGCCGTGAAGAACAGACGTTTGACGGACAGAACAAAACGACGAGGCGGAGAGAGAGAGAGAGAGAGAGAGAGAGAGAGAGAGAGAGAGAGAGAGAGAGAGAGAGAGAGGGGCCAGGGATAGAGGAAACCATGAAATCATCTCTGGTTTGATGTTTGTTTGAAGCTCATCAGACAAGCTGATAGGTTGGTTTGGAAGGCTGACCTCTTCACTTTCAGACAGTTTATTTGTTTTTGATTGACCTGCCCGATGGAGCCCGCCCCCCCCCCCCCCGCTCACCCCCACCCTCACCCCACCCCCTCACACCCCCTCATCCCACCCACTCCCTGCGACCATGGGTGTTGCCATGGAAACATTTATCCAGGTCAAGACTCGATTTCACGTCTGACCCTGAAGTATCAGGAAGTGAACATCGACCAATCAGAGAGGAGCACCGGCTGCCGGTAAGGTAAGAGTGACAGACCTCACACTCACTGTGCAACAACACTGCTGGTGTGTCCTATCACAGCTCAGATAACCACCATTTCACGGGGACCTCGGCGTTGCCTATGGCAACGTAACCGTGAAATAAGCCGAAGCTAAACGCTAGACTGCCAAAGCTGCTTAAAACGAATTAAACATGCAAATGATCGTGAAAGCAACTTATCGCATGATTAGAAAAGGTCTGTAGCTGGAACCAGATAGCGACCCTGGAGATGCGGCTGATCTGTCACAGGTGTCAAGGCAGAGCTGCTCCTCTGCATAGTCTGACCAGCACTGGGATTCGAACCGTGGTGCCCTGATTGGTTCGACACACCTGTCAATCAAACGCTAGCCGTGTTAGCTGGTAACAAGCTCAGAGGAGGTGTAGGTTAACCTGACGAGAGAGTTTGACCAGCTGGGTTTTACTACGTCAGAACTACTGACAGAAATAAATACATTCCTGTAAAAATGTTCAAAAATGGAATTTACTAGTTAAGACATCCAGACTGCTACAGACATAGATTACAAATCATGCTCTCCCACACACGCACGCACACACACACACGCACACACACTTTCCTCAAATCCTTCCAACACCACTGCAAGAAATCCATAATGATATGAAGCTTAATAGAAGCGTTGGGTAAATGCTGCTCTGCACTCACCAAAGCCCAGAGGTCATCTGAGTTCATTATTATTCAGTTTCTGTGTGTGTCTGTCTGCTCCTGTATGTGTGTGTGTGTGTGTATGTTCCTTTTTGGTGTGTATCTGTGTGTGTTCATGTGTGTGTGTGTTTCTTTGTGTATGTGTGTGTGTTTCTGTGTGTGTGTGTTCCTGTGTGTGTGTGTGTGTGTGTGTGTGTGTGTGTGTAGCTACTGTACCTTGGCAGCCAGCCGTTTGACAGCCTCTCCTCTGTATCTGTCTGTCTCCGGGGATCCAGGAGGGACCTGGGGGGCCTGGGGGGGCTCAGGGGAGGGGGGGGCTGGGGGGCGGGGGCTGCTTGGCCCCCTCCTCTGCTTCCTTGTCTCCACCTACAGATATGGAGACTCAGTCACACCCCCTGCCCACACCTGTCACCTGCTGTCCTCAGTGCTGTTGTTAACAGTGCTGTCTGCACTGCAGCGAGCCTCTAACTGAACTGGGATCAGAGCAGAACTGGGACCAGGGTCAGGGGTCAGGGGTCAGCGTACCTCTGCCGTGGCAGCTCAGGGTCACCAGGCGCCAGATGGCTGCAGTTTTGCCGAAACCTACGTTGCCCACGACAACGGCCCCGCCCCCCTCGCCAGCCTCGTTCTTCCCCAAGACCTCCTCCAGCCGCAGGAACAGCCAATCGCGGCCCACGAAGGCGGAGTCAGCGGCCAGGCCGGGAACCTCGAACAGAAGAGGCTTCAGCATGATGTCAGGGGGGCGGAACAGGGCCAGCCTCCCTGAGGAGAGAGAGAGAGAGGTTAACTACCTGAGGAGAGAGAGGGAGAGAGAGGTTAACTACCTGAGGAGAGAGAGGGAGAGAGATAGAGAGAGCGAGCAAGAGAGAGAGAGGTTAACTATCTGAGGAAAGAGGGAGAGAGAGAGAGAGCAAGAGAGAGAGAGAGGTTAACTATCTGAGGAAAGAGAGGGAGAGAGGGAGAGAGAGAGAGAGAGAGAGAGAGAGCGCTTTATGAAGTGAGTAAGGTCAGTGGTTCTGTCAGTATGAATACATGCTTAAAAGCTTTGGCACGCAAAGAGTCTCGTCCTAATCTGACAGAGGCATCTCTGCCTGGAGCCGTTACCTTTAGAGTCTGGTGCTCCGGGACCGGGGGCCTGGGGGCCGGGGGCCTGGGGGCCGAGCTGGGGGCCGAGCTGGGGGCCTCGTACGGAGGCTCTCTGAGCCACACTCCTGTGATCAGGCAGACATAGCAGCTCCTCCAGCCTGGTCCCACTGCTCGCTGGGACAGAGAGAGAGACGACAGGAAGCGTCACGGAGACGAACAGGAAATACCTGCTCCCAAGTAACCATGGTGATGAACCCCTCCTCCCTCTCCTTCATCAGATCCATCTGACAGCGGCGCTCCGTTCTGTCTCATATGTTCAAGAAGTCTTCACCGCCAGAAAGATCAAAACAGACAGGCATAATTAAATAAAGTTAATATAATACAGTGTCCATATGCCCTGCTTAGGAATAGGATTTGGTGAAAGATAATTTCCTGTATTCTGTGTTTGTTGATCTGTCAAATGAGGGATTGAGAAGATCTGAAGCAGCTGTAAGTGACTGCGGCCAGGAACACACACTGCTGCCACCAGAATCATCTCTGTGAACAAGATCTATCCCTAAGCAGAAGTTAACACCCTCTCTCTCTCTCAGTCCGTCTGCCTTGTGTGAAGGTCTCTCTCTCCCCCTCCCTCCCTCCCTCCCTCCCTCCCTCCCTCCCTCCCTCCCTCCCTCCCTCCCTCCCTCCCTCCCTCCCTCCCTCCCTCCCTCCCTCCCTCCCTCCCTCCCTCCCTCTCACAGACAGGAAGTGAGGTATGTGGACGTATTTTTAGTTGCTGTCACGATGAAAGCGTGTCTTTGAGTTGTCATGTGATGCTGCACTGGGAACACACTCTCTCCATCACAGGACACATCAAGGAAGCAAATACTGGAACTTGTTCTGCCAAATACGGTCTCACTACTGTGTGTGTGTGTGTGTGTAGTAGTAGTAGTAGTGTTTGGATGCGTGCATATCTCTAAACAAGTGTGTGTGTGTTGTGTTTGAGTGTGTTGTGTTTGTATGTATGTGTGTGTGTAGGGTGGTGGGGGGGGAGGGATGTATGTGGGGATGACAGTAGAGGCTCTCTAACTCCGTATCCCTCCACCAGGGCTGTGAGGAATCAAGCGTATCCTTCCGCATCTTGTCACAGAGGCCGGTGGGAACAGGAGGCGCATCACGCCCACAGCCTCCTCATCACACAGCCTCATATCACACAGCCTCCTATCACACAGCCTCATATCATACAGCCTCATCGCACAGCCTCATATCACACAGCCTCCTCATCATACAGCCTCCTATCACACAGCCTCATATCACACAGCCTCGAATCACACAGCCTCATATCATACAGCCTCATATCATACAGCCTCATATCACACAGCCTCATATCACACAGCCTCCTATCACACAGCCTCATATCACACAGCCTCATATCACACAGCCTCATATCATACAGCCTCATATCATACAGCCTCATATCACACAGCCTCATATCACACAGCCTCCTGATCATACAGCCTCATATCACACAGCCTCATATCACACAGCCTCATATCACACAGCCTCATATCACACAGCCTCATATCACACAGCCTCATATCACACAGCCTCATATCATACAGCCTCATATCACACAGCCTCATATCACACAGCCTCATATCACACAGCCTCATATCACACAGCCTCATATCACACAGCCTCATATCACACAGCCTCATATCACACAGCCTCATATCACACAGCCTCATATCACACAGCCTCATATCACACAGCCTCCTGATCATACAGCCTCATATCACACAGCCTCATATCACACAGCCTCATATCACACAGCCTCATATCACACAGCCTCCTGATCATACAGCCTCCTATCACACAGCCTCATATCACACAGCCTCATATCACACAGCCTCATATCACACAGCCTCATATCACACAGCCTCATATCACACAGCCTCATATCACACAGCCTCATATCACACAGCCTCATATCACACAGCCTCCTGATCATACAGCCTCATATCACACAGCCTCATATCACACAGCCTCATATCACACAGCCTCATATCACACAGCCTCATATCACACAGCCTCATGTCACCGGCTCACCTGCCAGGGAGTTTGGACGTGGCGTCCCCAGGGAGGAGGAGCCGTGGGCGGGGCGCTGGGGGTGGGGCCGGGTGGGGGAGGGGGTCCTGGGTGAGGCTTGGTGGCTGCTGGGAGGGCAGGAGGGTGGGGGGTCTTGGATCTTCTGGCAGACATCTTTAAGGAGCTCCAGGCTGGAGGTGCTGCGGCCCTCCTGCTCTGAGGAGCTGGAGACAGCTGCTGGTGAGGAGGAGAGAGGGAGGAGGAGAGGAGGAGGAGAGAGGGAGGAGGAGAGGAAGAGGAGGAGAGGGGAGGAGAAGGAGAAGAGGAGGAGGAGAGGAGGAGTAGAGGGTAGGAGGAGAGGAGGAGGAGAAGGAGAAGTGGAGGAGGAGGAGAAGGAAGAGAGGGGAGGAGAAAGAGGGGGAAAAGAGGAGGAGGAGGGTGGGAGGAGTATGGAGAGTAGATGAGGAGAAGGAGGAGAGATTGACCTGAACACAAGCACACAGACTGAGCTAAACGATCAAGTGAGTTACAGAAGCACGGATGCTTCCTAAAGAAACAATCTGATCTGATCTGATGAAGCGCTTAGTGTTGGCAGGCGACCTCTGACTGCTGTATTTACCTATAAATAAACACTCGTCCTATTTTAGAGAGCTGGACCCACATGAAACAAAGACAGCAGCGTCCCAATTTAGTCTGGAGGGAGTAGAGGTACAGTGAGGAACGAGAAAGGGAGAGAGAGAGAGAGAGAGAGAGAGAGTGAGAGAGAGAGAGAAAGGGAGAGAGAGAGAGAGACAGAGGGAGGGTTAGGGAGAGAGAAAGAGAGAGAGGTAGCGACAGAGAGGGAAAGAGAGAGACCTAACTGGGTAACCCAACTTCAGGTGTGGTTCTGCAGTCTCACCAGGGTCTGAACACAGAAGACAGCCTCACCTCTCATCCCACTAGCCTGGCTGAGCAGCGTGGAGCTGGGGCTGGGGGCAGGGCCGGGGCTGGGGGCAGGGCCGGGGCCAGGGCTGGGGCCGGGACGGGTCCCACAGGAGCTGGAGGGAGAGGGGGGCAGAGGGGCCCCCCCAGCAGTGAGGGTGGGGCCGGGGCTGTCGGAGCAGGGAGATGGGGTGCTGCATGTCAGGGTGGAGCTGGGACTCAGATCCTGGAGGGAGGAGGGAGGGGAGGGATGGAAGAGGGGGGAGAGAAGGGAGGAGGGGAGAGGCAAGAAGGCAGAGAGAGACACAGAGATAGACAGAGATAGACAGAGAGAGAGAGAGAGAGAGAGAGAGAGAGAGAGAGAGAGAGAGAGAGTTAGTAGATTTGTATTTAGCCCTCCTCTGTCTTGGCCTCCTTTCCTGCTGTACCCACACGCCACACGCCTGGGCTGTATTTAGGTCAAGGTGTGTGCGTGTGCGTGTGTGTGTATGCGTGAATCAATACCTCCTGCCCACCCTATCACTCAGCAGCCTGTGACCACTCATATCAGCGCTCCACACACACACACACACACCTCCCACACCCATCCATCCATCATCATCACCATGCCAAACACTGACCACATCACACCCTCCCCCCTCCCTCCCTCCCCCAGCCAGCTCACAGACGGCAGGGCATCAGATGAAGCATGTGAGAGCTGCTCCCCCCTCACCTCACTCTCATCTATCTCATCCAGGACACTCTGCTCACTGCAGACACTGCAGGCGTGGAGGCAGAGAGGCAGGCTGGATGAGGAACTCCTGTGGGGAGGTGGAGAAAGTGGGCCACGCTAGGGGGGAGGCTGGGCGGAGGCTGGGGGAGGACCGGGGGGGAGGCTGTGGAGCAGGCTGGGAGGGAGGCTGAACACCCCCCCCCCCCCCCCTTGAGATGGCCATGTTTACGTTCAAATCTCCAGTCTGTCTTGTCTGTGTGACCCAGAGCAGAACTGCAGCTGCTCTGCAGAGACAGAGCGTCTCCCAGCAGAGCAGATCGCTGGCTCAGAGCTCACGTGGATTCAACCTCATCCCTGGAGAGATACATCCATATCCATCTGACACAACCTCAACAGCACATCCCACTGCTCAGCGACACGCACCAAAACCCCCTTCCTCTACACACACCAGCCTCTCCCTGCCCCTCCCTCCGTCACTCCCTCGCTCTCTCGATCTCTATCTCTCCCCCCTCCCCCTCCCTCACTCTCTCTATCTCTATCTCTCCTTCCCCCTCTCCCCTCCTCCTCCCTCCCTCCCTCCCTCCCTCCCTCCCTCCCTCCCTCCCTCCCCTCCCCCTCCCTGGCCCCGCCTCACCTTGTTATCCCTGTGCTCTTCCATGGGTCGTGTGGCTGCGGCAGGGTTTCCTTCTCCCAGCAGGAAGCCCAGCCTGGTCATCAGTTCCTGGGTAGAGATGGAGGAGCAGAGCTGGGGCTCGGCATGGAGCTCTGGAACACAGACAGCAGGACAGATGGAACGTTTGAATCTGCCTTAACTGGCTCAGTCCAGCCTCTGCCTGGCTCAGAGCAAAGAGGGGAGGAGGAGGGAGGAGATGGAAGAAGTAGAGAGGAGCAGAGGGGAGGAGCATGTAGGAGCAGAGAGGAGAGGGGAGGAGCAGAGAGGAGCAGGTAGGAGCAGAGAGGAGAGGGGAGGAGCAGGTAGGAGCAGAGAGGAGAGGGGAGGAGCAGGTAGGAGCAGAGAGTAGAGGGGAGGAGCAGAGAGGAGCAGGGAGGAGCAGAGAGGAGAGGGGAGGAGCAGGTAGGAGCAGAGAGGAGAGGGGAGGAGCAGGTAGGAGCAGAGAGGAGAGGGGAGGAGCAGAGAGGAGCAGGGAGGAGCAGAGAGGAGCAGGTAGGAGCAGAGAGGAGAGGGGAGGAGCAGAGAGGAGCAGGGAGGAGCAGAGAGGAGCAGGTAGGAGCTCAGCCCCAGTGGCTCCCTGCTTTATCATGTCCCTCCACAGGTCAGCGTCCTGACTGGTCTCATTAAGGATGCAGCCAGAGAATCCTCAGTCACAGGCTGTGTGTGTGTGCGTGTGAGGAGGGTCTGTGTGTGTGTGTGTGTGTGTGTGTGTGTGTGTGTGTGTGTGTGTGTGTGTGTGTGTGTGTGTGTGTGTGTGTGTGTGTGTGAAGAGGGTCTGTGTGTGTACACGGTAGCTCGTCAATAGGTGCCTCCCAGTGTGAGCAGTGTTGGTGTGTGTGTGTGTGTATGTGTGTGTGTATGTGTGTGTGTGTGTGTGTGTGTGTGTGTGTGTGTGTGTGTGGAGGAGTCAGGCTGTGAATGTCGATGAGCTCAACCCTGGCCCTCCAGTAGGAGAGAGAGAAAGCTCTACTCTGCTCTGCTGTACTGCTCTACCCTACTGTACTGTCTCCAGATCCTCCTTCCAGAACCATTCATCCTGAGCATCATAATTGGTGCGTAAGGGAAATAACTTCCAGTCCAAAGTAAAGCTAAGGGCTGATGACTGTGTGGTATTAAACCTTCCCTGCAATAGTGAATCATACAGTAGTCTAATACTAGTGATTAATTGTTCGAGGGGAAAAGATTGGCAAATGCTCACAGCATTGCCCAGACACAGTGGTTTAGAAAAGCAAACCTATTCATCATAAGGCTGTATGCAGTTGGCTAATTACAGCCCTGAGGAGGTTGATTTCTCTTTTTAACGAGAACAGCAGATTGGGACTTCACAGCAGCAGAAGACACAGGCAGGAAGATGGCATCCGACCAGTCAGAGAGCCTGGTGCTGGTCATGTGACCCGGCTGGAAGAAATTACACCTGAGGGTTTGATCATCGAGTGTCCTGAAGCACAGCTGGACAAGCTAGTCTACAACCATGAGGCTCCTGAGTCTCTGTGACAGGAACACAGCTCTGTAACACGAACACAGCTCTGTGACAGGAACACAGCTCTGTGACAGGAACACAGCTCTGTGACATGAACACAGCTCTGTGACAGGAACACAGCTCTGTGACAGGAACACAGCTCTGTGACACGAACACAGCTCTGTGACACGAACACAGCTCTGTGACAGGAACACAGCTCTGTGACAGGAACACAGCTCTGTGACAGGAACACAGCTCTACAGCTCTGTGACACGAACAAAGCTCTGTGACACGAACACAGCTCTGTGACAGGAACACAGCTTCAGAGTCTGTCTCTGGGCTGTGAAGGGAACTCTGGGAGTGACCACGAGCACCATCATGCCGTTGCCGTTGGTTACGGGAAGCAGAGAGGCGGCGCTAGGCAACGGGTAGGACAGGATGCTCAAGAGTGATAGACTGGCAGGCAGACAGAGACAAGCAGGGAGACAGATGGGCAGACAGACAGACAGACAGACAGACAGACAGCTGGACAGACATGGTGTGTTGATGTTGTGCTCTGAACATCTAGGACTGAGGAATGCACACAGTTAAAGAACACACCGTTAAAGAACACACAGTTAAAGAACACACAGTTAAAGAACACACCGTTAAAGAACACACCGTTAAAGAACACACCGTTAAAGAACACACAGTTATAGAACACACTGTTAAAGAACACACAGTTAAAGAACACACAGTTAAAGAACACACCGTTAAAGAACACAGTTAAAGAACACACCGTTAAAGGACACACCGTTAAAGAACACACAGTTAATGAACATACGCATGTGGAACGAACACACACACTCGTCACAACATCATGCCTCTAACACATGAATAACAGAGAGGAAAAATTCCAGGTCATGTTATTGTCCTTCTGAAATCTTTACTTCGCATCACTCCCCTCTTTCTCTCTCTCCATTCAAACCATCCGCTCACAAATGAGCAAACACAGAGCCAACCCCCGCCCCCCCCCCCCCCCCCCACACACACACACACACACACACACAGTCCCTCACCTGTGTAGCACGCCTTGTCCTGGTCTCCTGTGTAGACGACAGCTTCACCAGGAAAGCAGAAGCCGTCCTCATAGTCCTCTCTCCTGATCAGCCCTCCACTCATAAAAACACCAAACAAGAGAGGGAGGGGACAGCGAGAGGGAGAGGAAGAGGGAGGGAGAGAGAGGGAGGGGAGGTAGGGAGGGAGAGGGAGAGAGAGAAAGAGGAGGGAGAGGGGGAGGGAGAGAGAGGGAGAGGGAGAGAGAGAGAGAAAGGGGAGGGAGAAGGGGAGAGAGAGAAAGGGGAGGGAGGGATAGGGAGAGAGGGGGAGGGAAAGAGAGGGAGGGAGAAAGAGAGTGAGAGGGGGAGAGAGAGGGAGGGGGAGAGGGAGGGGAGAGCGAGATGGGGAGGGAAAGAGAGGGAGAGAGAGAGAGGGGAAGGGAGATGGAGGGAGAGAGGGGGGCAGTTTGAGAAAGGATGAGAGCATGAGAGAGAGAGAGGAATAGAATGAGGGAGGAGCGGTAGAGATAGTGAGAGGGGGGAGAGGGAGAGAGAGGGAGGGAGGGTAAGGGAAAATGAGGAATAGAAAGAGAGACAAAGACAGAGAGAGGAGAAATAAATTAATCTCTTCCAGATGGGATTTGCGGTGGGGAATTTGAATTTTCTCCCACAAGTTGGCCAGAGCGCTGATACATTAAACACAACAGACTGAATATGCCCACTGGTCACCTCTGAAACCAGCAGCTTCTGGGTACCAGAGAAGGACAGTAAAAGAGAGGGAGGAAGAAAGAGAAAAATAGAAAAAAGAGAGAAAGAGGAATTGCTGTCATTTGCAGACAGTACATCCATCTTTCATTAGGCACTGATAACTGGGACTGCTTAAGGCGCTGTTTAAATTTAACATCCTCGTCTAGTAAAGCAGTAAACTTGTCCCATCCAGGACTGTGGCCCACACTGACACCTGGTGGTCAGAGGATGAAATGGCAGGGGACAGGAAGGATTGGTGACATTTACACTGTCATCATTTACATTTAGTCATTTATCAGATGCTCTTATCCAGAGCGACTTACAGAAAGTACAGGGACATTCCAGCCTGAGGCAAGTAGGGGTGAGGTGCCTTGCCCAAGAACACAACATTATCTGGCACGGCCAGGAATTGAACCGGCAAACATATGATTATTATCTTAATTCCCTAACCGCTCAGCCACCTGACTCCTGTCTATCTTTACTAGAGTGAGTCTACTGTAAGTCCACAACCTTCCTTTGGGTTCCATCAAATTATCCTTAAATCATCGGTTCTCCAACCTGGTTCTCGGGTCCCACTGTCCTGCATGTTCTAGATGTTTCTCTCCTCGAACACACCCGATTCTAAAGAAGTCGTAATTAAGCTCAGCAGAAGCCTGGTTAACAAACATTCATTCGCCACTTGCGACTGAGTGAATCCATCTCCATGACTTCTTCACTGAAGGACACCACATCAACTTCCTTTCTTTCACTGTGGACTTCCTGTTGCTAAAAATCAGTTATTTCTGACTTCAGTCATCAACCACATGGGGAGTTTCCTGATTAGAAGAATCATTCTAAAGAGACAAACACTCCAAGGAGAACAGGAGTGATTTCCACCATCGACCCAAACACTCCTGATGACACAACAGACAGACAGGATAACCTGTGAGTGTTTAAATAACACAGAGACCAGTGTGCTGTCTGGCGGCTGTGAGAGGGTGCTGTCTGTCCTCTCTGACAAGATGCTGTCTGTCTGCTGTGAGAGGGTGCTGTCTGTCCTCTCTGACAAGGTGCTGTCTGTCCTCTCTGACAAGGTGCTGTCTGTCGTCTCTGACAAGGTGCTGTCTGTCGTCTCTGACAAGGTGCTGTCTGTCGTCTCTGACAAGGTGCTGTCTGTCCTCTCTGACAAGGTGCTGTCTGTCGTCTCTGACAAGGTGCTGTCTGTCGTCTCTGACAAGGTGCTGTCTGTCCTCTCTGACAAGGTGCTGTCTGTCGTCTCTGACAAGGTGCTGTCTGTCCTCTCTGACAAGGTGCTGTCTGTCCTCTCTGACAAGGTGCTGTCTCTTCTCTCTGACAAGGTGCTGTCTGTCCTCTCTAACAAGGTGCTGTCTGTCCTCTCAGACAAGGTGCTGTCTGTCCTCTCTGACAAGGTGCTGTCTGTCGTCTCTGACAAGGTGCTGTCTGTCCTCTCTAACAAGGTGCTGTCTGTCCTCTCTGACAAGGTGCTGTCTGTCCTCTCTGACAAGGTGCTGTCTGTCTGCTGCGAGTTACCTGGACACTGCATATAGGACTGAGAGGGGGCCATGTGGGAGGGGCGGGGGAGGAGAGGGGAGGAAGGCAGAGATATGGACACGCCCTTGGCCAGCCTCAGTCTCCGGCTGGGGGTTCGAGAGCAGCGTAGCTCCTGGTGATGTGAGTCCAGGTCCCCCGTGTGTCTGCGAGGAACATTCTGGTCCCTATGGGAGGCTGGAGAGAGGATGGGGAGCCAAGGACAAGAGACAGAGAGAGACACAGAGAGAAGAGAGACAGAGAGAGAGAGGAGAGAGAGAGAAAGATACAGTTATAATTCTGCACCTCTA
Source organism: Neosalanx taihuensis (assembly GCA_030340665.1). NCBI lineage: Eukaryota > Metazoa > Chordata > Actinopteri > Osmeriformes > Salangidae > Neosalanx > Neosalanx taihuensis. Next base: position 6,702,450 of record CM059305.1, read on the forward strand.
AACCTTGATCTCCTTTCAATGTGCTTTCCTTGCTGCTTAAGAAGGCAGCGTCTTTAATATGTCAGTGTGCTTCTTTACTTCAGTCAGTCTCTGACAGACAGCTGAGTGTTCTGACCTCACTAAACATGGGGACAAACAGCCCTGCTGTGATGACAGGATCTGCCTGCAGGGGGGGAGGAACCTTCCAAAGGCCCCGGTTAGTGGCCCTGTTAGTGGCCCCCTTAGTGGCCCCCTTAGTGGCCCCGGGGCCCTCTGTTCTTTTGGGGGAACATATGCTGCTCAAAGCTGCCTGCCTGGTCCTTACTAGAACCTCTCTGCGGTGTGATTTTCACTAAACGCATCAAAAACACAGTCTTCTCTCTGCTGGGCAGGGAACACACAAGCACAAGAAAAATATATTTAAACTGTTACAACTGCTGAAAACAACGCAAAATGTTTAATTATGCATGACCCCTGTTCCACTAGCATCCTGTTTTTTCTCCATCAAACATTGATAAAGCTAAAGCTAGCATTCTTCCTCCTTAAAGCACCAACATACTGTTTCCACAGTTCTGTAATAAGCCTATTAGACTGTGTTTTCATCGTTTTTTCTCTGACACAATTCTCTTGTCCTCCTTCTTGCCAGCGAGAGCAGAACAGCTAAATATTTGATGAGCAACATGTTCTTTTCTCTGTCTTCCATCCAGATTTCTCAACAGCTTCTGTTTGTCTTATGAAATACCACAATAATGCTGTTATCTATATTCAACATCTTCAAGGAAACTCATGTTATACAGAAGCAATTGGAGGAACAGCCTGTGTAAAACCCTGTGATTCCCTATAGAACCCTCTCGTTGACAGTAGAACCCTTTGGTCAATATGAAAGTGTTTTATAGCCTTTAGTACCTTAGATAAATGTAATTCTATTTAAAAAACAGAAACTCTACAACAACTCGCACTTCTATTTGTTTCAGATATAAATGATGGATTAAAATGCATTAACTACTGTTGCCATGCAGCCCTTAGGTTGATCTTCATTAGACAGGGATGCTTCTTGTCAGTATCTATACATATTAGATAACGCTGTCGTTTTATTTTTAATGTACATGCACTCGGATTAAATAAGCACATTCAGTCATACAGACGTGCATTATTCATTAGAATGGTAATTAAGCTTTTATCACATCACTGCCAGTACAAACACACTTCAATCAAATTAAGATGGAGATCTTAAGGCCTCTGGAAAGTTCTGCAGTGTGAGTTTTTACTGGGTCACGGGCTGTGTCTCTGACACACTTACTGGCTGATTGAAGAGGTGGGGAACGCGCTCGCTCGTGAACTGGGCTAATTGAAAAGGTTCTGAGGGAAGGATCCAGCCACGCGCTGCTGTTCTATTAAGGACAAGTCCTACAAACAGACATGATCCCTTTTCTACACTCAGGAAAAAAATGCATTAAAATTTAGTGCTACTAGGTTGTTTTTTATTACTTTGGATCATCCTGATTTGGAGTCTCTCCAGATCTCTTAAGTCTATTTTCTGCTTCTGTGTCTTTGTGTCTGATTGTGTTCAGTTCCTCAGCAGCTTGGTTATTAAGTTACCTGCATCTCTCCTGCTCCGGTTCACCTCTCCGGATCGGTTCTTCCCAAACACAGACTTGAACATGCTTAGAAGGAGGTTCTGTGTTGGAAGTTTGCAAAATAAAATGAAAGAAAGAAATTCAATAAAAGCAATCATTTACACAGGTATTGCACTGCGGGAATATAGTTTTGTTTATATATATATATAAAATAAACTCGATATTAGGTCTCCTAGAATAGGATGTTTTGAAACAGCAAACGTTGATATTCATTGTTACCAATACTAATCTGTCAGTATAAAGAGTCAAGATGTTATTGTTGATTAAATAACAATAGTGCAGATCTTGGAACAGAATTTCCATAATCAAATCATTACATTCCAGAGATGACTAGGAAAACAAATCGATCAGCCTGTACCTGTTAATGAAGATCGATCCTCAAAGAAGATGCATGACTTGGGAGGCACGCGCTGCTGCTCCGGTGTTCGGTGGATGAATGGCAGCGCGAGCGCGTGATGCGTGCTTGGAATCAGATCTGGAATAATGTGTGGTCTGATCTGCACACAGCTTGGTTATATACTGCTGTCCCCAAGGAGAAGTACACAATGCATGCCTCACACATTATGATACTGAGTTCCAGACAAATGCAACAGCAGAGAGCTTCTTTTTTCCCCCTTTTATACAATTTATTACTTTACTTTACATCTTGATAGACAGACAGATCAAATGGTCAGTACATTTCCCCACTCTTGGAATGCTCTGTACATATTATGATGAGCTCTTTAATATCTTTACACATTTTCATTGTTGACATACATATCTTACATAGCTTTAGTCAGTATTGGACAGTACAGAGGACTGGTCAGTCACAATTGGTCACAACTTGAGAAATCAATAAATAATAGTGATAATAACCTGACACCAGAGCATACAAAGTCGACACATATAATACAGAGATAAAACAATACAGTGTACACGTTATTGTATGATTTTTCTGTACAAATATTATTTGACGTTTCACATTAAGTATATAACTTCTTGACATATTTTTTGGCCAACTTTCTAGGGAAAGGTATCACCTTTCAGCTTATTTCAACTCCAACACCCCCCCCCCTCCACCCTCCCACCCTCCCCCCTCCCCCTCCACCCCCCCCCCCTCCCCGCCCCCCCCCCGCAGCACCGATGCGCCTCGTGACAGAGCTTCTTACCGACAGACTGACGACGTTACACAGCACTCCGGAAAACAACGAGGTTTCTAATTCTGAATTCCACACACACACACACACACACGTGCAGTCTGCGGCACATATGCGCACGTACAAACACACACGCACAGTTAAACTGAGTTCCCTATGGTGTTAACAGTTCCCTAAACCCAGGAATCCGGTGACCCGGTGTACTGGTTCGCCCGCTGCGAAGGCCTCCGCGTCGTGGAGTAGAAATCCACGTAGTTGGTGTTGGATTTGAGTGTCAGGCTCTGGCTGGAGTACCTTTCCTGGGCGGGGTCCTCCTGGTACGCATCCTCCTCGTAGCCTTGCGGAGAGGACAGGTACATTCGGTAGTTGTTGAAAGTTGTCCGGTTATCTGGTTCGTCGTAGAACGGCTCCTTGTTCTGATGAAGAGACGAAGGTGCAAGTGAGCGTTAATCAGAATCAGAATTCGTCTTGCAAGAGCCATGCAAGATTACAGACATGGAATTTCCTACGGCAGAAAAGAGCAAACATAGAACATATATGGAACATAAAATAGAATACAAATAAAATATAAAATAACATTAGAAGTACTCCAAACACTTCCACTTTACCAACAAAAGAACATTATTGTCATAATAAATAAAGCAGTGAGAGTCTGCAGGTCTCACCTGAGGCCTTATGAGCTCATCTCTGGTTGGTGAACAATAAGATCCAATGAAATACGGGGTTTGTTTTTCTGGATCTGGAGAAGAGAAACACAGATCATTCAAACAGGTGCTTCAAACCAAGCAACATGATTGGTTGAGCCAGTAAAGGTGGCTCAAACCAAGCAACATGATTGGTTGACCAAGTAAAGGTGGCTCAAACCAAGCAACTTGATTGGCTCAGCCGGTAAAGGTGGCTTAAACCAGGCAACCTGATTTTTTGTAAGATGAATTTTCTCTATTCTGCACTTGAGTGTTGTTCAACTACACACAACTCTAATCTACATCAGGATCAGTTACGTGTTTTGACATGAAGCATATTCCCCATTTTAGAGTCATGAATCTGATCGGCTCAATTCAGACCTGCTCTCTGATGTTTCTGCAAAGTGTCTCCATAGTAAGCGTCCAGTTGCATAGATGACTGCGCCCTCTGCTGGATGAAGCTCAGCCTGCGGATCCCGAGCATGGCAGGAGATGACGTGGCACTGCCCCCTGCAGGAACAACAGACACACAACAGACAGACAACAGACAGGGGGTTGTCTTAGTTCACCTGGTATTTGGTTCAGTGTTTGTCTAGGTGTTAGGTCAGGGGCCAGTATGGGTGTTGGGTTAGGGGCCTGTAGGTTAGGTCCCCCCCCCCCCAGTATAGGTGCTGTATGGAGGCTCGGACCTGTCTGGATGACAGGGGACATGTGGATGGTGCTGGTGGGCAGGGTGGGCTGGGAGCGGTAACGGTCCCTCTCCAGGGTGGACACAGGGGTGACAAAGTGAGTGTGGGTCCAGCCATCCTGCAGAGCAAGGAGGAGATGCTTAGAACAGACTCGGTACTGACTCAGACTTATAGTATAGACTCAGTACAGACTTAGCACAGACTCAGACTTAGTACAGACTCAGACTCAATACAGACTCAGTACAGACTTAGTACAGACTCAGTACAGACTTAGCACAGACTCAGACTTAGTACAGACTCAGACTCAATACAGACTCAGTACAGACTTTGTACAGACTCAGACTCGGTTCAGACTCAGTTCAGACTCGGTTCAGAGTCATACTCAGTACAAACTCAGACTCAGTACAGAGTCTTATTCAGTACAGACTCAGTACAGACTCAGACTCAGTACAGACTCAGTACAGACTCAGACTCAGTACAGAGTCTTATTCAGTACAGACTCAGTACAGACTCAGACTCAGTACAGACTCAGACTCAGTACAGACTCAGTACAGACTCAGACTCAGTACAGACTCAGACTCAGTACAGACTCAGAGTACAGAGGGTGTTGAGGTAGTGTGTGTTCCTGCTCACCTGTCTGTAGAGGGAGCGCAGGTCTCTGTACTGCCACAGAGTGTTCAACACCTGACCTGCAGCCTTCACCACCTTCACAGAGTACCTGGGACAGGAACAGGAAGTTACAATACGTTTTCTTTTTCTCACAAACTTTTGGAGAGGAGAGAGGAGAACAGATCAATATTTCTTTCAAACTTTCTAAACCAGTTTTCCACACACAGTAGAGCAGCTGTAACACTGTAATACAGTGTGTCTGTACCCTTTGCCCCGGCCCTTGCTGATGTGGACCAGCTTCTCGATGCCCCCGGAGTCGGCCAGCGCCTTGGCGTTCTCCGTGTTCCTGCTGGTGACCTCGTGCAGCGTGCAGCAGATGGACGCCACCGTGTCGTCAGACAGCAGAGAGGGGCTCGACCCCGGGAGACGGTTCACCAGGTCCCGCATGGCGTACTTACCTGACACACACACACACACACACAGGGAGATACACACACACACACACAGGGAGACACACACACACAGGGAGACACACACACACACACACACACACAGGGAGATACACACACACATGGAGATACACACACACACACACAGGGAGACACACACACACACACACACATACACACACACACAGGGAGACACACACACACACACACACACACACACATACATACACACACACACAGGGAGACACACACAAGAATTCCTTGTTCAGCACCTTCCCATAATCAATTCCATCCATTAGCCAACTCAAACATCAGAGATAACCCCCCCAGCCATGCAGACCTATAAGCTCCTTGTTCCTGCTGTCCAAGGCCATGTTCCTGAGGGCCGTGGCCACAGAACAGACCACTCGATCATTATCCATCCTCAGCAATTCCACCAGGATGGGCAGACCCTTCTCCTTACGCACCGCTGCCCGGATATACGCTGCAAACTGGGGGGTAGACACACACACACACACAGATTATATTATACTTACTGAATCTCCATCACACACAGACACACACAACCTCTCTCACACATACACACTCTCCACGTCACACACACACACTATCTTCATCCTTCACACACCTTCCAGTTGCCAGCAGACAGGTTCTGCAGGGAGCCAGCAGACCCCTCCAGGGTGGCAGGGTTGGAGCTCTCAGCCAGCAGACCCAGGTAAGGCTTCACCACAGCTGGGTGCCACAACATCTCAGCTCCCTTAGGAGGCTTGGAGAAACCAGGGATGGGCCCCACACCGTCCCACTGGAGGCACATAACACACACAACCATATCACACACACACACAACACACACAACACACATCACCCACACACACACACACACACACACACACACACACACACACACACAACACACACAACCACATTATACACATCACACACAACCACATCACACAAACACATCACACACAACCACATTACACACATCACACACACACATCACCCACAACCACATTACACACATCACACATCAAACACACACACACACACACAGAGTGTCTGGGAAGTGGCAGAGAAGCGTTTGTTCCTGTGGCATGACTCCTGAGTCAAAGCTTCAGAACAGTCCTGATGACTCCTGAGTCAAAGCTTCACAACTGTCCTGATGACTCCCGAGTCAAAGCTTCAGAACAGTCCTGATGACTCCTGAGTCAAAGCTTCACAACTGTCCTGATGACTCCTGAGTCAAAGCTTCAGAACAGTCCTGATGACTCCTGAGTCAAAGCTTCACAACTGCCCTGATGACTCCTGAGTCAAAGCTTCACAACTGCCCTGATGACTCCTGAGTCAAAGCTTCACAACTGTCCTGATGACTCCTGAGTCAAAGCTTCACAACTGTCCTGATGACTCCTGAGTCAAAGCTTCACAACTGTCCTGATGACTCCTGAGTCAAAGCTTCAGAACAGTCCTGATGACTCCTGAGTCAAAGCTTCACAACTGTCCTGATGACTCCTGAGTCAAAGCTTCAGAACAGTCCTGATGACTCCTGAGTCAAAGCTTCACAACTGCCCTGATGACTTCTGTGTCAAAGCTTCAGAACAGTCCTGACTCATCCTGTTACCTTCTCGTCCAGCCACGCCCTCTTCTTCTTCTTCCTCACGCGGCCCCAGCAGAGGTAGTCGTAGTCTTGATTGGCCGAGCCGAATCCCAGGAGCCCGTCCACTTCCTGGACCCCCAGCAGACGAGACGAGGGCATCTCGATCTCCAGCCGGTAAGAAAGGTTCCTTAACGTGCACACGCAGTTCTCCACTATCTGCAGGGGGACACATTTCAGGGACGCACACCCATACGGACATTGACACACAGTTACATACAGTATGTGTCTATATTGATATATATATTCATCTTTGTGTTTATGTATGACTATATCTTGCTAGATTGGCACAGCGAGACACAGCAAGGTGTTATAATAAACGTAGGACCCAGTAATCCCAGTAGAGACATGACAGTCTGACCCCTGACCTCTGACCCTGACCCCGGGTCAGTGACACACCTTGCTGTCAAAGTCAGAGGTATGGACGCAGGCCTTGATGACGTAGAGGAGAGAGTCGACCAGCCCCTCACAGCAGCGTAGCTGACCCCTGGCCTCCTCTCCGGCTGAGCTGAGGTTCCTGGGGGCCACAAACACACACACCACACACACACTCTCTCTTATCACATGCACAGTGACAGTGGGCGTTCACCCTTTACTGTCCAGAGCTGCAGTACATCCCTTCATCCACCAGATGGCTTCAAACCTGCCCGGATACAGCGCAGCACTTAGAGACCGTTTGTCCAATAGAATCGCAGGCCATACATTTCAGCCCGCTATGGCTGGTGCTAGGCAGGAAGGTGACCACATCCCAGACCTGAGAGTGGCTGTACACTGCTGTGACTGTAGACTGCTGTGTCTGTAGACTGCTGTGTCTGTACACTGCTGTGTCTATAGACTGCTGTGTCTGTACACTGCTGTGTCTGTACACTGCTGTGTCTGTACACTGCTGTGTCTGTACACTGCTGTGTGTGTACACTGCCCAGACAGAGCACTGTTATGAGGGAGGGGGCTGAAAAGGGGGTTCTCACCTGAGGCAGCCGGTGGTGTTGCGGAGCAGCAGGGAGGAGTGAACCTTGAGGGCGTGGTCCCGCTGAGCCACACTGCTCCACCCAGAGTGAGGGATGACCACCGTGCTGGTCAAGGTGCTCAGAGCGTCCCTGATGATGGTCATCTTCACCGCATCACAGGAAGACAGGTTCCACAGCACGCCTGGGACAGGAAATGGACAAGACTGCTGTCAGGGGGGGAACCAGGGAGACGGATGATACCATGACACACACACAAACACACACAAACACACACAGACACACACACAGACACACCCAGACACACACACACAGACACAGACACACCCAGACACACACACACACAGGCACACACAGACACACACACAGACACACACACAGACACACACACAGACACACACAGACAGACACCGACACACCCAGACACACACACCAGTGACCAGCTCTCTGACGTTGTTGTCAGTGGTCTTCCTCAGCAGTCTCAGCAGGGCAGGAACCCCCCCACAGTTCCTCAGGGCCACCTTGTTGTGGTCGGTGGCCTTGCCGTACACCAGGTTCCTGAGGGCTCCGCACGCGCTCCTCTGCACCTCCCCCGCCTTGTGATCCAGGAGGTCCACCAGGTGCTGGATGCCCCCCAGGTGACACACCTGGGCAGGGAGGCAGGGAGGGAGGGGGGGACACCTGAACACACCTGAACACACCTGTCACCTGAATACACCTGAACACACCTGTCCCCTGAACACACCTGAACACATCTCTCCCCTGAACACACCTGAACACACCTGTCCCCTGAACACACCTGAACACACCTGTCCCCTGAACACACCTGAACACACCTGTCCCCTGAACACACCTGAACACACCTGTCCCCTGAACACACCTGAACACATCTCTCCCCTGAACACACCAGAACACATCTCTCCCCTGAACACACCTGTCACCTGAACACACCTGTCACCTGAACACACCTGTCCCCTGAACACACCTGTCCCCTTAACACACCTGTCCCCTGAACACACCTGTCCCCTGAACACACCTGTCCCCTGAACACACAAGTTTGCCCCCGGATAAAGACCTGCTGTCCTGCCTACCTCCACCTTGACCCTGTTGTCCCCGTAACAGAGGTGCTGCAGGTAGGCCGCAGCGTTAGCCTGGACGGAGGGGAAGTGATGCTGCAACATGTGGATGACCTCTGGAAGCTCAGGGTCACGCCAAGCAAACTCCCTGGAAGGGGGGAGGGGGGGCGAGAGAGGTAGAAAGAGAGGGGAAGAGAGGAAGAGAGAGAGGGAGAGCGTGAGAGAGGAAGAAAGATAAGAGAGAGAGAGATAGGGAGAGAAAAAGAGAGAAAAATACAGATTGGGTGTGTGTGTGGTGTGTGTGTGAGTGTTGTGTGTATGTGTGTGTGTGTGTATGTGTGTGTGTATGTGTGTGTGTGTGTGTGTGTGTGTGTGTGTGGTGTTGTGTGTGTACCTGGGGTCCTTGTGGATGCTGTCCAGGGAGGGGGACCTGGTGGCTGTTCTGTCAGGGTAGGACAGCTCAGCCAGCCCCTGCTGGGAGACCCTGTAGGACTCTGGGTACATGCCGTAGCTGCTCTGGTAGGGCAAGGTGCTGCAGTGGCTGCTGGCTCTCTGAAGAGTGCCCATCCCTGGACACACACACACACACCCTTAGGACTGCCTCACACACACACACACACTTAGCACTGGCTCACACTCTCCAAACAAACACATGCAAACACACACGCTCATCTCTCCCTTATTGTGATACTCTCTCTTGCATCTGTTGTGTTCAGCTGAGCAGTTATCTGTTTCTCCCTCGCCTCTCCTTGTCCCTCCCCCCTCCCTCCCTTCCTCCCTCCCTCCCTCCCTCCCTCCCTCCCTCCCTCCCTCCCTCCCTCCCTCCCTCCCTCCCTCCCTCCCTCCCTCCCCAGAGTTCCTACAGGCTGTCCGGATGAAAAATAGTCATCCAGGTATCTAATGAAAGATGCAGAAAAAGAGTGCTTCATCTACCCAGCGGAGCAGTCATGAACACAACCTGCCCTGCTGTGTGATGGGAGCACACTGTCATCTCCTCAGCTACACACTGAAGGTGTGGAAGTGTGTGTTTCCCCAGGGTGTCTGTGCTGCTGTGCTGCAGTACCTGTGCCGGGCCGGTAGAGGGCGCTGTGGCTGGGGCTGTGGTACAGAGGGCTGGGGTAAGAGCGCTCTGTGTAGACAGGTGTGAGGTGGCAGTCTGGAGACATGGCTGCCTGCTGCTCCTGCTGGCTGGGGTGGGAGTAGGAGCTGTGAAGTCCTGGAGGAGAACACACACACACACACACAGGAGAACACACACACACATGGGGGCACACACACACAGGTGAATACACACACACACAGGGGCACACACACACACAGGAGAACACACAGACACAGGAGAACACACACACACAGCACCATATTAATATCCATATTCTTCATCTCAGTTTAGCTGTAGCCCCCCCCAGACCCCCAGAGCAGAGAGGGAAGTTATGTAAAGCAGGAAGTGGGTCAGTGGGGTGGGCAGGATGCCATGAGGGGCAGATACACTCACACACACACACAAACAAACACAAACACACACACACTCACAGATACACTTAGCAACTCAAATCTGACTGACAGGAAGATAATCCCTCCACACATAGGACATATACACAGATATGACCCTCTGTTTGTGTGTGTGTGCATATCTGTGTGTTTGTGTGGGTGAGTGTGTGTTTGAGTGTGTGCATATCTGTGTGTTTGTGTGGGTGAGTGTGTGTTTGAGTGTGTGTATATCTGTGTGTTTGTGTGGGTGAGTGTGTGTTTGAGTGTGTGCATATCTGTGTGTTTGTGTGGGTGAGTGTGTGTTTGAATGTGTGCATATCTGTGTGTTTGTGTGGGTGAGTGTGTGTTTGAATGTGTGCATATCTGTGTGTTTGTGTGGGTGAGTGTGTCTTTGAGTGTGTGCATATCTGTGTGTTTGTGTGGGTGAGTGTGTGTTTGAGTGTGTGCATATCTGTGTGTTTGTGTGGGTGAGTGTGTGTTTGAGTGTGTGCATATCTGTGTGTTTGTGTGGGTGAGTGTGTGTTTGAGTGTGTGCATATCTGTGTGTTTGTGTGGGTGAGTGTGTGTTTGAGTGTGTGCATATATGTGTGTTTGTGTGGGTGAGTGTGTCTTTGAGTGTGTGCATATCTGTGTGTTTGTGTGGGTGAGTGTGTGCATATCTGTGTGTTTGTGTGGGTGAGTGTGTGTTTGAGTGTGTGCATATCTGTGTGTTTGTGTGGGTGAGTGTGTGTTTGAGTGTGTGCATATCTGTGTGTTTGTGTGGGTGAGTGTGTGTTTGAGTGTGTGCATATCTGTGTGTTTGTGTGGGTGAGTGTGTGTTTGAGTGTGTGCATATCTGTGTGTTTGTGTGGGTGAGTGTGTGTTTGAGTGTGTGCATATCTGTGTGTTTGGGTGGGTGAGTGTGTCTTTGAGTGTGTGCATATCTGTGTGTATCTGTGTGTGTGTTTCAGACCTGTGAGGCTGTCCGGTCTGGACAGGGTGCTCCTCTCGTAGCGGGCGTAGGGGTCTGCACCGTAGGGGAGGGGCTGCGTCTGGCGAGGGAGGGTGGAGCCAAACTGCTGCGGCACGGCCGTCATACATGACCTCAGAGGAGACAAGCCCCGCCCCTCCGTCAGGGAGAGGGAGGAGCCCAGGCGCCCGGCCACGCCCACCGCCGGGGGAGAGGTGGCGAGGGCACGGGAGCTGGGGCGTCCTCCGTTCCTCTGGGAGGGGGAGTAGAGCTGGGGGGGCGGGGAGGAGGTGGAGGAGGGGGGGGAGGGGCAGGAAGGGGGCATGGTGGTCCCGGGGAAGAGGCTGGCCAGGGGTTTGGGCTCGGTGAGGATGGGGGAGCCGTACGCGCTGCCCTGGGAGGTGCGGAGAGACATCCGGGAGGGGGACACCATGCCCCCTGGGCCCCCCGGAGATTGGCCGCTGGAAGGCAAGGAGCCGATCCGCCTCAAGACTCGGCCAGATGCTGACGCCTGCGGGGGGGAGGGGGAGGGAGGGCGAGAAGGGGGGAGGAGGGAGGAGGGGAGGAACACCACAAACGTAATTCTAGGCAACATTCAAAAGTGGAAAAATTAAGAATGAAAGGTGTGTTAACAGCCTTGTGTAGAGAGGAGACAGACAGACAGACAGACAGACAGACAGACAGACAGGGAGGGAGGGCAGAGGAAGAGAGAGGGAGGAGGAGGAGGACAGAGGGGAGCTACCTGTCCTGACGCCTGGCCCTCAGCTCGGGGGCTCCTGCAGAGGGAGGCCCGGGGGCCTGAGCGGACCAGGTTCTGGGCGCTGTAGAAGCTCACGCTGCTGTCATGGTAACCGCTGTCAGCGTAGGACGCCATCTGGACGGAGTGAGCTCCTGACACTGACCGAGGAGAGGACACACACGTCACACACACAGCTACACACACAGCTACACACACATCACACACACAGCTACACACACGTCACACACAAAGCTACACACACATCACGCACACACAGCTACACACACGTCACACACAAAGCTACACACACATCACACACACAGCTACACACAGGTCACACACACAGCTACACACACGTCACACACACAGCTACACACACATCACACACATACAGCTACACACAGGTCACACACACAGCTACACACATCACACAGCCAGCTACACACACATCACACACACAGTTTCACACACACATCACACACACAGCTACACACACATATCACACACACAGCTACACACACATCACACACACAGCTACACACAGGTCACACACACAGCTACACACACACAGCTACACACAGGTCACACACACAGCTACACACACATCACACACACAGCTACACACACATCACACACACGTCTACAAGGGTTTCATCAAAGTTGCATTTATTTTCATTCAATGCATCTTTCTGTTCAGTTGGAAGCATTCCAAACTGTTTTAATGTTTTTTTTGAATACTTTCCATGTCAGTATGTTTGTACTTTGTAAGGATAACAGAATGGAGGAGTTATATGAGGATTTATGCACTAGTTGATGTAGTTGTTGTCATGTCAACATGATAGTGGCTTTATGTGTTGCATAATGCTTGAGATTACAATCTATCCCTCCATCTATATATCTCTACATCCCTCCCTCAGTAAGTGGGTCATCCTTTGAGGAAGCGAGGTAGTTTCTTTAGCCTATGGGCAGCCTGCAGTGTCTTAATCAACATATCAAACCGATTAACTTGACCAGGCTATTAATATCCTGCGTGTCGTTTAAAGCAGGTCAACAAAATCACTGTTAGGGGTAGAACAATGGTAGTGTTCCATCTTTACAGCTGTGAGGTTCTGTTTGGAACCCAGACCAGGGTTCTCTTCCTGGCCAGGGGGGAGACAGATCTGCCTGTTCTCTAACAAACTGGTTCTTTCAGAACAGAGTGGTGTCTGGATTATAAACACTTCATTATTGGTTAAGTATCAGAGATGTACCCTCACTGTCATGCAGGGACGCTCTCTCCGGCTCCCCAGGGTAGAGACCCTCGTCGCCCCGGAACAGCCGGGAGGGGGAGGGCGGCCCCTCCTCCCCCCCATCAGGAAGTGACTCCCCCACTCCGGACGCATCTGACCAACAGAACAACAAACAAGATCATCTTGCTAGCCCCTGAGTGTGGCCCCTGAGTCTGGCCTCTGAGTGTGGGCTACTGAGTCTGGCCCCTGAGTCTGGCCCCTGAGTTTGGCCCCTGAGTCTGGCCCCTGAGTGTGGGCTACTGAGTCTGGCCCCTGAGTCTGGCCCCTGAGTGTGGGCTACTGGGTCTGGCCCCTGAGTGTGGGCTACTGAGTCTAGCCCCTGAGTTTGGCCCCTGAGTCTGGCCCCTGAGTGTGGGCTACTGAGTCTGGCCCCTGAGTCTGGCCCCTGAGTTTGGCCCCTGAGTCTGGCCCCTGAGTGTGGGCTACTGAGTCTGGCCCCTGAGTCTGGCCCCTGAGTGTGGGCTACTGGGTCTGGCCCCTGAGTCTGGCCCCTGAGTGTGGGCTACTGGGTCTGGCCCCTGAGTCTGGCCCCTGAGTGTGGGCTACTGAGTCTGGCCCCTGAGTCTGGCCTCTGAGTGTGGCCTCTGAGTCTGGCCCCTGAGTCTGGCCTCTGAGTCTGGACCCTGAGTCTGGCCCCTGAGTCTGGCCCCTGAGTGTGGCCCCTGAGTCTGGACCCTGAGTCTGGCCCCTGAGTCTGGCCTCTGAGTGTGGGCCCCTGAGTCTGGCCCCTGAGTGTGGGCCCACACAGCAGGTCCCTGCTATTCCAGGTGGAATTGTTGGCTGTTGATAGGGTTGGAAGGCATGGCACATGCTGCGGTTACTATGGGAACGTCAGGTCAAAGGTGGGGGAGGTGATGATCTCTCTGGAAGAGGAGGACACTCACCAGCTGACCTCCAGTTAAAGGACTTCTCAGATGAGCTGGAGGAGAGGAGGAGAAGGGAGAGGAGGAGGGGGAGGATAGAGGAGGGAGAGGAGGAAGGGGAGGAGAGAGGAGGGAGAGGAGGGGAGGGAGAGAAAGGAGGAGAGAGAAGGGGGAGGAGGAGAGAAATATTAGTACATGCATAGTATCTCTCACAGTCAATATAGGATGGTTATCACGATCAATACGTGTCACAAACCATCGATCTCTCCCAGAATGCACCTACCTGCTGCTGTCCCCCCCCAGAGACTCTGCTCCCAGCATGCACCTCTCCAGCTGACTGGCCACAATCTGCCTCTCCTCCTCCAACTCCCGGGTCAGACGCTCGAACTGCAGCTCCTTCGGAGACACGCGAGGATCAAACCAAGTAAGACCAAGGGGAGGGGGGGAGTGGTGAACCCAGAAAGGTTTGGACAAGACACACTTCCACACACACCAAGGTAACACAGAAGAATCAATGAAGAGCTCTCATATCAAGAGTTCAATCCCCTCTCTCTCTCTCTCTCTCTCTCTCTCTCTCACTCACACACACACACACACACACACACACACACACACACACACACACACACACTCTCCTTCCTTTTACTGTTCCATCTCAGAAAAGCAGAAAATTATCCAAATAAAATAAAATGAGGGTTATAACAATGTAGGGACTTCAAATATGGCACATCTCCGAGAGATGAGCGACTGCATGACGCTGTTCATCCCCGTAATCTTGAGGAAAAACCAGCGGGCATAAGAATAATGCTGAAGGCCTTAATCCAGATATGTGTCGTACAAAACAGGCTTTGTTGTATTTGGGTCAGAAGTGTTCTATGGAGAACAGCCACAGTATCTAAAGATACAAGCCTGTGATCCAACACATGGACACTATGAGGACCACCATGCTCTGTCACCCAGGGACCACCGTCCAGCACCCAGCACCCAGCCCCCAGCACCCAACCCCCAGCACCCAACCCCCAGCCCCCAGCACCCAGCACCCAGCCCCCAGCACCCAGCCCCCAACCCCCAACCCCCAGCCCCTAGCCCCCAGTCCCCAGCCCCCAGCACCCAGTCCCCACCGCCCAGCACCCAGCCCCCAGCACCCAGCTCCCAGCCCCCAGCCCCCAGCACCCAGTCTCCAGCCCCCAGCACCCAGTCTCCACCGCCCAGCACCCAGCCCCCAGCACCCAGCTCCCAGCCCCCAGCCCCCAGCACCCAGTCTCCAGCCCCCAGCACCCAGTCTCCACCGCCCAGCACCCAGCCCCCAGCACCCAGCTCCCAGCCCCCAGCCCCCAGCACCCAGTCTCCAGCCCCCAGCACCCAGTCTCCACCGCCCAGCACCCAGCCCCCAGTCCCCACTGCCCAGCTCCCAGCACCCAGCTCCCAGCACCCAGCCTCCAGCCCCCAGCACCCAGCCCCCAGCAACTAGCCCCAGCACCCAGCCCCCAGCACCCAGCCCCCAGCCGTGTCTCTCTGTGTTTGTCACCACCAGTCAGCAGGCTGCACCAGCAGCACTGGAGCGTGAAAGCAATGGCTTCTTATTGTCTGTTGTCATAAAGAGCGTCTTGTCTGTGCGGAGGAACTGCTTCTGCTTCTGCTACAGAGCATCTCCCAGACCCACCAAGATGAAACGCCTGCTCGTCACGCTCAGCTCTAACTGCAGATTGAAAGCGATGGTGGAAGTTTGGAAAGGATGATGTCATCTGTATGATGTCGTGTGACTCTTCATGTCTGACAGTTGTTCAGTGTGGAGTTCAGCTGGAGCTGCAGTCTGCTGGGGGGGGTCTGAGATCCTGACATCACACTGTTTACATCACACACATCACACACACATCACACTGTTCACAGCATACACACAACACACACACATCACACTGCTCACAGGATACACACAACACACACATCACACTGTTCACAGCATACACACAACACACACACACAACTCACACTGTTCACAGCACACACACACACACACATCACACTGTTCACTGTGGGGAAACCCTGTCCAGCCAACTCTCAGTACCTGGGATGCTGCATAACCTCATGATACATCTGAGGCACACACACACACACCAGACCTGCAGAGAACACGGCTAGCACACGCCAAGCTGACACACTGCATGAGAACATGACACACAACCTGCTGATCATGTGCCACACGCATGCCACACGCATGCCACAAGCATGCCACACGCATGCCACACGCATGTCACACGCATGCCACACGCATGCCACACGCATGTCACACGCATGTCACATGCATATCATGTCTGAGGACAGGGAATCACAACATGGTTCAAGACAAACATGGAGGAAGGAAGAGAAGGAATATCCAGAGGGGGGGGGGCGTGAAGGGAGAGAGGGGGAGGGAGAGAGAGAGGAGGGAAAGAAAGCTTCTATACCTGCTCTTTGACGGAGGCCAGCAGATTAGTGGTGGTGTTGGTGGAGGACTTGTCATCTCTGGACGGTGCCTCACCGTGGCCGGTGCTCCCCTCCATCTCTGCCCCCTGCTAGCGCGAGCCCCCTGCAGAGGATGTGCACCGCCACGCGCCGGTCACACCGGAGGACACCGACAGCGAATTGCATTGCGTTGAGGCATCGTGTCAAGATAACTGACCACACGGTGCTTTGTCAAAATATGATAATTCATAGTATCGTTCTACTTTGTTATTGATTGTGCATGAAACACTTAAGGATAAAGGGTTGGACAGCTGCCCTTCCGGACACGGGTGTAGTTATATAAAGCTTAACAGCCATAGACCTGCTGTGACATGATATATATGGATATAAGATAAACCAATCTCACGGAACAACATCTTAATGACTGTAACTGTAAAGGTGAATTCTATAAATGCACGGCTAAGATAGGTACGTTTCTATTCTGCAACAGCTGCATAAACTACCAGCGAGGAGCAGGAGTGATGCCTTACCAGCCAGATGTGGATTTGACCTATTTGGTCAGCAGGAATCCATCAAGATACGAGGAAACCTTCATTTGACACGCAAGGCTGCTTCAACAGAGCTGCACATGCATTCAAATATATAGATCTTAGCCAACATGCACAGCCCGTGATCCAGAGATACAACCGAGGGTGATATTACCGATTTATATTCTCGGTTCTATCCTCCACCCATCCACCGCGCGCGGAGAGGAGCAGCGCGTGACGTCACCATGCGGGTTCGTATAGGAGATCTGAAGTGGAGATGAGTAGTCCTGGAGCTGAGGAGTCGTGGAGATGAGTAGTCCTGGAGCTGAGGAGTCCTGGAGCTGAGGAGTCCTGGAGATGAGGAGTCCTGGAGCTGAGGAGTCCTGGAGATGAGGAGTCCTGGAGCTGAGGAGTCCTGGAGATGAGGAGTCCTGGAGATGAGCCTCCGAGGGAGATCACAGAGCCTTCAATTTGGGATGCCGTTTCACGTTGTCAATATTAACAAGATCTATTTTATTTGTAAAATATGCTACAGGAGGTCTGATGTTGAATCAATGGTTTAATGAATCGATCTATTTATCACTTATCAATCGATGCTGTTTATCTGTGTAAGTGGAGTAATTGGATGATTCATTTTGATCCGCTTTTTAAGAAGCACTGATCTCGTTAAATTCTACTTAGGCAACAGGTAGTAATAACATTTTAGGAACTTCCATTTTATTCTGAATTACTGCGATTTATTCAGAAGTTACAACTTCTAAGGTTTTGTTTAAACCCGTAACATTTCAGATGCAATGTCCGGTAAATTCCAATAAAACGTTGGACAAGTAAATATCTCAATAAATTGTGATTCTTATATGATAAGTTTGACACAAATATGGCCAAATTACTCACCAAAACACACCACAGCTGGTTCATGCACATGTCACTTTATTCAAATGACTGATTCACAAGACCTTTAATTAAATCCACTTAAGTTAAACTGGGGGGGGGGTTACATGTACTGAGGGGGGTGGGGTGGGTTACATGTACTGTTAAACCAGCCACTTCCGTCCATGCTCACATAAGTTATCTGTAAAAGGTCTTCGCAAATAAAACAAGTACGCGTTAGAATAAGCAACGACGGAATGTATAAAGCTGACGATCATCGCGTGTTCAGCTATCAATGCAGTACCTTCACTTCAAAAGCAAAACTATCAAGAGGGACACATTCGCTTCACAAGGTTTTCTATGACGACCACCGGGACACGAGCTGTCCGGGATACGGTCCACCAGAAGCCCCTCTCTGCCTCTCATGTCACCATGATCATTGAGCTCAAGCTCTGGTCCTTTCTAACATCACATCTCCTGGTGAGGGCCCCGTTCACAAACACTTCACAGCACCAAAACAGACCTATTCAACACCACTAACACCAGCGCACACACACACACACACACATCATACAATTCATCTTCCTGATCGCTTGAGAACAACGACAGTAACATTGTAGGCATCAAATCGATGTGCTAGCAAACAACATGATTTAAATAATCATAGTAATAATTCACAATCAACTGAAAAAATAAATAACTGAAAAAGTGAGTAAAGTTTTTGCGTTAGTAAGTACCACAATGTAAAAATCTGGATGAGAAACAGGGGCAGAATGTTAGTAGTGATCATGTGACATGGTAGGTCATGTGACATGCTTGGTCATGTGACAGGCCATCTGCCCCAGGTGATGATGATGACCCTGCCTCCTACTCCAGGTCGTCCACATCCTCGGCAGCGATGGTGCTGGTCTGTTCAGACGTCACACCTGGATCAGAACAGGTAGGGTTGGATTAGATCCAAACAGCCTTTGACACATTCATGTTAGATCAGGGGTCACCGACCCTGGTCCTCAGGGGCCGCTGTCCTGAAGGTTTTAGATGTTTCCCTGCTCCAGCACACCTGATTCTAATGAACGGTCGTTTCCACCGAACTTGATAACGACCCTTCATTAGAATCAGGTGTGTTAGAGGTGGGGAAACATCTAAAACTATCAGGAAGTGACATACTTGAAGCATCATCGTCGTTAGGAGACTTTTTTTCTTCCTCCACGTATCCGAAGCTGAGCAGCTTCGACATGCTCACAGGGGTCACCTTCTTCTCATACGACCTGCGGACAGACAGGAACACACAGAGACAGACACGAAGACTTATGACCAGGAAGGGGACGCTGGTGAAGAGGAAGATCGCGAACAGGACGATGAAGCAGTTCTACTCACGTTCTCTTGTACTTGTTAGCCTGGGATATGGCCAGGCTGTCCAGCTGGACGGCAGCACTCTGGACCTGCACACACACAAACACCATCAGCTCTCTGAGTAACAGCACATGAGGAGAGCTAGCATGCTACAGTAGGGCCGTGGTCCCCAACCCTGGTCCTCAGGGACGACCTGTCCTGCATGTTCTAGATGTTTCCCTGCTTCCACACACCTGATTCTAAAGCATGTTCGTTACCAGGATTCAGGATCAGGAGCTGGATAACGACTCATGCGTTAGAATCAGGTGTGTTGGAGCAAAGAAACATCAAGAACATGCAGGACAGTGGCTCCTGAGGACCAGGGAAACATCTAAAACATGCAGGACAGTGGCTACTGAGGACCAGGGAAACATCTAAAACATGCAGGACAGTGGGACCTGAGGACCAGGGTTGGGGACCACTGATGAAAAGTCCTATCATTTAACACAACAATCCAAAAGTAGGTAAATGAAACCCTACTGTAGTGAGACTGTGAGGGAGCGTAGGGAGGGAATGAGGTAGCAGAGATGTGATGACCTTGCTGGATGCTTAGTTATCTTGATGGATCTGATGAATAAACATGAGCCATGCAAAACAAAAAATGGTTAAATGGTTATGAACTACAGCAGCACCAGCCACACACACACACGACTCAGCAGAAATAAAACTGTAAAAAAATGTAGCAGCTTAGAAATCCAACAGAACTAAACACAATAAAAAACAGGTTCCAGAGTTTGACACAAGGACAAGCATGTTCCTTTATACTGAAGTCCAGTGTGAAAGTGCGAGTCAATGTTGTGGTCTGATCACATGTTATGGTCTGATCACATGTTGTACTCTGATCACATGTTATACTCTGATCACATGACGCGGTCTGATCACATGTTGTGCTCTGATCACATGTTTCTTGGGTCATGGCGCAGAGCCACACTCCTCTAACCACTAAGCTGAAGGTAGTGAAGCTGTACTGAATGAAAGGTCATGATGGGGGTCAACTCAGGTGTAAAAACTAAGGTGTGGAGGTGGAAGGGGGGGGGGGCAGGATGATGAACCAATAAACCACAAACACCATGATGTCACTGATGGCAGGAGAAAAGGGGAGGAGGGAGGGGGGAGAGTTCAGTTCCGTCACCTTCTCTTTCCCCTGGGCAAAGCAGTCAGTCTCCCTCTCCCAGGAGGAGCTGTTATCAGTGCCAAACGGGGCAGCCAGGGTTTGCCTGGAGCGTTCACCCCGCCTCCGGGGGTTCCCATCTGGGCTCGTCATATCAGGAGAGCTGGCCTGACTGCCGCTGAAAACACAAACCCATCAGAAACACGCCCCCTGTCTGCCAGAGGCCAGAGGAGCCAGGCAAGAGACATGCAGCGCTGGTACGACACGTCTTTCTGAAAACAGGACTTCCTTTGATAATGTCCTGGTTGTCTTACCGCTTTGACCTCTGTGACTCGGGCGGTCCAGAGAACCAATCAGAAGGGTGGTAGTTTTGGGAAGGTTGGTTTTCTACCTCGATGTCTTCATGAGAGAGTAACCCTGAGGAACCCACAGAGAGAGGGGAGTCAGGTGGCTGAGCGGTTAAGGAGTCAGGCTGGTAATCGGAAGGTCCCTGGTTCAAAACCTGGCTGGGCCAACATGACATTATGTCCTTGGGCAAGGCACTTCACCCTACTTGCCTCGGGGGGAATGTCCCTGCACTTACTGTTAGTCGCTTTGGATAAAAGCATCTGCTAAATGAATATTTATTAATATTTTATTATTATGTTCACCATTTAAATCCTGCTGAGAAAATATAATAATAATAATAATAATAATAATAAGATTGAATGAATTGGACCTGGCCTGCTGTTTTGAGCTGGTTCTGGATCAGTACAGTGAACCCACCCTTCTGCCCGCCCTGCTTGGCCAGTTTGACATAGTCTGAATCCGAGGCGAATATCCCCACACGGCGCCCGCTGGTCCTCGCTTCCGGGACTCTCTCGCTGGCGCTCTGGGACAGACCCGGGATCTGTGACGTCGGACCAACGACCCCGTTAGACGACGCCCCTGGTTTGATACCTGCCGGGTGACAACAACAGCAAATCAGACAGCAGCATAGGTCTGTTACATCAGCAGGGTTGTGTTAAGATGTAAATTATCTAACATTTAATTCAACACGGTTGAGTTTGACATTTCGACATGATTCCACCCCTCCCCCCAGTGTAAAGGGAGGGTGGCGGGGCAGCACCGGTGGTTCAGTGGTAGGATTCTTGCCTACCGTGTGCAGAAGGCCTGGGTTTCATCCCCAGTGTGGGGGTTCGATTCCCAGCCAATGCATTGACTATGTGTGTGCCTGTGAAATGTCCCCCCCAGTGGGACTAATAAGGGAACCTTTCTTCTGGACTCACCCCCGGGTTTGGTCCTCCTGTGGTTGGGTGCAGCACTCATAACTGATCGCTGGTGATGATTTATATCCAGAGGCTAGAATACTGACAATAAAATAAAATAATTACAATATTTTTTATTACAATAAAAATGATTAACGTCAAAATACAGTAAAGATGTCTAACAACATATCACACTGATCGTAACGCCAGTTAAAAGTAATAATAGTAACTAATAACAACTAGAAGACCTTTTTCAGAAACAGCCTCATTTAAAACCGCTTAACAAAGACACTCGCTAGCCGGCTAGGTAGCTAGTAGAGCTTAATTTATCAAGGTATTCTGCATCCACTAGAAAACGCAAATACGTTTGATATATGACTAAGATATGCAATTAATACACCTAAATATAAACATTAATATGTCGAAATATGATGATTTATCTCACAGAAGTGATGATGTGTCTCTGATCCGCTGCCGAGCTGGGAGACTTCCTGCAGACTTTCTGAATCTAGGAAGGACCTCGGAAGTACTTACATTAAATATATTATATATAATATATTATATACACATATATATCATTTGAAGTATGTATAGATTTATATTATGTATATAATATATAGAAGGACATCTGTTATTTACACGAATTACGGACATTCATCTCTTGATTTTTACAAAAAAAATAATTATTAATTGGGTTGGGATATCTGTCTCCCCAGACAAAACTCTTCTGATGGCAGCAAAGGAGCCTCAATATGTTGTACTTCGATACATTTTTATTACAAAATTGGACCTCAAAAAAAACTTTTTGAATAACATTTTTGTAGAAGAAATTCCCATGGTACGTCTTCTATCCTACATACAAAATCCCATTCACATTCATCATCACATTCTCTAATAAAAACACAGTATAAAACCATATGTGCAACACAAAACATGTACATTTAAGCCATTTGTAGTTTTTCCTCAGGTTTCTCTGGCTCGATCTTCATTGCCATCAGGAAACCTTGAACCAAAAAGGAACATGTATTTGGTGTTTTATAAAAAAATGTACAATAAAACAATAACTGCTGTGTCACTGTCAGTTTGGCGATTCACGCCTGTGCATGAGCTGTTGCCATGCCAACCTTCAGTGTAGTCCATCACAGGGCGTGAGGAGATGAAGATCCAGGCCAACCCCACCAGCAGAGCCACCACCAGGTTAACAATCACCCAGGCGTGTAGGACCTGCTGCTCTGACCCGGGAGGCCTGAGAGTGGGGGGCAGGGAGGAGGTGTGGAGGAGGAGGGGAGGAGGAGGAGGAGGAGGAGGAGAGGGAGGAGGAGAAGGAGAGGAGGAGGAGGAGAAGAGGAGGAGGAGGAGAGGGAGGAAGAGAAGGAGGAGGAGGAGAGGAACCTCATTCACACTGGGTTCATCAACGGTTCATAACTGTATAACTGGCCTCTTCTGATCCATGATCGTCTGATGCTCTATATTCCATTAGCACTGGACTGTGCTTCAGTTTGAATATTTATTATAGATATGATGTATTAAGAGTGCATGTGTGTGGAGGGTTTCCTCACCATAGTGTTTGGTTAGAAGTGGAGTAAAGGTTGATGCGATCACTGGTCATCTGCTGGCTGAGAGACAGGACAAGAGCAGAGAAATACACTGTGGGAGGGAGGTGGAGGAGGAGGAGGGAGAGAGGAGGAGAGGGAGGAGGAGAGGGAGGAGGAGGAGGAGGAGAGAGAGAGGAGGAGGAGGGAGAAAGGAGGAGGAGGGAGAAAGGAGGAGGAGGGAGAGAGAGAGGAGGAGGAGGGAGAAGAGGAGGAGGGAGAGGAGGAGAGAGAGAGGAGGAGGAGGGAGAGGAGGAGGAGGAGGGAGAGAGAAGGAGGGAGAAGAGGAGAGAGAGGAGGAGGAGGGAGAGGAGGAGGAAGAGGGAGAGAGGAGGAGGGAGAAGAAAGAAATAGTTGAGGAGGAAAAATATAGGAGGAGGAGGGAGAGGAAGAGGTGGAAGAGAAGCATTATAAGAGTATCGTAATTTTTAGTTGAAACAAAGTTGCAGTTTAAAGTGCCAAAACAGGGGGGATCACACAGGAAGAGATGAAGGTTTAGAAGGTTGTAACAACCTGCTCTGTCTGGCAGATTAGCAGCGTCTGGGTAACATTCACACTTACAGAACGAGGCTAAAGCCACCGGGTCCAGAGTGACAAACTCTTTGATGGCTGAGGAGCCGTTTGCCAGGTTCACCCTGAAAACACACGACAAGCTTGTGAGGACATCTGGTCCCCACGATGCTGGGTAAATAAGACCACACACACACACACACACACACACAGTGTACCTGTCGAAGGCAGACACAGTGCTGATAGCCAGCAGCAGGAAGAGCAGGGACTGGGCTGGGTACGCCAGAGTGTGGTACTGCTGCAGCAGGTTTGGGAGGGCAGTCAGCTGCCGCCCAGCCAGAACGTACATGATGATGATGTTCCACACAGCGTAGCCTGCCAGGAACCCGTGGCAGAACAGACCGATAACCCTGCAACAGGACAGAAGACAGACACAAGCACAGAAGATACACTAAGACAACAGAACTATGGTTCCTACAGTCTATGAAACCTCTGGATGTTTTCTTTGGACGTATCTTCCTATGGATGAAGGGATGTCCCTCCCTCCCTCTCCTCTCTCCCCCTCCCTCTCTCTCCTTCCACCCCTCTCCCCCTTCCTCCCTTCCCTCCCTCCGTCTCCATCCCTGGTCTCTCTACCTGAATCCAGAGTGGACCTTGAGGGACACGTCCCTGGTGGTCCACATGGGTTGGATCTCCATGTAGTGGTTTTCCGTCTGATTGGTGGTTCTCAGTCGGTCCGAGCGGTCAGCCGGTTGAAAGCGCTCTGAAGAAGAACAGGACACCTTGTATCACTACGTCTGTGTGATGTAAAACTGGGGCCATAAGACCGACTGAATCCAAGATGGAGTTGACAGGAAGTCAACAGGAAATGGCATCACAGGGGCCGAGAGCTACTCACTGGTCCGTTCCACAAACACCTTCCCCACAGGTTGGCTCTGACCCAGAGGGGCGGAGAAAAGGGCGTGATGGGGGACGGGGGGCAGGGAGTCAGTGATGATGTCATCCTCCTCCACGTCAAGCTCCTCCTCCGTATACTGAGGCTCCACCCCCTTGGGCTTCCTGGAGACGACCACAAGGAGAGGACAGTGAGACTTCGTAACCGCCAGCGACCGCGCCGTGAGAGCGTCGCCGTAGTAACCCCGCTGCATTCCTCTGCTTTATCGTACTTTTTCTTCTTTGGTTTCTTGACGGCTTCCTCCCCGTCTGTGTTGTGGTCGGCGCTGCCCCCGTTCACCAGGTCAGCCTGGTCGTCCTCCAGATCTGAGACAAAACACAACGATGCTGTGAGCACCAATACACACGGATGATGGAGAGAGAGACATAGACAGATAGACAGAGAGAGAGAGATACCAGAGAGAGCGAGAGAGAGATACCAGAGATGTAGTGATGGGTTACTACACTCATGTCTTGTTATTATTATTACAGAGTGCAGGAGGTCACGACCCTCACCTATAGTGGAGGCTTTCTTCTTCCTCCTCCTCTTCTGAGCTGCGCCTTCGAGGTCAGGGGTCAGGGGCTTGCTGGCCTGTGACGCCCTGCGGCTGTTTACACCCCCCATCTCCATCCCAGGGTCGCCTGGGAAACAAACATGGATGGACCATACCATCACTGGTCTGGTGGGGGGGGGGCAGCATGCTAAAGGCTACAGGCAGGGGGGGGGGGCGATGTGTGAATAAACTCACCCTCAACATCATCCACGCTGTCTGTGCCTCGTTTCATCTTCTTCTTCTTGTTCTTAGGCAGGGGTGCATCATCTACACAGGAGGCAGATCGTGTCACAGCACCGCATATGTCATTTCATGTCAAGATTCATGATGAGATTATACAGTGGTTTATGGTACATATGGGTTTGTTATAGTCAACTCACCGCCAGCGTCTTGGCTTAATTTGTGCAGGCACCGTAAACGAAAAAATTAATGAAAGTGTGAGATTATAATACATGTAGCCGTATATTAGAATCATGATGATATGACCTCTATGTCTGGACTCACCTTGGCATAGGTGGTAGAGTCCGCTGCCCACGCTGATACATACAAACACACATTTCAGGTTAGATATAAAAAATAAAAAAGGATAAATGAACTTAATAACTGATTATGTGAAGTTATTTTCGCTGTTACGTCATTCACGGAGCTAAGGACTCGAGCTAATACATCTATTACACGAACAAAATCAGTTGAGTAGAACCATGAGTTTACTTTGCAACTTGAATTGATGTAATTCAGTAGTAACAATTGATTTAAAGTGCCAAATCACAACCAAATAAATAATAATAATTCAAAGGGATCTAATAACGGCAACACGTTACTGCCAGAGTGGATTTAAATGGATGCCACAAACAAGTTATTAGTATGTAAATAAACAGACCATAAAAACACACAACAATCTACACACTGACTATTCCAGACTAAAGCGAACACGAAGATGCCTTCTAGTATTAATGAACTCACCGAGAGTCTTCTTGCCATATTAACGTGTAAAGAAAGGTTGAATGTGTTGTGTCACTGCCTTGTTGACTGTCTAATCCTGATCTTAATCTACCAGCATGGCATCTGCCAAGGTTTCAGGATTAACAACACATCAGATAACCTGACACAGGGACCAGCCTAATGAGCAAATAATAATATTAATGCTCAAATAAGCAACGTTACTCAAATATTTGGAACAGTTTCAATTGTTTACAGTTATTATTATTGTTAATTTAACGTTGGATATTTCATCTACACACATTGTTTGAAATCTGTTACAGGTCTAAGGAGCCGTGTAGGACATAACCATCATCATCATCATCACCATCATTATCACTATAATCATCATCATCAACATCATCACCATCATCACCTTCATCACCTTCATCATCATCATCATCATGTTACCTGCGGAATGGGGGGTAGATCCCTTCGTCGCGTGCTCTGTGACTTCAGAATAAAATAAAAACACAAGTCATTAAGTGAACACACTAACTAACTATTATTGAGCTAAATATTATTAAATATCGTTTATTTCTTTAGGCTTATCACTTAGTATTCGTAGCTATATGTTACCTTATAATCTCCGGTCTCCATATTTAAAATAGGTCGATGGCTGGTAAAAAAAAAAGTGGTGTTTGAGTATCAAAATAATAAACAGATTGATCTTTTATTAGGTTATAACTTACTACTTGTTGCTAAGCGGTTGTTTCCCCAACCTTGTTTATGTTCCGCACGTTGCTACCCGCTGTTGACTTCCGGTATGGGAGCTCTTCAAAATAAAAGTCCTGATTATTACGTCCAAAATCAAACATTTTCAAATGCGTTTCAAATACAAAAAATCCCATTGCGACAAAGAGCATCATCTGCTGGACAAACGTAGCAGTTACAAATATAAGTGCAAACTTTGTTTTTATTCAGCCAGTTATGCGCGTAGTCCATGTATTTTAATACTGGTTCTAAATTTCGTAGAATGATAAAGAAAAGCAATACAAACGTGTCCAAATATAAAGGAAACACATTTAAAGCAATTTTGAGCTCAAATATTTTATATTTTCTACTGAGTGATAATGCAGTTTCTGCCTCCATCCTTGTTCTAAACTGAGGGACCTAGAGGAGGGAAGCAGGTGTGTGCTGGACCCTGCCCAGGGTAATTGCCATCCAAAGGTTAGTCACTAGCACCTGCAGGCTCCAGTCACAGTGCCAAAGTTTAGGATCTCCATGGGAACCGAAGCAGACTGTATAGATTCCAACTGAACATCCTCCAGAGAACCAAACAGCTGACATCTTAAGTAGGACTGTCACATGACTTTGGACCTGGTGACTGGGTGAGAGAGGAGAGGAAATGTTTTGGTTAATTATCGGTCAGAAACAGCACTTGTTCTCTGGTCAGAGTCTGGTCATCACAGGACCACATTAATGGGTACCACTGTTCCCCTTTGGAAGGGTGAAATACTGGTAGACAGGCAGACAGAGAGACAGGCAGGCAGGCAGGCAGGCAGACAGACAGGCAGACAGTCAGGCATTATAGTCATTTAATAAGCCAACATGCATTAACAAAGCAATCTACAATGAAGCCT
Source organism: Neosalanx taihuensis (assembly GCA_030340665.1). NCBI lineage: Eukaryota > Metazoa > Chordata > Actinopteri > Osmeriformes > Salangidae > Neosalanx > Neosalanx taihuensis. The sequence continues at coordinate 6,730,394 of CM059305.1, forward strand.
TAGCACTGTGAGTGTGCTGTGCACCTGCCTCTGTATGTGTGTGTGTGTGTGTATGTGTGTACACCTCCTCTGATAGGTCAGTCCTGAAAGCCCACCATTGTCCAGGCAACCGTGCTGGGATGCCCCTACGTCAGCTCCAGGAACCTGATTGGTCAGGTGGGTCCATGCTGACGTTGCTAGGTCCAGGATTCATGTTACACCAGGGTAGCGCTGCACCTCGATTGGCTCCTTCAGATTCCTGATGGGTCACATGGGATCATGGCTTGCACAGAGCGATTCTGCTGTTGACCGTGCAAGATTGGCTTCGCTCAAGCACAGCCTGTTAATGCTGCCTTTGCTCAGTAAATATGTTCACAACACTTCTGAAACACTCTCAGAATGGTGAAATGTCTAATAGATTGTGTGTGTTTGACAGATGCGTTTTGTCTTCTGGAATAAACTGAGACCTTATGACTGAAGCAGGTTTAGTGAATCATTCTCCATTATGATTCTCCATAATGATTCACTCTTGACCAATACAGGGAACTCTTGGTCAACTGAGTCAACACCAGTTTGAGATAATTCCTTATGAGTGCACCTATAGAAACAGCAGTCACCTTGCTCAATGGTGTAATTCTTTAATCTGGTTACATTGTTCAGCATCTGGGTCACACTGTACCTCTCTCTCTTTCCCATCTCTCTTTTTCTCTCTCTCTTCCTCTCCCCCTCTCTCCTCTCTCTTTCTCTTTCTGTTACTAACTGTGTTAGTAAAAGAGGGATGGATGAGAAGGGAGTGTATCAGATGGCAATTGGTTTACTAATCTTAAATTAACAAACCAGTCTCTCTCTCTCTTTCTCTCCCTCTCTCTCTCCTCCCCTCTCCTGTTCTCACTCCCTCATGTGCAGACGGTGCATGCTTTACATGAGGCTGTTCAGTGTGTGTGTGTGCGTGTGTGCGTAGTCAAGGACATTTCCTTTCCTGACGCAAGAGAAAGTCAGCAGAAATAAAGACCGAGAGAGGAGAGAGAAGAGAGAGGAGAGAGAGAAGAGAGAGGAGAGAGAGAAAGAAAGGAGAGAGAGGAGAGGGAGAGAGAGGGGGAGGAGAGAGAGAAGAGCGAGGAGAGGAGAGCGAGAGAGGAGAGGGACTGCTGAAGACTGAAAGAGCGTGAGAGGGTAAGAACATCCAAACAACTTGATCTGGGAAGTCAAACCTGTCCTTTACAGGATAGGAGCTTGGGAGGGTGATTTTAGTTTGAGGAAACCCTCCAACAGACAGAACTGTGATTTAACTGTGGACTTGCTTTGAATTGGAGGTATTTATCGCTTTGCAGCCCTTGGTAATGAGATTGCATGAGAGGATATTAACATAGCTTGAATTCCAAACAGTAAACAGGATTCTAAAGTTACTTGACACATGCTGCATGTCAAATACGAAACATGCAGAGACAAACAAACACACACAGAAAAAGTGTATGTTGTCAAATCCAGCTGTACATGTGGACAGACAGCAAGACGATCCCTTTTTATTTGTCTTCAGCGAGTTATCTATCATCGCTCTCGAGAGTTCAGCCTTAGACAAACACACCAGGAGTCCAGCACAATGGCAGCTCCTGAGTGTGTGTGTGCGTGATGGATGTGTTCACCTGCTGCTCACGTGCGCTACGATCACACCTGGTGTGTTTACTGAGCACCTATAGACAGCTGTGGGGGGTCCTCAGGAGAGGGGAGATACGGAGGCCCGTCTGACACACAGGTAGACACTTCTGGTTGGATGCTAACTGTATTTCGTTGCCCTGGACTTGTACCTGTGTAATGACAATAAAGTTGAATCTAATCTAATCTAAACTAGCTCTGTCTGTCCGGAGATGAGAGGCTCACCAATCCAGAGACACCCGTCTTTCACTCTAAAAGGATTGCATTGTTCAAATGTATTTCAATGCTGAGTGCTTAAAGGAGATCTTTCTACCTGAGAACATGGTGTTCTAAAGCACCTTAACCACACCCTGATGAAAAGGGGGGGGGGGGGTATTCCATGTCTCACTTCAGCGGTAAAATGCTCAACTTAAAGCAAATCATACACAGATATAGACTTTGACTTGGCCCTTTAATTCTACATTAGTGGCTGGGTTTGACGACACCATGGCGACGGCTGGTTGTCCAGGGTATAATGGGTTGTTAGGCTGACTAAGAGTCTCCTGGGTTCAAAACACTTCATATCCCTACCAGGTTCACCAGCCTTTAAATAGCAGCTTTTTCCACTGACACCCATATTAACTTATCGTTGCTTTATGCTTTATGCTTTACGTCATTTAAAACGTTTTCTTGGGTTGGGGGGAAAATGCCGGAGGGTTTCATGTTTTGATTTCTCAGAATTGCTAAGTGTCTCCCTTGCTGGAGGGGATCCTGAGGTGTTCAGGAACTCCATATATGGGTCTTTCTTTTCCTCTGTCCTTGGGGGGGGGGCAGAATTCTTAGTCCTTAGTCACTGGCATGGCCTGGTCCATCCTCACCAGAGGTATACTGCTATTAGACAGGCTAACCCTGTCTTCTTGTGTCCTGCCTCCTTGTGTCCTGTCTTCCTGTCCTCTGGTTGGCCTGTGTCCTGGCCTGTGTCCTGGCCTGTGTCCTGGCCTGTGTCATGGGTTAGGCAGATCCTGTGACAGGCAAACTGATAGGATTTCACCAGAGACAGTGGCCTGCTGTTCTCTATTGTTGAAGGCTTTTCAGGCTTGATTTCTTTTCAGGAAGCCTGAACACAAACCTTTCAGAGTTCCCTGTGAGTTCTGGACGGCTACACACCCTCCGCCGGTCTGTACAGATACACTCCGCTCCCTCAGAGGAGTCAGATAGGTGAAGTTCAGGACACCACAAGGCTGTTCATACCCTTCGGTTGTTGAGTGAGTTCAGTCTGTCTGCAAGGCTCTTGCTCTCTTGCTTTATGTTCACAATCGTTGTGTTATGCATTTACAGTTCTTCCCTTGGCACTTACTGGTTCTCATGATGTATGATTCACGATCTAAAAAACCCACTGTGTCCGGGGTCTATCACGTTGCTATGCTCAATGACTGATGCTCTTTGTAAAAGCTCTCTCTTGTAAGTCGCTTTGGATAAAAGCGTCTGCTAAATGAATAAATGTAAACGTAAGGTCAGTCTGTGTTGAGGGTCAGTCTGTCTGGAGGGTCAGTCTGTGTTGGATGTTGCTGGGCATGCTAGGTGCTTTGACAAACCTCAGCGCTTTACTGCCTTTCACTCTTTCTTTTTCAGACCATTTTGTGTAAGGAGTGAGGGGGCGGGGTGAGGGTTGAGGGGGGTGGGGTGAGGGGTGAGGAGTGAGGGGGGTGGGGTAAGGGAGGTAGGGGGGCGCCGAGATGGTTCCGGGAAAAGGTCAATCTCATGCCACGTTTAATTTGTCTCCCAGTTAGTTTATGCCACGTCGCGTCATGGCTGGATTGCTAGGCAACTCCTGTTGAAGCGCAAAGTCAACACTGATGTTGGCAGACCTGCTTTGGTTCAGTCTCCCGGTGGAGATCGCAAGCTGAAAGAGGAACTATAGGTGGATGTTGAAAGTGATATCCTAGCCACATGCAGTAGAGTAACATTTCGATTGATCTCGACAGATTAATGAAAGATTTAATCTGAATCTTTTCTTTGAGTCAGACAAATGTGAAAGCTCATTTGGTTCATAAAAGATGTGCAGAGAACCGAATCCGTCTGGAGAACTCTGGAGAACACCTCACCTCTGCGGGTGACTACCATGGACACTAGAACCACATGCTCATCCGTGTCTGTCCTGTCTCTTACGGTTCTGTGTCCTCTTACGGTTCTGTGTTCTCTGACGGTTCTGTGTCCTCTGACGGTTCTGTGTCCTCTGACGGTTCTGTGTTCTCTCATGGTTCTGTGTCCTCTGACGGTTCTGTGTCCTCTGACGGTTCTGTGTTCTCTCATGGTTCTGTGTTCTCTTACGGTTCTGTGTTCTCTGACGGTTCTGTGTCCTCTGACGGTTCTGTGTTCTCTGAAGGTTCTGTGTTCTCTGACGGTTCTGTGTTCTCTTACGGTTCTGTGTTCTCTCATGGTTCTGTGTTCTCTGACAGTGCTTCTGTGGTGGCTCTGCAGTCACCCCATCCTATGGAGGGCAGTGTTGGGGCAGCGGAGGGGAGTGCAGATGATCATGCAGGTAGGACGGCCTTTCAATTATCATATACTATCGATGTTGTCATTTCCTGTCCATCACCACGATGTTGAGGAGGAAACACAGAGACCAGAGATCCCGAGGTCCTTCTTCTCCTCACTCTGGTGCCGCCGCTCTCTCAGGGAAGAAGAAGTCTCGCTTCAAGCTGCTGAAGAGCCGACTGTTCGGCCGACTGAAGAGGAAGGAGAACCAGAGTCTGATGAAGCTCAGCCAGTCTGCCGGAGATGTCGGAGCTCGAGCAGGCGGAGAGGGACTCTCAGACTCCGAGGAAGACTGCTTGTAAGCGTGTGTGATTTAATTACCTGTCGATCTATTAAAACCCCCACAAAAAGTGTAGACCCTGACCCTTGTGAACTTTGAACTCCAGGGACCCCGCTGGAAGTCTTGGTTCCCGAGCCCTGTCTCACGACAGCATCTTCCTGTCCGACCCCGCCCTGACCCCGGCGGAACCGGCCAGGGTCCTGTCCCAGGAGAACGTCCATGGGAAGATCCGGGCTCTGCAGCTCAAACTGCAGCAGCAGAACATGCGTCTGGGTCCCCCTCCGCCGCTGCTGATCCCTGGGAAGAGGATGGAAGATTCCGGAGCCACCTCGGAGGACGACGGTTTGCCCCAAAGCCCCCCGGACACGTCTTTCCATGAGAGGGCGGGACCACGCTCCCCCTCTAAGGTGACAGTGGGAGCCAGGTGGCTGAGCGGTTAGGAAAATCAGGCTGGTGATCAAAATGTTGCCGGTTCGATTCCCGGTCGTGCCAAAACACGTTGTGCTGCTCCCTGGTCGACTGACCTGCGTCTCTCCCTCTTCCTTCTTCTCCTCAGCTAACCGAGTTTTACAGACATCACAGCACTCTGAGTTTAGCTGGGACAGGAAGTGAGGAGGATGAGCAGGTAATGCAGCTTCCTGTTTGTGTGTGTGTGTGTTTTAACAACTAGCACACAACAGAACCTTCACATGTCCAACAAACAAAAACACACAAACTCGTCCCAAGAATTTACCAGGAAGTGTGTTTCTTCTTCTTTCTCCTCAGTGGTCCTCCCAGCCCTCCTCCCGGCCTCTCTCTCCGGCCACGCCCAGCCTCGCCTGCTCCTCCTCCTCCAGTCAGGAGGTCTCCTCAGCTGTGGACCTCAGCAGTCCTCTTCAGTACGAGCCCAGCCTGGACAACAGTGCAGCACGCCATCGCATGTCCGTCAAACCCAGGAACCAGAGGGCCAGTGCCAAGGGACGCAAAGGGCCCCCGGTGAGACCCACAGGACAGGACCTGAGGTTCATTTTAGCAGACGAAACAACCTACGATTAGCGCGTAACATTCAGTCTTTTGGCATACGTTCTCATCCATAGCTACTTACAGCAAGTATGATTAGCATATATCAAAAGTACAGCTGTAGATCAAGGGGTAGGAAGCATTTCAGAAGTCAGAATCCATCAGAAAAAGGCAGCAAATAGTCACCGAAGTTACGGCAGGCTAAGCTACCGTACCTGTGGGTGCTGCGTTGCGCTAACAGCGCTAATGATTGCAGGCAGTTTAGTAAATGCGACTGTGACTGAGCGACTGTGTTGAACCGTGCTCAAGCTTCCTGTGTTCCTGTGTCTGTCAGAGGGTCAGCAGGCCTCATTCTGAGAGCCTGAGCGATCTGGACCTGGCTCTGCCGGAGGGGGAGGAGGACAGGGAACTGGAGGGAGAACCCAACGCAGAACCTGACCGAGAACTGGAGGGAGAATCCACCGCGGAACCCGACAGAGAACAGGAGGGAGAACCGAATGAAGAACCTGACAAGGAACCGGATGGAGAACCGAGGAGAGAGGAAGAAAGAGTGGAGGAGGAAGAGACAGAGAAGGCCACCGGAAGTCTTCCTCAAGAGCAACTCTCCTCCTCTGCCTCGGGGAGAGACGGTGTCCCTGTCGAGCCCCCTGCTGGTGGGGAGGAGGTACTGCAGAGGGAGACATCCTCAGAGCCAAAGAGGAAAGTGACCCACAATCCTCTGTTCCTCCAGACTCTGCCTCAGGAGCCTGAGGTCCTCTCAGCAGAACCCAGGGGAGCCAAGGGCCCAGAGTCCATCTGCCCCACTCCCACACCCAGCTGCCCCACTCCCACACCCAGCTGCCCCACTCCCACACCCAGCTGCCCCACTCCCACACCCAGCTGCCCCACTCCCACACCCAGCTGCCCCACTCCCACACCCAGCTGCCCCACTCCCACACCCAGCCTCAAGACTGTGGAAGAGCCCCTAAACCCCACCAAGCAGGCCCCAAGCCAGCCTGCCCTGCCTCACACGATGCCTAGTCAGGGTAAGAGAGAAGTCCTTGCCTGTTTGGAGCAGGGCAGTAGGTCCTTATCTCAGAAGAGAGCGTCCGCCTCTCTCAAGTCTGGACACTCCGACAGCACTTCAGACGTAAGAGAGCTGTCCTCTAGAGGAAAGTCAGGACAGACCTCAGGACAGACCTCAGGACAGACCTCCATCTCTTCAGAGAGACTGAAGCCTGCTCCTCGCTCTAGGGGAACGGCTAGACCAGCCTCAGCAAGGACGAAGGGGTCTCCACCAGAGCGGACCGCCGGAGCAACGTCACCATCTGCTGGTCAGGATGAGGAACTGCCCGTTGACACTGTGAAGGAGAGGGAAGACGTCGAGGGACTAGGATCCTCTCATCGGTTCTCCGTCTCGTCAGCTAGACATCGATCGAGGAACGAGAGAGGAGGTCGACCTGGAGCAAGGCAGGAGCAGGGGGAGAGAGAGGCAGGAGGCAGCCAACCTGGAGCGAGGCAGGAGAGAGAGGGAGGAGGTGGAGGAGAAAGGCTGCCGGTCAAGAAGACCCCTGATCAGAGATCCATACGAAGACAGGAAGTGAAGCCTGTTGAGGAACAGGAAGTGAACAGGAAGTGTGTCGAGGAGCAGACCAGGCAGGGGAGCGGGAGCAGCCGTCCCTCTAAAGAGGGGAGAGGAGGGCTGGACAAGGAGGAGGTGGTCCTGGGGGAGGGGGGGAGACAGAGGGAGGAGCAGAAACACACAGAGATGGAGGCTGCCATGGTTACAGGGCAGAGCGAGGAAGTGGAGGAGGAGGAAGATGAGCGAGGGAGGAGAGGGGCCTTCGGAGTCAAGCTGCGCCCGACCTCCCAGTCGGTGAAGCATCGCTCTGAGACCAGCCAATCAGAGTACAAGATCAAGCGTCACAGCATCGAGGTCATGGCCACGGAGCCCCAGCCAATCAGAAAAGAGGATGAGGCCAGTTCGAAAGTCGTGAGGCAGGCAGCTGAGCCGGTCTGGATGTCAGTGGCCAGAGAGAAGAGCAGAAGCCTCCAGCAGCACCTGAGCGCCCAGCTGCCTTCAGATGTACCCCAGGAAACGCACACCCTCCCTGGGGGAGCCACGTTGCCAAGACTGCCAACCAGACTAACATCCACAGCACTGCAGGCAACATTTCAACCCTCCACCCTCCCCTCCACTCTGCCCTCCTCCTCCACCCTGCCCTCCTCCTCCTCCACCCTGCCCTCCTCCTCCTCCACCCTGCCCTCCTCCACCCTGCCTTCCTCCTCCACCCTGCCCTCCTCCTCCACCCTGCCCTCCTCCACCCTGCCCTCCTCCTCGTCAATCGTGCAGGTCAGGAACAGAAGATCTCTAGGAGACAGATGGTCTTCCTCTCCCTCAGAAACAGAGTCAGGACAGAGCACAGATGGAGTGAGTCAATGTTTCTTTTTTTCTCACTTTTTATTCTGTATTTATCGTGTGACTTTTTCTTTGTCCAAATATACTTGTGTTCTTCTACTCCTCATCTATAGATCTACATCTACAGTATAGTTATCCTAAACTGTGTGTAGTACCAGTGGCGAGCTGTACATTTCTCTCTCCCTGTCTCTCCCTGTCTCTCCTCTGTCTCTCTCCTTTGTCTCCCTGCTGTCTCTCTCTCCTGTCTCTCTCTCCTCTGTCTCCCTCCTGTCTCTCTCTCCTGGCTCTCTCCTCTGTCTCCCTCCTGTCTCTCTCCTCTGTCTCCCTCCTGTCTCTCTCCTCTGTCTCTCCTCTGTCTGTCCTTTGTCTCTCTCTTCTGTCTCTCTCCTGTCTCTCTCTCCTGTCTCTCTCCTCTGTCTCTCTCCTCTGTCTTACTCCTGAAGCTCTCCTCATGAACCCTGCGTGTTCTTCTTCCAAACTGTGAACCTGACTCGCCTGCTCTGTGTGACTCTGCCTCCAGACAGAGGCTGGGAAGGCTGCGACCCTCAGCACCAAGTCTGAGGCACCTTCCTCCTCCTCCTCTTCCTCCTCATCACTGGGGACAGTGCTGTCAGTCTCACCCCTGCCAGAGACACACGGTGATCAGCCATCTTGGATGGAAGTTGCCAGGAAGAAGGCGATGGCGTGGAACATCAAGACCATGATGGACTGAGGAGGGAGGAGAACTTAAGAGTTTAGAAAAAACAAAACTTCACAAAGCATTCTGGGACTTCACATTTTAGTCATATAGCCAACGCTCTTATCCAGAGTGACTTACAGCGAGTACAGGGACCCAAATAGGGTGAAGTGCCTTGCCCAAGGACACAAGGTCATGGTGGCACAGCCAAGGTTCGAACCAGGTACCTTCTGATTACTAGCAACCAAATCCCTAACCGCTCAGCCAACTGACTCCCCTGGAATGACTGTAATATTAGTCTACTGTACTAAAGTATAATAACTGAAATCTTCTCTGTACATCTTTTCCTAAACAAATTATGTGTCGTCTGTATCAGTGATATACCATCCAAACTAGGAAACTAAACCAAAAAAAAAACACTTAAATGTCTTGTCAGTCACATATTTATTTATTTATTACGTTAAACAGCTCATTCCTCTGGGAATTTGTGCATTCCACAAGTGGTGACCTGCCCATCATGCCACCTGGTAACAGACGCAAACCAAACACATGAAAACACGGAAAACAAAACGAAAACACCACAGAAGAAGACGACAGTTTAGTCTGCTGTCAACCAACAAAGAAGACGGCTCAGATAATCTCCCCCTGGTGGTTAAGATTAAGAAAAGGGGGGGAAGGGTACACAGGCTCCCAGGTCAAAGGTCAACTGAGATTGGACGAAACGAAGGTTGCTACGATCGTGGATGTTTTCCGAGGCCGCTGATAAAATCAGTAACAAATGAAAGACTTTGGGTTAGAAGGACACGCTCGTCATAGAAACATGTGTTCAGTAGAAAGAGGAGAGGGGGGGGGGGGGGCATTCTGGGATAGTCATGCAGAACTGCCTGGTTTTCTTGTTGTTGTTTTTGTTTTGTTGTTGTTGTGTGAGTTTCTTCTCACTTGCTACTCGGGGTGAGAACGAATCAAAGCAGGAACTCGGTGGTTCTCTGTCCAAACCATCTAGATGAATACAAACAAACAGGAGATGGGAACTACGTCTAAAGGATTCCAAGAGAACAGTGCATGATTGGCTCGTTAGCCCAGGAGAAGGAAGTAGAGAGCTTGATTGGCTCGTTAGCCCAGGACCAGGAAGCAGAGAGCCCTAATTGTATCAGACCTGGCTCTAGAACAGAACCCTCTCACCTGTGCAGGTCGCTACATGACAGTCAACCTGCAGGTAAACAGATATCCATGACCAGGCTGAACACGACTCTCCTATGAGAACGGATCTGAGATGATGACATCACCTTGGCTAAAGATAGAACTGGGAGGGAAAGAGAGAGGGGGGGTGGGTGGTGGAGCGGTATAGAGGTACACTGTAAGATGCATGCCATGCTGCTATTGTTGTGTTGCTTGTTAAGGTCGTCACATTACACCACTGTCTCTCGACCTCCTTCATCTTTCCTCCTTCTCCTCTTCCTCCTCACTTCTCTTCCTCCTACTCCTCACTTCTCTTCCTCCTCCTCCTCCTCCTCCTCTTCCTCACTTCTGCTCCTCCACCTCTCGTCTGACTTCGGTCACGTAGTAGTGATCCTTCCCATGAGCCACCTCCATGATTGCGATGGCCTGGCGAGAGGAAACAGGAAATGACACGTGGTTGACAGGAAGCTGGGTGAGTAGCTCCAGGACCCCCCCCCCCCGGTCCCCGTGGCCCCAGGGGAGGGCTCTCCTCCTGCTCACCTTCTTCAGGGCCTTCACCCCCTGAGCCTTCCTCTCCAGACCCAGACACAGCCGGCCCAGCTTCAGGTACATGGAGGCCACGTTCAGAGAGTAGGCTGGGTAGTGAACACTATCCGGGAGGGAGGGAGGGAGGGAGGGAGGGAGGGAGGGAGGGAGGGAGGGAGGGAGGGAGAAGGAGGGAGAGAGACACACACATAACAGCAATGAAATAAATTAAAATAACTTTAATCTTGATTTAAGTTTGAGTGACGGCAACATCATCCACAGCAGTTTACGGCAGCCCTCCTAACCTGTAAGGGTGGATGATCTTCTCTCCGTAACTCATGGCTCCATCCCAGTCCTGCATGTACAGACACACTCCCATGGCCTGGTACATCATGTGCAGCATGTACACATTAGTGTCTGCAAAGATGGAGCCCATCTTCTCCTGACTCAGCTCGCAGATCTCCAGCAGCTCACTAGGGGGTGCCAGAGAGTCAAGGCTGCTCCACAACACTGGGGGAGGAGGAAGAGGGCAGGGGAGAGGGCAGGGGAGTGTGTATGTGTGTGTGTGTGTGTGGAAAGGATATTCTTGTAGTGCTTGGCTCTACGGAACTCCTCGATGACGTTCTTGGCATACAGGACCATCGCTCGAACGTCCTCAACCTTCACAGGACTACTGAGCTTCTTACGGAGTTCCATCTTAGCCTTGTCCTGAGAGAGAGACATAGGAGAGACACAGGAGAGAGAGAGAGAGAGAGAGAGAGAGAGAGAGAGACATAGGAGAGACAGAGGAGAGAGCCAGGAGAGAGAGAGAGAGAGAGAGACAGGAGAGACATAGGAGAGAGAGAGAGAGAGAGAGACAAAGAGATGGTTAAACCAGGTCTGAGCCAGGTGAGGTGCTCCTATATGAGACACTGTGCTCTCGTTTGGCACAATGAGGACACACACACACACACACACACACACACACACAGGTGTGACGCTGGCTCACCTTAGACTTGCTGGTGCACTCTGTACAGTCACAGGAGAAGAAGTAAGAGTCCAGCAGTCTCTCCTGCCTGTCCTCTGTAGGATAGAGCAGGTCTATGTAGCTGTTGAACACCTGGAGAGAGGGGGGGAGAGGGAGGGAGGGAGAGAAGAGATGGAGGAAGAGGAGAGATAGAGGGAGAGAAGGGGCGAGGGAAGAGGGGTCAATGGAGAGATCCCATGAGATCCGTGGAGCCAGAGAGGTGAATGAGCAGGTGTCAGACCCCTGATGTCAGCGGGTGTTAGGGTGGTAGAGAGGCTGTGGGTCTCACCTCATCCCCAGGGTGGATCTCCTGGACGGCCCTCACCTCCGCCAAGGTCCCCTTGTAGGTGACGATGACATTGGGACTACAGCTGTGGTTCATCAAGGCTACGCTGCAGGGAGAGAGAGAAGGGGGGGGGGCGGTCAGTGGTAATCTGGAAACCCCAGTATGATGCAGGTGAGGATGTTGTCACGGCGACCAGGTGAGCCTTACTCTGGGAACACAGCAGAGCCCAGGTGAGACAGCTCCTCATCCTCTATGGTGAAGCCATTGCAGTTGACCTGGAGGGGGGGAGGGGGGAGGGGGGGGAGGGAGTCATTACACACAGTAATGCTACCAGGAGAGTCCAGCAGGAATGTGATAGTGGTCAGCACTGACAAATCCAATGAAGCGGAACATGGAATGTTAGGTGTGTGTGTGTGTGTGAGTCTTGAGTGTGTGTGTGTGTGTGTGAGTGTCCCACTGGGGCAATCCGAGTTAAGACCGCGAAACCCTTAATGTCAAACAGCTATGTGCTTCTGTGTGCACCTGTTAAGTAGCAGACAGCTGGCTGAGTGTGTGTGTGTGTGTGTGTTTATGTGAGTGTGTGTGTGACTGCATGCCAGTGAGAGGAGATTCATTATTGCCTATACAGCAGAGAGAGAGAACCTAGAGAATGCTACAGTTTACAGGATGTCATGTGACGTCCTTATAAGGTTGCGGAAGTGAAGGCCACTGGTTAGCCCCGCCCCCTCCCTGGTCACCTGTCCAAACAGCACAGTGAGCGCCTGGTCATCAGGGAAGTCGATGTGTTTGGAGTAGAAGTGATGAAGAGCTGCGATGTCTGTCTGGTTCATCTCCTCCTTCTCACTGTCCAACTTATCTAGATCTGAGGAGGGAGGGGGAGGGGAGGGGAGGAGAGAGGGGAGGAGAGGGCAGCTGAGTCACAGCACCTGACCTGCAGGCTCGGTATTATTAGACACTAGAGCAACACTCTGCCAACTGGGTAAGGGGAGGAGACCAACACACACACACACTGTCACACACACTGTCACACACACACACACACACACACACACACACACACACACACACACACACACTGTCACACACACACACACACACACACACACACACACACTGTCACACACACACACACTGTCACACACACACACACACACACACACACAGTAGCAGGAATACTTACGAGCTTCAAACTCTGTGAGCAGCAACAGTCTCTCAGATGGTGTTCTCTCTGTGGTGACTTTCTGTGGGGGGGGGGGGGGGGGGGGGGGGAGGGAGGGAGGGAGGGAGGGGTGACATGTTAAATCTAGGGTGTCATGTGACCATCCCACCACCCGCCTGTCATGTCTCAGTGACACCAGACGCACACTGATGATGTAACAGGCATGGTGGCTGCAGACAGTCTGGGAGGTGATGATGCAGGTCAGGCTGGACAGAAGATCACATGAGTTCATCCACAGCTGACTTTCATTCAGGAGAAGTGGGATAACACACACACACAGACACACACAGACACACACAGACACACACAGACACACACACACCTGCTTCATGATGATCCTGGCCACCAGTCGGACCGTCTCTGAAGGACACCAGTTCTCCCCGTAGGCACACATGGCAGAACACTCCAGCTTGTGCATGGCCCAGTCCCCCTTCTGCAGGGGGGGAGGGAGGGAGAGGGGGGAGGAGGGGGAGAGGAGAGAGAAGGAAAAGAGAGGGGGGGAGACCCACAGAGATAGAGAGAGAGAGAGAGAGAGAGAGAGAGAGAGAGAGAGACAACAACAACACAGTAAGTATCAGGATAGTAGTGGTGATGTTGATGAATGCCTCTTTTCCTGGGTCCTGATAACCAAATCAGAATGCTTGTTTGTGAATGATGTGGGCTGTGCGTTGGTGGAGCTGGGATGTATATAGACCTGGTTACAATCCAAACATTACAAGAACCAGGGGGATGGATCGTCATAGCAACTGTTAGGGCACACGCTACATCATCTCTCTCTCTCATGCAAGAGACACACACACACGTACACACACGTACCTGGCAGTCGATATTGCAGTAATAAGCTTGTTTACATTTGCCACACTTTGAAAGACCTTCCTTCCTGAAAGAAATCAGAAGCACCATGAGTAATGGAGTCATGTGGCTGAGTGGTTAAGGTGTCGGACTAGCCAGAAAGTTATCAGTTCGATTCCCAGCTAAGGCAACATGACGTTGTGTCCTTGGGTAAGACACTTCATCCTACTTGCCTCAGGGGGAAATGTTCCTGTACTTGCTGTAAATCGCTCTGGATAAGAGCGTCTGATAAATGACTACATGTAGATGTAATGACATGAACCCTGGCCTTTGCCAATTAAGAATGAGCCCAAACACATAGAGGGTGGAGCAGCTTGTAGGAGACTTGCTCAGATATATATAGAGAGACCTGACCTTTATTCAGCACCTTCTGCCATTCACACACTGCTGGTAGTAAAAGGTTCAGCTCATTCTGAGAACCAGCTGTTTCCACACAACTTTCTCTGAGTGTCTAAGAACTTTGATCAATTTCTTCAGACCAAGAAGGACAAGTGTCTAAGAGCCACTTAAGAAACACTCTAGTGCTCCTCTATTACTGTCTCCATTCATTTTTCATGTTTTAACAAAAACAGCTGGTCAGATACTCAGGTTATCTACACTTCAACTAACCAAGTCAAGCAAGTGATGCAGAAATCCACACACTACCACTAGAATAATCTGGGTCTGATGAACCCACTGATGGATGATGATCTGATCTTTACCTGGTGAAGCAGAATTCACAGTGAGCTCCCCTCTCATTCACCGTCAGGACAGCAGAGTAAGCTGGACAGCTGAACACCAGATCTCCCACCGCAAAGTGTTTAACAGCCCGCAGCCCTCTTCCTTTACCGGGGCTCAGGAACCTCTCGGTGCCCTCAATACCCTCGTTCTTCATCCTGGATGTTGCGGTACTCCGGTGGTCTGTCTCTCGGTCCTCTGGTGGTCTGTCTCTCGGTCCTCCGGTGGTCTGTCTCTCGGTCCTCCGGTGGTCTGTCTCTCGGTCCTCTGGTAGTCTGTCTCTCGGTCCTCCGGTGGTCTGTCTCTCGGTCCTCCGGTGGTCTGTCTCTCGGTCCTCCGGTGGTCTGTCTCTCGGTCCTCTGGTAGTCTGTCTCTCGGTCCTCCGGTGGTCTGTTTCTCGGTCCTCCGGTGGTCTGTCTCTCGGTCCTCCGGTAGTCTGTCTCTCGGTCTGTCGGTTGCTCTTGAGGAGGCTAGCTAGCTAGGATAGCCGGGCTGTGCAGGGGGGGTTACAGGTGATAACACTGTCCTGGTCTCTCCACCGGATGTTTGATCTGTAAACGTGGATTAAACACGTGTAGTCAGTCTGTGGTCAGTCTGTATGTCCTGGTGCGCATGCAGGCGCGTGCCTGTCCGCTCCCTGCAGGATGTCCTACTTCTATGCTAAGCTAAGCTAGTGGACTGACAGGGAGGCTGAGGGAGGCTGCAGGGTCCTGGAGCCGACTGAGTTCATCACGTTAAGAGGAAAACGCAACAAATACTAGATTTTCATCGTGTGGTTCTTAAAATAAGATAAAAAAATACGATTATTAAGGGAGAAACATCTATAGCAGGTGTATTTGGTATAGGCCTACAGTCAGAGAAAACAACAGTACACAGATCCTTTACTCAATTAGAAGTATAGGTACCGGTATATATACCTATAGGGCTACTTTATATATGGCTTCAATAAGGAGCATCTCAAGCATGTCAACATCGCTAATACCGTGTCTCCTCTATAACATAAAAAATATAAATAATAATCCCTCAAAAACATATTAAACGTTAAAAAACTAAACAAACAATAAACAATTTGCGATTTTTTCACCTACATTTCGAAACTGTTTCTAAACTGTGATCCTCTATCGCCGGTTAGTGGTTAAAGTTGGAAAATGCATCTAAGATAAACCTTCAAATGTGTTTAGCAGAAGAGTTAGAATAGCCTGACAGCAGGTGGCGCTGTTGACTGCCTACACACACCAACACACACACACCAACACACACACTTCATCATATTTGGTTTTGATACGAATATTTGACCCTCGTCTGCGTCTGAAAGTATTATCTAACCCCTCCCCCCCCCTCACCCCCCCCTTCACCTCAGTCTGCCCCCTTGCCCTACATGGCTGACATAATTCAATTTTTTCAATCTTTCTAATCTAAAAGGGGGTGGTGGGGGGGGGGGGCTCCATTTGTGAATATTACTACAGCGTTTGATTCCTTGTCTTGCTTAATAAGAGAGACACTGCTTCTTTGAGTCTCTCCTCTCCCTCTCCTCTCCCCCTCTCCTCCCCCTCCTCCACCCCTCCTTACATCCCCTTAGAGTCTGAGGACTCAAATAAAAATGTTTGATTTAAAAAGACACGGCGTATGGGGGAAAATTATAAATCCAAGATGGATTAGATCGGTCCAGATTGTCATTTTGTACGAAAGAAAATTATAAGGAATGAGATTTATGAAGAAAAAAAAATACAGTGTAAGTAGATTTATTTCTGAAGGAGAAGATCAGTTATGATCAAGCATTTCAATCAAGCATCTCTCTGGTCCGTCCCTCTAAACTGTCCCCTGACAGACCTCAGGCTTAACCAGCCTCTAAGTCCTCTAGCTTCAGACCCTCATCAGAAGCTTGTGGCCTCTTGTCTTGTTTGTCAGATATGATTATTTTCCCCCTCCTTCACATCATCTCTTTCGGAAAGATCCAGGCCCGCCTAGCCTCCACCCCAGCCTCCTCCCCCCCTAGCCTCCTCCCCCCCTAGCCTCCTCCCAGCCTCCCTGTTCCTCCTCCCCCAGCCAGGCTGAGCAGGGAGGTGAGGAGGACAGAGGGGGCTGGTTCACTAAGAAAATATATTGACGTTCCCATTGTGAGGATTTTACCCTAACGCATGTCCTCACACACACACACACACACACACACACACACACACACACACACACACACACACACACACACACACACACATAAACACAGACTGTAGATAAATTCCCTAGTATTGAGCAGATTCATGGTATTTTGCTGGGATTCTAACAATCGCTGTTGTGATATTGAACGCGTGGGAACAAGACAGCTGGTTGCTTATGGAGGAGGATGGGTGTGTGTGTGTATGGGTGTGTGTATATGGGTGTGTGCATGTGTGTGTGTGTGAAGGGGTGTTGTGAACAGATGTCTGGTTTATGGAAGTTTCCAGATGTTGAATCTCTCTCATTCATCCAGATGATGACATATTAGCCAGGGAGAGACCAACAGATCAATATTAACATTACAAACACACGCACATATTACAAACACACACACACACACACACATTACAAACACACACACACACACACACATTACAAACACACACACATTACAAACACACACATTACAAACACACACATCTCACAACAATTTTGTTCTCCGTTTGTTCCAGAGAAAACAACAGACTCAGACCTCATGGTGCTGACCTTCCCAGGTGAGCTGCACAGCTGGTGTGTGTGTGTGTGTGTCTATGTGTGTGTGTGTGTATGTGTGTTTGTGTGTCTATGTGTGTGTGTGTGTGTGTTGTGCAGGCTCACACTGGAAGCAGCCTCTCTGGGAGGGGTCAGCATGTTCCTACTTTAACGGTTGGATCCAAACAGACCGACAGCCTGTTCTCTCCTGCTTATCTTTTGATTTAATAAATGTGTGGAGATTTGAGCCTGTGTGTGTGTGTGTGTGTGAGCGTGCATGTGTTTGTTTTAGAGAGTGTGTGTGTGTGTGTGTGTGTGTGTGTGTGTGTAGAGTGATGCCTGAAGATGACTGAGAGGAGGGCTTCTTGGTTGGTGGGATTAGCAGACTGGGTCAGCCTGCTCTCATCTTCTGGAGATTATGTTTATGAAACTTATTTTCTGCGTTCCCTCATTTCGCTTATTGCGCTTCCATCGAGGGGGGGAAAAAGACAATCTTAATCTATTCAATTTGAGCTTTTCCTTTTGCTCAGGTAATCTTAGTAAACACACAGACTCGGGTTTTCTCATGTCATTTGGTGCGTGTCCCTGACCCAGGGATTTAAATAGGTAGAAATACTCTGTGTACTTGTACAATTTAGCAGAGACATTTCTGGATGAACATGTGGGTTAAAGTGGAACGTTATTCAGAAGTATTTAGCTTCACTTTTTCACTGCTAATTTAATATTTCCTTCACTCCATATGCTTCAAATGCTCCACACCTTAAACAAGAAGACCTGAGGTCCAACATTGACCTCCAGCCTCCACCATCATACGAATCAAACACACTAACCTTCCCAGACTGCTCTCTGTCTGATCAGGGGTGATTTGATTTGATCCTCGACTCTTCTCAGATGGACCGGGCCTATGGCCTGGTGCAGCTCGCACTGCTGCCCATGACAGTGTGGAGTAAAGAGGCTTAGGGGAGAGGAGAGAACACACTGTTGAGGTTAACGGAGACTCACTTGATGGATGAGCTGTTGCTCTCTTATGAAGTGCTGTTTGATACCATAACAGAGTAGATTGTGGATTTGGATTGTAGATTTGCGTGTGTGTGTGAGTGTATACAGTATGTGTGTGTGTAAATGTGTGTATATGTGTGTGAACATATGTGTGTGTGTGTGTGTGTGTGTGTAAGGATGTATCTGTGCGTGTTTCTTATGTTGTGAACATTACCGTCATGGTTTGTCTGTGAGCTGCTGTGACGTTGCCCTGTGTTCTTCACGCATCACATGTGTGTTCAGACTAACCAGGGCGTGACCTCCTGGTGACCCCATGAACCCCTTTGTTTCCTTGAACCCTGACCCTTCTATAATTGACCTCCTCAACACACCACTGACAGATGCATATTTGCATGTGGCACAAACACACAATATGTCTCTCTCTCTCTGTCTCTCTCTCTCTCTCCCCCGCTCTCTCTCTTTCTCTCTGTGTGTCTCTCTCTCTTTCTGTCTCTCCCTCTATCTCTCTCTTTGAATCCCAGGCTGGTCTCTCTCTGGTTCTAGGCTAAATCAAATCAACATGTATTTGCGTCGCCCTTTTTCACAGGCAGTGTCACAAAGGAGCTTCGCACGCACCCACAAAACTGCCCGTCAGCCCACCTAGCGAGCGTCCTCTCTGTGACAGAGTACAGGCTCCTTCAGCAGGGAGACAGGAGGTATTTATAGAGGGTTTCTAAAGAGGCACACTTTAGGTGCCGTATCCATTTCATGATAAGTGAAATTCCTCGGCCTGCCTCTGGGACAATGAGGACAGCAACATCCGCACACTTAGAGACGGTCTGCACACGCATGTGCTCATCCAACACGCCTGCACACAAGGCCACAGAGAAGCAGGCGTGTGCTCTACACACCTGTCTGTGCCTGTAAGGTAACGTGATATAGAGGGATGGAGGGGAGGAGGAGGAGAGGAAAAGAGAGGAGGAGAGGAGGAGGAGAGGAAGGGAGGAGAGGAGGATAGGTCATAGCTGCTACACAGTAAGGGGGGGGGGGTAATTTAAAAGGACCCTGAAGATATGTCTCTGCTTTTAAAGGACGAAGTGTGTGTGTGTGTTGCTTTTCTGTGAGTGTGTGTGTGCTGAAGTGCCGCTGGTATTTGAAGCCTCTGGTTGTCTTGACAGGATCTATTGAGCTTTAATGGTCTTAAGAGAGTCTGATCATTAAACATGTTGCTCGTGGTGACGACCCCATCACAAGATCCTGTAGCTTACACACACGTACACACACACACACACACACACACACACACACACACACACACACACACACACACACACACACACACACACTCAGTGATAATACAGTCGATGTAGTTATTTCAGTTCAGCATAGCCGCCAGCAGAGGGCAGTGTACAGCATCTCTATCACCTGTCACACACCTGCCTCAACCATCAGAGGGAGGAGGAGAGAGAGGGAGAGAGGGGGAGAGGAGGAGAGATAAAGAGAGAGAGCAGGGGGAGAGGAGGAGAGATGAAGAGAGAGAGGGAGAGAGAGAGGGGGAGAGATAAAGAGAGAGGGGGAGAGGAGGTGAGATAGAGAGAGAGAGAGAGAGAGAGAGAGGGGGGAGAGGAGGAGAGATGAAGAGAGAGAGAGAGAGAGAGAGAGAGAGAGAGAGGGAGAGGGAGAGATAAAGAGAGAGGGGGAGAGGAGGAGAGATGAAGAGAGAGAGAGAGAGGGGGAGAGATAAAGAGAGAGAGACAGAGGGGGAGAGAGACGTAACTGTGGCTTCTTCACAGTCAGCTGGTCTCTCTCTCTCTCTCTCTCTCTCTCTCTCTCTCTCTCTCTCTGTTTAAATAGCAGTTTAGGGTTTTTAGACTCGTATCAAACAGTTGTGTGAGGGGATCCTGGCAGGGATGCTGGCCAATGAACTTAATGGTTCCATCTCCTCCGTGTGTGTGTGTGTGTGTGTGTGTGTGTGTGTGTGTGAGTGTGTGTCTGTGTGTGTGTGTCTAGGTGTGTGTGTGTGAATGGCTTCATCTCGTCTTTGCCAGTAGAACATTGTTCAGAAAGGCCTCTGAACATCTGGCATCAGAAGCTACTATTGGTTAGGGAAGTGTCTTACGGTGGAACACAAGCCCTGGCAAGACTGTCATAACAGCAGTGTGTGTGTGTGTGCGTGTGTGTGTGCTCAGGGGGAGCTCTTACTTTCCACTTTCAGTTCCAAGTCCACTTCAGAGCAGGCTGATGATTCTTCCCATGGTTACTATTCAGTCTTCTGCTCGCTGTCTGCATCCATCTTTCCATTTATCTCTCCTCCTCCTCCTCCTCCTCCTGCCCTCATCCCCTTCCAACCAATCTGTCCCCCCCCCCCCCAGCATCGCTCCACTTTTCTTTCTTTCCATCCCTCCTTTAATGTCCTTCAACCTCCCCCTCCTCCTCTCTGCTCCTCCCTCCTCCTCTCCTCCCCTCCGCTCCTCTCCTCCTCCCTCCTCCTCCCCTCCCCTCCTCTCCCCCTCTCTGTCCTCTGTCCTTCTGTAACTACTGGTCCTCTGAACACTTGGCTACTCAAGGCAGCACGATTAGTACTTCAGCAAGCGAGTGCACACATGCGTCTGTACCTGTAATGGCCCGATCACACACACACACACACACACACACACACACACACACACACACACACACACACACAGTGTGTGTGCGTCTCTGTGTGTCGTAAAGGCGCTCCGTAAGGCCGTACAGGGGCATCAGGGGCAGTTAGCAGGCAGGGGTAGGCAGTGGGCTGTGAAAGTTGTGAAAGGGTTGTTAAAGCGTTGTTAAAGGGTTGTTAAGAGGCAGGGCCCAGATGTTGGGACAGGTTGGGATGAGAGCGCAGATGGTGTTTGATTAGGAGCCAGACGGGTGGAGGAACAGAGGCTGGGATGGAGGGATGGGAGAGGAGGAGAAGGGGAGAGGAGGGAGAGGGGGAGGAGGGAGGGAGGAGGGGAGAGAGGAGAGGAGGGAGAAGGAGAGGAAAAAGGAGGAGAGAAGGAAAAGAGGGAGCAACCTCTTCTAGATAAAGTTGTGAAATAAGAGTTCCTTTCCCACATTCACCCGTTCTCCTCCTCCTCTCCTCCTCCTCTCCTTCTCCTCCTCTCCTCTCTTCCTCCTCTCCTCCTCCTCTCCTCCTCTTTTCCTCTCCTCCTCCTCTCCTCCTCTCCTCTCTTCCTCCTCTCCTCCTCCTCTTCTCCTCCTTCTCTCCTCCTCCTCTTCTCCTCCTCCTCCTCTCCCCCTCCTCTCATCCTCTCCTCCTCCTCTCATCCTCTCCTCCTCTCCTCTCATCCTCCACTCCTCCTTTTCTCTCCTCCTCCTCTCCTCCTCCTCCTCCTCTCCCCCTCCTCTAATCCTCCTCTCCTCCTCTTCTCCTCCTCCCTGACCTCTGACTCACAGTGACAGTGTCTCTATTGACAGAAAAATGAACAAGCGATGCTCGTCCGTTCTCAACACCTTGATAATGGATCACGTCCATCTCCCTCCTCCAATTACGCCTCACAACAGCCATCACAGAAGACAGAAGCTACATTAGGGCAGCGCTATCTCTAAAGGGAGTGTGTGTATGTGAATGTGTGTGTGTGTGTAGGTGTGGGTGTGTGTGTGTGATTGGGTGATAGAGATACAGTCAACGGGCCAACACAAACACAGCTGTTTAATTGTTGGGCTGTTCAGATGTGCTTTTACAAAAAAAAGGCGTCTATGGAAGTAGACAGACGGAGAGAGAGAGAGTGTGTGTGTGTCTGTATGTGTGTGTGTGTGTTCTCATTCTGATCAGAGGAAGTGGATGACCCACCTCCTGTTCAGAAACCATCCCTCCCCCCTCCCTCTATCCCTTAGCCTCCCTTTCACTCCCCAAAACATATCCTCCCCCCTCCCTCCCCCACTCCCCTTCTCCACACCCCCCCCCCCCCTCTTAAAGTGCCTCTTTGTGCCGTTCAATAAATTACAGCACTCGTCTCTCGCCCACTCAGTGGCTCTGTGGCCCTTTGCTGCCTCCTGCCTCTCCCACTGTGGATGGGTATCTGTGTGTGTGTGTGTGTGTGTGAGGATCTGTGTGTGTGTGTGTGTGTGTGGGGATCTGTGTGTGTGTGGGGATCTGTGTGTGTGTGTGTGTGGATCTGTGTGTGTGGTGATGTGTGTGTGAGTGTATGTATGTGTGTGTGTGTGATGTTGTATTAGTCCTGGATTGGGTAAGTAACTCCTTGTTTTTCCTCAGCCTGGCAGCACCAGCCTGGCAGTGAGAGGCTGGTGTTGATGATGCTTTAAGCTGAGAGGAGGTGATGGGGTGTTGAGGGGGACTGAGGTGATTTTGGAAGTCCGCAGAAGGGGTGATGGTCAGGCTGGATAGATGTGGGAGAGATTGACAATGGGCGTGTTTGTGGTGGTGGTGGGGGGGGGGGGGGATTGGGGAGGGGGTAGAGCAAGTGGGCGTGTGTGTGAGAGAGGTGTGTGTGTGTGTGTGTGTGGGAGAGAGATGTGTGTTTGTGTGTCTCTGGCTAATCTTGATGTCAGCAGCTTTTTGGGGCTTTGTGCTGACGATAATCACAGCTCCCCTTTTCAATTCATCAGCAACAACAACCAACCAGACCCACAGATCACATGTCCCCTACACACCCTCACTGAGAGGGAGGGAGGGAGGGAGGGAGGGAGGGAGGGAGGGAGGGAAAGAGAGAGAGGAAGAGAGAGAGCATCTGAGTTGTCCAGGAGCACACTGGCCTCTGTCTGAAATGACCATGTTGCTTAGTTACAGCTTAGGCTGTGTGTGTGTATGGTGTGTGTATGTGCTGGGTGTGTGTGTGTGTGTGATGTGTGTGTGTGGAGGGTCAGTGCCCTCCATGTCAGTACTTACAAAGCACACAAAGCAAATAACACACACGTATAGAAAAATTGCACACTTTTTTCTTTCAAAGAATAATTTATTTTATGTAGCATTGTCATGAGATAAACGAGAAATAACCACGGGTCAAATATGTAGCAAGCGTTAATAATAATAATAACATTAACAGGAATAATTATGTGAATCATAAATAATAATAATAATAATAATAGTGATCACTGTGTTACATCTATACAAGCTACAAATAACACCATCTCGTTTTTTTTTCTGCGGTAAAATCTTCAAATACATCTTCGAAAAAATCTTCAACACAGGTTCAGCCACGTTAAGCTGAACCCCAAAACGGAATCTTCTAGAAGATCCTTTTCCCAGGTCATCCTTCTGGGTTCAGCTCAGTTCAGACCAGTTAACCACACAGTCAGCTAGCTAGCTGAAAAACACAGGAGAAGAAATGTCCGGTGGTCATGGTTGCCAGCTAGCCGAGCCTCAAGGTTCAGATCCAGCTGAGCTACCAGCTGACTTGTCGTTTCCATGGCGAGCTTTAGCTTTGTAGCCGCAGGTAGCATGTCCAGTTATCTTCCATGAGGCTAGTGTACTCACAACAAGAGTTACGAAGAGGGTGGGAGTCAAGGTGGGGGGGTAAGGGGGGTGGGGGCGGGGGGGGGGGACACAGACAGTCAAAACAAACACCCAAAGATTTTCAGATGTAGAAAAAAGCGATGGGAGGGGGGGACGGGAGGGGAGGAGGGGGGGGGGGGGTAACAACAAACAATGCTTGTTTTTTATTTTTATTCTTCTTGTTTTTTTTTGTTTTTTTTTTTGTCTTTCCCCAGAGCAAGTTGGGTTTGGAGTTCTGACTAGGACTGTTACTGTGATTAATGTGGTCAAACACTGTGTGTGTGTGTGAGTGTGTGTGTGTGTGTGTGTCCGGTCCTTGAGGGAACATGGTGAGGTCTATTTAACAGAGAAAAAAAATCACTTGAAAAAAAAAAGAAAAACTCCAACCCTCCATCCTTAGAACAGTTATGGTTCCTCAGGTTCTCCTTCCATGTCTCCTCACACAGGAGAGATGTTCCTCAGGCCTTGGGGACACGTTCCTCAGCTCTGAGAGACGTTCTTCTAACCTGGTTCTCCTCAACTCTTCCTCCAGAGGGTTGCTGGGTACAGGCATGTCTAGGGTGGGCTGCAGGGGGGAGGGTAGATGTTCCAGTCCCAGCATCTGTGCTTGTGGTCTGGGTTCTGGATGAGGTCTTGGTGGGTCTACTCATGGAGGAGCTCCTGGAGACAGTTGGGGGACTTGAAGATCTCAGGGACCTCGCTGTCCAGCTTGCAGATCACCTTGTAGATGGCCTTCTTCCAGGATGGGTCCACGTCTTTACCTGCTATGATGGCGTTGAAGAACTCTCTGAGCGTGATCAGAGCCACTTCCAGGAACCTCTCTGGAACCTGAGAGAGAGGGAGGGAGGGAGAGGGAGGGAGGGAGAGGGATTTAATAATGGGTTAACATCTACAAAGTCATGCAGAGAGAGAAAGAGAGAGAGAGGCAGAGAGAGAGGCAGAGAGAGAGAGGCAGAGAGAGAGAGGCAGAGAGAGAGAGGCAGAGAGAGAGAGGCAGAGAGAGAGAGGCAGAGAGAGAAAGGCAAAGGTGTAACACTGGCGTCTTGATTCATCATAGAAGATCAGAGGGTGTTTGTGGTTCCTCAGGTGAAACCTGGTACCTGGTTCCTGTGTTCCACTTCCCCTGTGTGGGAACACTTCTGCAAACACAGCAGAGAGAACATACTGGAGGGAGGG
>CM059305.1:6757500-6760000 GCA_030340665.1 Neosalanx taihuensis
GAGCGTCTCCCTCGCTCTCCTCCTCTCCCTCCCTAATCGCTGTCCTTTCCAGGCCTGCTCCCTCTCTCCTCCTCTCCTGGTCATCCCTCCATCTCCTCCATGGGGAGTCTTGTCCGTCTGTCTGTGCCAGAAGGCAGCCACTCTTTCTCTCCTTCCCTCCCTCTCTTTCTCTCCTTCCTTCCTTCCCTTCCTCCCTCCCTCGCTCTCCTGTCTCACAGTCAGACACTGTAACACACAGTAGCACCCTAACCCTAACTAAAGCACTCTGCAAACACGTGCGGCCATATCCCATTCAGCTCGTCCCCCCCCCCCCCCCCCCGCCATCGTTCTGTCTGGTCTTGCTTGGTTTAAGCACAGCCGAAGCATTTTTATCAGCAAATCGCTCCTGTGTTCACTCAGTTGTGTGTGTTCCTGTGTCTGTGTGTGTGACCGCATGTGTGTTTGTGTGTGTGTGTGTGTGTGCAAGACTTCAGATCACCAGACTTATCGATTCCAGTGAGACTACTGGTTCATGTTCAACGAGATATTGTTTTTTTGGAAGTCCACACTAACCCCCCCCCCCCCTATCCTCTGTCCATTAGTCAGCTCCATCCTTCTCTGGCCTTGACTTGTTTTTTCCTCCCAGTTAAAGGCCAATATCTCTCTTATCAGCCCACTAAAACATGTCACTGTGTCGCATCACTCTCTCTTGTTGTGTGTGTGTGAGAGAGTGTGTGTGTGATGTGTGTGTGTGTGTGTGTGTCTGAACATCTTGGTGACAATAATCCACCTGCCCCTTCTCTGTTTCTCTCCCTCCACCCTCACCATCTTCTCCTCTCTCTTTCTCTCCTCCCAGGGACCAGGACCCCCTCCAGGGCCCCCTTCAGGACCCCCTCCAGGGCCCCCTTCAGGACCCCCTCCAGGGCCTCCAGGTGTTTACAGGTCTGAGAAGAGTGTGGGTGTGTGTGTGTGTGCAGAGGAAGCTACATGATGGTTGTTTGTTAGTTCTGTACTGTTATGTTCAGAATAGGGAAGACAGTGTGTTCAGATGGTCTATGTTTTCACTGAAATTCCACTTACAGTAGTTCCTCTCTGTCTCTCACACACACGCACACGCACACACACACGCACACGCGCACACACACACACACACACACACACACACACACACACAGAGGAAGTCCCCTGGATGACCATGTTGTTGTTGTGACAACATCAGAGGATGGTGTCATTCTCAGATAGGAAACATCTTTGGTTCTCTCACTAGAAACCTCTTTCTCTCTCCCCTGCTCTCTTTCTACCTCCCTTCCTCTCTCTCTCCCCTGCTCTCTTTCTACCTCCCTTCCTCTCTCTCCCTCCCTCTCTCTCTCCCTCTCTCTTTCTACCTCCCTTCCTCTCTCTCTCCCCTGCTCTCTTTCTACCTCCCTTCCTCTCTCTCCCTCCCTCTCTCTCTCCCTCTCTCTTTCTACCTCCCTTCCTCTCTCTCTCCCCTGCTCTCTTTCTACCTCCCTTCCTCTCTCTCCCTCTCTCTCTCTCTCCCTCTCTCTTTCTACCTCCCTTCCTCTCTCTCTCCCCTGCTCTCTTTCTACCTCCCTTCCTCTCTCTCTCCCTCTCTCTCTCTCCCTCTCTCTTTCTACCTCCCTTCCTCTCTCCCTCCCTCTCTCTCTCTCTCTCCCTCTCTCTTTCTACCTCCCTTCCTCTCTCTCTCCCTCTCTTTCTACCTCCCTTCCTCTCTCTCTCTTTCTACCTCCCTTCCTCTCTCTCTCCCTCTCTCTTTCTACCTCCCTTCCTCCCTCTCTCTCTCTTTCTACCTCCCTTCCTCTCTCTCTCTCTCTCTCTTTCTACCTCCCTTCCTCTCTCTCTCCCTCTCTCTTTCTACCTCCCTTCCTCTCTCCCTCCCTCTCTCTCTACCTTCCTCCCTCTCTCTTTCTACCTCCCTCTCTCTCTCCCTCTCTCTCTTTCTACCTCCCTCCCTCTCTCCCTCCCTCTCTACCTCCCTTCCTCTCTCTCCCTCTCTCTTTCTACCTCCCTTCCTCTCTCCCTCCCTCTCTCTCTACCTCCCTCCCTCTCTCTTTCTACCTCCCTCTCTCTCTCTCCCTCTCTCTCTTTCTACCTCCCTCCCTCTCCCCCTCCTTCTCTCTCTCTCTCTCTTTCTACCTCCCTCCCTCTCTCCCTCCCTCTCTCTCTCTCTCTTTCTACCTCCCTCCCTCTCTCTCTCCCTCTCTCTCTCTCTCTCTCTCTCTCTCCCTCCATACCTGCTGAGACAACGTTCCTCTGTTTGACTCCACAGCCACATCGTACTTCAGGAATATAGAACACAGAACGGCTGAAGTTATTTTCGCATGTGATGAAGGGATACAGCTAGCCAGCCAATGCAGTGTGTGTGTGTGTGTGTGTGTGTGTGTGTGTGTGTGTGAGTGTGTGTGAGTGTGAGTGTGTGTGTGCGCGCGCTACCTCACCCTGAGACAATAGCCAGGGTCATCTGACCATGAGGCAGCTACTCGTATCACATGACGAGTTT
>CM059305.1:6765000-6800000 GCA_030340665.1 Neosalanx taihuensis
CGTGTGTGTGTGTGTGTGTGTGTGTGTGTGAGAGAGAGAGACAGAGAGAGAGAGAGAGAGAGAGAGTGTGTGTGTGCGTGTTCAGTGAAGAGGAAAAACAGCTTTGACATGGAGATTAGGGTTGGTATTGTTACGAGACATTGTCTCCGAGGGGCAAAGGATGAGAGAGGGAGAGAGAGAGCAGGGGGAGAGAGATGGAGAGAGAGAGGGGGGAGAGAGAGAGAGTGGGGGGGAGAGAAAGAGAGAGACAGCGGGGAGGTGGGGGGGGTGGGATGGGGCAGCGACAGATGGAGGTGGAGAAAAGGGGTGGGAGAGAATTAAACTGAGGTCTGGTCAGAAAGTGAAATGTATGTGTGTGTGTGTGTGTGTGTGTGTGTTTAGGGAACTGAGGATGTGTTAGAATGTTAGAGAAAGAGAAAAGAGCAACACACACACACACACACACACAAGATGTGAGTTTTACGAGACAAAAAACACTAACATCCTATGTAAGACAGGCACGGTAAAAAGGCATGTTCTCAAAGACTTAGAATACATTTCTAACTGAGCATGAGTGTGTGTGTGTGTGAGTGTGTGTGAGAGTGTGTGTGGGAAGCTAAGACAAGGAGGAGCCCAGGCTAACAAGGATCTAATTAATTTCAACTCCTGGACACTAACGAGTTCTAACGAGGTCACTCAAGATGAGACGCAGCGAAACGTGGAGCATCTCAGCCCATAAGATCGTCTGCTCAAAAGGCAAAGAGCTCTTTATGCTCAATTAGACTGTGTGTGGGTGTGTGTGTGTGTGTGTGTATGTTAGAGACAGAGATATTGTATGTGTGTAAGAGACAGATAATGTACTGTATGTGTGTGTAATAGAGAAATAATGTATGTGTGTGAGATTAATAGAGATAATGTACTGTATGTGTGTGTAATAGAGAAATAATATATATGTGTGTGTGTGTGTAATAGAGAGATAATGTACTGTATGTGTGTGTGTGTCTGTCTAACAGTTGTCAACCCACTTCCCACAGTTTGAATGTGTCTTCAAACTCTCCATTCACAGAGCCTCTGTCTCAATTCAACCCCAATTAACTAGTAATTTATGCCTAATTCCCCTCCACACAAACCAGCTCTTCCTCCCAAACACATGCTCCTTATTGTTTCAGTGCAGAGGGGGGAGGAGGGCAGGGGGGTGTCTGGGGAGGGGAGGAGGGGGGGGGGAGTGAGAGTGAGAGCTATGACCCGTATTTGGGAGATGGTAATAACTTGGGAAATTAATGAAATGTGAATAAATAAAAAAAAGCACATACTAACAACACACACACACACACACACAACCTAACACACACACACACACACACACACACACACACACACACACACACACACACACACACACACACACACACACACACACACACACACACACACACACACACACACACAGCATTGCGACAGGCTGGACTCCTCTGGCTTCCTCTGAAGCAACAAAAGAACAATCCTCTCAAATGGGATTCAGGATTAGACCAGATTAATTTTGATTAAACCTAATCTAGTAATCTATGCAAAGAATCGCTCTGGTGCTTGTGGGATTAATTTTGATTAGATCTCAATTAGAGGCAAAGTCTAAAACTGATAATTATGTAACAACAATGATCTTAATTTTGTGTGTGTAAAATAGAGAGGGTACAGTTTCCATTCGTTAGGCCTGAGAATGTTGTGTTTGAAAGAATACACCTGCCTAGTGTGTTTGAATACACTTCAGGGGTTAACACAAAACTAAAGATTCATTTTGAAAATAATTTCAAAAGGTCAAATGTATTTTCAGGGAGAATAAAAAAATGGAGGCTTGGTATTTACATGTAGTCATTTTA
Source organism: Neosalanx taihuensis (assembly GCA_030340665.1). Taxonomy (NCBI): domain Eukaryota; kingdom Metazoa; phylum Chordata; class Actinopteri; order Osmeriformes; family Salangidae; genus Neosalanx; species Neosalanx taihuensis. The sequence continues at coordinate 6,766,857 of CM059305.1, forward strand.
CCAGACGCTCTTATCCAGAGCGATTTACAGTAAGTACAGGGACATTCCCCCCCTGAGGCAAGTAGGGTGGAGTGCCTTGCCCGAGGACACATCATGTTGGCTCGGCCGGGATTCGAACCCACAGACACACCCTCAGCCAACAGCATGAACAGGTCAAGGGAAGTTTGATAAATCAGAGAGGAACCTGAAACTGTAGAGGCAGGGGAGGAAGCAAAGGTAGAGGAGGCAGAGAGTCAAAGGAGGCAGAGGACTGTGTGTGCGTTGCGTAACCCTGTGACATCACCCTCCATCTTCCTGAGGACTGAGCGTAGGTACGCTCGCTTAGCAACCCGCTGTCCGGGGCAACCCTCCTCGGGCGAGGAGCCACTGCGAGGGATGCGACATCGCCGCGAGGAAACGGTCACCGTGGATACGGGCCCGAAAGGCAGCTGGTGTGTGTGTGTGTGCGCTTGCTCGTTTGAATAATGAGTCCTGAATCTGTCAGTGCTTTGAGAAGGCCGTATGCTCCTGAACAACCCAAAATACAGTAAACAATCATGTCCTTTGTGTTAGGGTTGTACCCATGTAGTGGGCTTCAGCTGTGTGTCTGCCCCCCTGCCCCTCTGCCCCCCTGCCCCCTCACCCCCTCGCCCCATCTCCCATCCATCCCCTTCACCCACCTCACCCTCCTCCTCCTCCCTGTCCTCTGTCGTACTCTCTCACTCACACACACACGCACGCACACACGCACGCACGCCTGCAGCAACAGTTGGAAGCAGTCTTCGGTGTGGAAACATCATCAGACCGTCCGGAACATCTAATCCAGATCTTAAAGGTTGCGTTTGGTCTGTGTGTGAGTAACACCTGTACGCATCATACTGCTTGAGCGGTACATGTGTGAGACAGGCAGCGATGAGTGAGAGTGTGTGAGAAAGTGGGTTTTTAATGCACCCCCCCCCCCCCCCACACACACACACACACACAAGATTAAGGCCAGTTATTGTAATTGGTCTACAAAAAGCTGACGGCTGTTCCTCTGTTCCCCATCTGCGCCTAGCAACACCACACACACACACACACACACAGCGTAACACAAGACAAACACGCAGTAAAATGATATGAAAATAGAGTATACTATCAGGAGCCCAGATTCACAGGGGCAGGCAGAGGTCAAAGGGCGCAGGAAGCAGGGAGGAGGAGATAAGAGAGAGACCGGAAACATGACAGAGTGGAAAGAATGAGAGAAGGGAGAGAGACATAGAGGGAGAGAGAGAGAGAGAGAGAGAGAGAGAGAGAGAGAGAGAGAGAGAGAGAGAGAGAGAGAGAGAGAGAGAGAGGGCAGAAGCAAAGAAGAGCACCCTTACCTTGACGTCTGAGAAGAACATCTTGAGCATGTTTGAGGAGGGGTATCTGGTGTAGAAGAACATGAGCTTGGCCTTCTTCAGATGGTTAGGAGACAAACCCTCCTGGATCTGAAGGACTGGATTAAGGAGCAACGCTTCCATTCCATCTCTGTACTGAAGTGTGTGTGATTGAGTGTGTGTGTGGGTGAGTGTGTGTGGGTGAGAGTGTGTGTGTGTGTGTGTGTGGGGGGGGGGTGTTCCCATGTCTAGGGAGGATTTGAGGCTAATCAGAATGGTGGCAATTAGAGTTCTGTGCACACACACACACCTCATCACGTAAACACAGAGAGATGATGAGAGGGTTCCAGCACAGCCAGGAGAGGTGTGTGTGTGTGTGTGTTGGGACCACAGCTGTTCCTACCCTCTCTACATGTTGCCATTTCCCAGCCACATTAACAGCTCTATAATCTATCAGAGGAGAGGAGGGGGCATAAAAAGGGGGGGGGGCAATCAATGAAACTCCTGCAAGCTCAATTAACATCACCCCCCCCCCCTTTCACACACACACACACACACACACAGAAGGGTGAAAACACCCAGGAGATCTGTGACAGAGAGTTGAGGGAGGGGAGGTGGGGGGGGGTGGAGACAGAGGTGCAGAGAACCAGAGAAGAAGAAGAAGGCAGGAAAAACTCAGGTTAGCAGCATGATTTGTCTGAACAGTCTGACACTCACAGAGCCTGGAAGCTGTGTGTGTGTGTGTGTATGAGGTGTGTGTGTGTGGTGTGTGGTGTGTGTGCATTTAGCGAGGGTAGGTTGTTTGTTAGGTAAAACACTGTTACCTCACAACTGAGTCATCCTACCTTTTCTTCCTACAATGGAGACTCATTTTTCATAGAAATCACACACACCCGTGCGCACACACACACACACACACAATAACACTTTGCCAATCGTGCCTCAGCTCAGCTCAAAGTCGACAAAGGGAATAATGCCCAAATAAATATGAAGCACTCATAGGGAGGGGATAGAGTGTGTGTGTGTGTGAGTGTGTTTGTGAGAGAGAGAGAGTGTGTGTGTGTGTGTGTGTGTGTGTGAGAGCTCCTGAATAAACAGCACAGCTGGGGATGGGATGGTCCCTGTTCTCTCCCCCCTCTCTCCCCCCTCCTCACCCTGCCTGTGTGTGTGTTACACTGGACAGGCAATAACATCTGAAATCTGACCTGTCTGCCAGGTGTACAGGAAAGAGGAAGGAGATAGGGAGGGATGGAGGGAGGGAGAGAAAGAGAGAGGGGGAGAGAATGAGAGAGACGGAGAGGGGGGGGGGGGAGTGGTGAGAGAAGAGTGGGGGAGGGGTTAGCACATCCATAAATTAATGCTGGACATCTGCTCAGTAACATAAAGGATTACACAAACACACAGACCTGAGCATGTCTGTGTGTGTGTGTGTGTGAGAGAGCTGTGTGTGTGTGTGTGTGTGAGAGAGAGCTGTGTGTGTGTGTGTGTGTGAGAGAGCTGTGTGTGTGAGAGAGAGAGCTGTGTGTGTGTGTGTGTGTGTGTGAGAGCTGTGTGTGAGAGAGCTGTGTGTGTGAGAGAGAGCTGTGTGTGTGTGTGTGAGAGAGAGAGCTGTGTGTGTGTAAGACAGCTGTGTGTGTGAGAGAGAGCTGTGTGTGTGTGAGAGAGCTGTATGTGTGTAAGACAGCTGTGTGTGTGTGTGTGAGAGCTGTGTGTGAGTGTGAGAGATAGAGCTGTGAGCATGTGAGAGAGCTGTGCGTGACATACACACACGTGTCCGAACACGAGCTGACCTCTAACATAACAGCACTATTGGAGTGTGTGTAGAAGTAGCAGCAGCAGAGTAGCTGCTGTTGTTGTTGTCTGGTGTGTGTCAATACTTTAACCCTCCAGTCTGACAGCAGATCTGCCCTGCGATAAGCACACAATACGACCACACACTAGAGGCTACACAGCCTACAGTGTGTGTCTGTCTGTGAATGTGACAGTCTGTGTGTGTGTGTGTACGGACATGCTGTTCTATGGATGAAATAAACCTCTAACTCTTTAACTGCTCTTTGATTATGACACCTGCTCTCAGTTATCACTCTAAAGTGTTTGTTTCCTTTGTTCTTCAAACGTGTCAGTGTGTGTGTGAGAGTGAGAGAGAGAGAGCGGGGGGATGTGTTTGTGTGTCCTGACACTGTGTGTGTGTGTTTATTACGAGAACACAGAGTACTGGATGGGACGATCCTCTGAATATGAAAGGTTAAGAATGAAAGATAAACAGCTACCTGGCAAACACCTGGTCACATGGAGCCAGCATGAGAGAGACAGAGAGAGAGAGGGAGAGAGAGAGACAGAGAGAGAGACACACAGAGAGAGAGACAGAGAGAGAGACACACAGAGAGAGAGACACACAGAGAGAGAGACAGAGAGAGAGAGAGAGAGAGAGAGAGAGAGAGAGACAGAGAAGGAGAGGGAGACAGAGAGACAGAGAAAGAGAGGGAGAGAGAGAGGGAGAGAGAGACAGAGAAAGAGAGGGAGAGAGAGACAGAGAAAGAGAGAGAGAGACAGAAAGAGAGGGAGAGAGAGACAGAGAGACAGAGAAAGAGAGGGAGAGAGAGGGAGAGAGAGAGAGACAGAGAGAGACAGAGAGAGACAGGGAGAGAGAGAGAGACAGAGAGAGACAGGGAGAGAGAGAGAGACAGAGAGAGACAGAGAGAGAGAGACAGGGAGAGAGACAGAGAGAGGGCCAGAGACAGACAGAAGGAAATAGAGAGAGAGTGTGTGTGGGAGGGGGGACACACATGGAAACTTGAGCGGCACACACACGCAACTGGAAAAACAACTGCGGTGTGAATGTGTGTGTGGCAGTCTAACATGATGTGTGTGTGAGACTGAAGAGACTGAAAAGACAGGATGATGCTGTTACTCTTTTCTACGCTCACGTCTTCACCCCACAAAGAGAGGGAGAGAAAGAAAGATAATCTAGAATGTTCTTTTCTTAGAAATCCTTTGTCCTTTTCCTTGTGTTCTGGGTGCAGGTTAGTAATGACAGCTCTCACATCCCTTTCTGTCTTTGAAACATGATTAGCTTTGAGCTGCTATGTACAAAGTCTTAACACACTCACAATCGCACACTCACACACACTCACACACACACTCACGGCATAAAATATGATTTGCTTTGAGCGTTTATGTACAAAGTCTTAATGATGAAAGAGGATTTTAACAGCGCAAGAGTGTGTGAGGGCAGGAAAGATGGAGTGAGTGTGTGTGTGGGAGAGAGAGAGATCATGGAGGGGGAGGGGGGAGGGGTGGTCCTCAACACCTCAGAAAACCCCTCCCTCTCTCCCGCTCAGACTTGAAAGGCAGGAGACCAGCGTGCAACCTGTTTAATCTTCCCCTTGCAAGACCCACGCACACCTTTTTATCCGCCCCCCCCCCACCAGGAGAACACAGGGGTTGAAGCAGGAACCAATTAATGACGATTAATGGAAATGAAGGACTTTCACAGCTAGTGCTGTGACTGTTACCAACGCCAAGACGTCTCCGAGCAACAGGCTAGCGTGTGCGGAACTGTGTGTGAAACTGTGTGTGTGTGTGAGACTGTGTGTGTGTGAGACTGTGTGTGTGTGAGACTGTGTGTGAAACTGTGTGTGTGTGAAACTGTGTGTGAGACTGTGTGTCTGAAACTGTGTGCGTGTGTGTGTGTGTGTGTGTGTGTGTGTGCGTGAGAGACTCCCAGGCTGATGTGAAACAGAGAAGCCAAACTGAATCTGTTTTTGGTTCCATATCCCATCGAAGCACACACACACACACTCACACACACACACACTTAAACTTACACTCACAGACACACACAAATACACACACACACACACACACACTCACACACAGGGTCTCCGCTGCGCTCGGTAAGGATACAGTGCTTCCGGAGTAGGGGGAGATGTCGCTCATGTCCTGTAGGTCCCCACACTCAGACTTGATGAGGGACAGGGACAGCCCCTCACTCCCCCCTCCGTGCTGAGAGGGAGAGCTCTGCCTCAGGTGGTGGTGACCAAGATGGCCGCCTCCGCCCACCGCCATCTTGGTTCTGAGGCTCATGGTTTCCCTGGAGAGGTCCAGGGACTCGGGGGAGGAGCGCAGGTCTTTCCCCCCCATGTAGGCTCCTCCATGGTGACCCAGGGGACTCTGGAAGGGGTAGCCCATGAGCGGGAGGGGGAAGGGGTGGCGGAATGACGGTGGGCTGAAGCCCAGGGAGGCGGAGAGAGGGGAGGGGTGGAGGGATGGATGGTGAGGGTGGGGCGGAGGCAGGGAGGGGCTGGGGTGTTCTGCTCCGCTCTTCCGGACCACCAGGGGCAGCGCCTCCGTCTGGTCGTTGGCGGGCGGCGCGGCGCTCAGCCCCCCGAACGAGTCGAGCGGGCTGGAGATGAGGACGTCGCCGAAACACTGCAGTCTCTGATTGGCTGAGTGGAAGGTGGGGCTGTCTCCGTTCAGACTCATGTTCATGGTGAGGCCTCCGAAACGGGAGTCTGGGGTGAGGCTGGGCAGGGGGTGGAAGGCCGGGGGGGCGGAGGTGTTGGGGGGGCGGTGAGGGTGCTGGAGGCTGGTGGGCGGGGCCTTGGGGGAGGAGAAGCCCTTGACCACCGTGTCCACCACCTGCGACATGGCCGAGTTCAATTCCTGTTTCAGGGTCTCAGCCAGCTGCCTCGCCTCCGTGTGGGCGGAGCCTCTGCCTCCCCTCTCCCCCCTCCTCCCCTCCTCCCTCTTCCCCCTCCCTGCCTCCCTCTCCTCCTCTTCCTCCTCCTCCCTCCCTTCCTCCCCCTCCCCGTCCAGCAGAGCTTGTTCCCTCAGCAGGGCTCGCGCCCGGTCCAGGAACAGGCCCGGATCCAGCTCCGACAGGTCGTCTTGGAGACGGCCGTCTCCTCGGCGACGGTTGCCCCCGGCGGCGGCGGCGGCAGACGAGGCGTTGTTCCGCTCCCTGTGCCTCTCCTCCAGGCCGTCAGAGCGGATGCTGTCCTCTGATAGGTTGCCGTCCTCATCTCTCTCCCCGTTCTCCTGCTCTCCGCTCTCCTCCTCCTCCGTCTCGGAGTCGTAGATCTGGTAGAACTTCTCCTGCAGCTGACGAAGCTGCTTCTGCAAGAACACCCATGTCCAGCCTGTCACTACTGAGAACACTGAGAAGCTACTATATTTTTTGCACTATAGGGCGTACTAGATTATAAGGCGCACTGTCCACGAATGGTCTATTTTCGATCTTTTTTCATATCTAAAGCACACCCGACTATAAGGCGCATTAAGCGGGAAAAAAACAGTCAGATAAGTCAGTCGAATAATATTATGGTGAAGCACAGTATGTATTACTCCGCGACGCTCCTGGCTACGGTAGCCGTAATGCTGCAAGCGGTGCGGCTTTGCAGTTTACCAAAGTCGTACTAAAACATTTGGACTTGTACCACACAAAAACGCTTAGAGGTCAGTAAGCAAAACCAGAATTAATTCATACATACGGCGCTTCGGATTATAAGGCGCACTGTCGTTTTTTGAGAAAATTAAAGGCTTTTAAGTGTGCCCTATAGTGCAAAAAATACGGTAGTTAGTCAGAGAGAAAGTGATCTGTTGAGTTAGTAAAAGACTAAGTTATCAGTGAGTCAGTCAGTGAGTTAGTTAGTCAGTGAGTTAGTCAGTCAGTGAGTTAGTCGGTCAGTGAGTTAGTTAGTCAGTGAGTTAGTGAGTTAGTCAGTGAGTTAGTTAGCTAGAGCCAGACAGACAGTCCTACCTGCATGTCCTCCAGCTGCAGTTTGAGCTGGCGTCTCTCCTCTATCTTGTGCTCCTGACGAACACACAGCTGGGTGAAGCTGTGCTGCTGCTGAGGCAGACGCTGCTTCCTCTTATTCTCCCTGCAGCCCTCACCCAGCCTGGAGCCAGGGGGGCTGAGGGCCTGCTGGAGCCTGGAGCCAGGGGGGCTGAGGGCTTGCTGGAGCCTGGATCCAGGGGGGCTGGGGGCCTGCTGGAGCCTGGATCCAGGGGGGCTGGGGGCCTGCTGGAGCCTGGAGCCAGGGGGGCTGGGGGCCTGCTGGAGTGTGGTGGGGTGCTCCCTCTCCTGACGCCCCCTCTCCCGCCCCTCCCCCTCACGCTCCTGCTCGCCCGGACGCAGCGACGCCACGCAAGGTGAGTGACTCATGCCGCGGATGATGTTCTCCACACGAGCTCGCTTGGCCCGCAGGTGCTCGTCCGAGAGGCGCTCCAGGTCGAAGCTGCTGAGGGGAGGGTGGGCGGAGAGGGGCGAGGGCCGGCCGAAGGGGGGCGGCCCGGGGGAGAGGCAGTCTGGAGGGCTGTCCCTGTCCCTGGAGGAACTGCTGCAGGCGTCCTCAGCGTGGATCTCTGATCCCGTGCTGGACAGACCTCCACTGCCCTGCGACGGAGGAAGAAATGGATGAACGGACATTTTACATTTTAGTCATTTATCAGACGCTCTTATCCAGAGAGACTTACAGCAAGTACAGGGACATTCCCCCCCTGAGGCAAGTAGGGTGAAGTGCCTTGCCTTAAGACACACAGTCTTAGACGGCCGGGAATTGAACCAGCAACATTCTGATTACTAGCCTGATTCCCAAACCACTTAGCCACCTGACTCTTTTATGGTCCTGTTACCACTCTACAGTGGCCATAAGTAATATTTATAATAATATAATGTGTGTGTGTGTGTTTGTGTGTGAGAGACCCTCCCTACCTGGAACCCCCCCTCGCTGCCTCCGTTCTTTCCCAGGTTGCTCTTCAGCAGCTGAGAGATGATCGTGGCCCCTGGGAAAGGCATCATGGCGTCTTCATAGGAATTAGCTCTCTTCAGTAGCTTCCTCAACACGTTGGACTTCTCACCCTCCCCATTGGTCCCCCTGTGGCTGTGGGGAACCAATGAGCAGTCTCCATCCTGCTCGGCCCCGTGCGATTGGCTCATGGCGTTGAGAAGTGTCTCTCTGGCTTGGGTGAAGATGGCCCCGCCCACTGTTCTCCTCACCCCGATGTCAACGCGCCGTCTTTTGGTGTGTCTGCTTAGGAGGGAGGCGCTGGCATGATCAGGCATTACGCAGGGCACCTAGAGAGACATGCTGGGGGTCCTGAGAGCTGGACACACAGAGAGCTGCACTCTGGGAAGCTGGCCAAACACAAGAGAACAAAAACACACACCAAAAGAATTCAGTTCCTCATTCTGCATGCGCACATACTGTACACACACATTATGTATATGCGCTCAGGGATGAAAGCTATGGTGAAAATCACTCCATGACGCCACGGGAATCAAGGACGAGCGTCAGCAAACAATCAAGAACCCGTTAACAGCAAACAAAGTGTTAATTCAGTCAGTCAGGTATTATCTACTGACATTGTGTTCATGCGTTGCATCGTGTTACAGGAGATAAAGAAACATGGTGGGTTTTGATGCAGAGACAGAGAAGAGGACTATGGGATCTATGGCCCTCTGTCACTCTGTCCGTCTGTCTCTGTGTCTTTCTCTATCACTCTTTCTGTCTATATCTATTTTCTGTATCTCTTTCTTTTCTGTCTCTGTGTGTATCTCTCTTGCTGTTTCTCTGTCTATAGCTCTTTTCTGTCTCTCTTTCATTCTCTCTCTGTGTCTCTCTGTCTCTGTCATTCTCTCTCTGTCTCTGTCGCTCTTTCTCTCTCTGTCTCTCTGTCTGTCTCTCCGGCTGCTCTGACCCAAATCCAGGGTAGAGAGGAAGGGAGGCCCCCAGTCACAGACAGGCCTCCCAGTGGGAAGGCAGATCCACTGGAGCCAGAACCCTCATCATCAGAAAAATACTTGAAAGATGAAGAGATTTCACGGCTAATTCCATTTCAGTGGTTTTACAAGGGATTTTGTGTTTTTTAAATATATATAAAGGATGCAGTTGTGGATGTTGTTGCCCCGAGCTGACATCAATCTAGCGATGGTAACCATGTTGATGCAGAGTAGTGCTGTTTATCTTGAGGAACAGGACTTGATCCGAGGGGTAAGGATATCGCACTAATGTGATTACTCTGATTGAGACGCTGCTAGGCTTGATGAGACTGAAATGCAAACCTTGTCCCGATTGAAAGCTTCCAGTAATCTCCTGGTCTGAAACGGTTTCTGATCTGTTTGGAAAGCTGAACTTGAGGTGGGGGTTTCCCGGAAGACAAACCCAGCAAGAAAGGTCACTCGGACTCGAGCAAAACTGATCCTCGCTCTGCCACCACCCACAACACTTCCTGTTCAGATGACCTAAATAATTATACACAACGCAACAACATTTATAACCTTTAAGAAAGACACAGATGTGTCTCTAGAACTATAGGGGTTTAGGGAATACTTGAATACTTTGTAAGAGCCTCCGTCTTTGAAAACGATAGACGCCCCCATAAGATAGTGGCATGGAAGAAAATTTAACTTTATTCACCACGTCCTACGCAAAGTTACAGCGGAATGTGAGGAAGATGGGGGGTGGTGATTGGCTGTTTGGAGAAAGCGAGGGACACTATTGGATGGAGGTCCAACAGTGACCTAATTATGCTCCCAATCACATGACTCTGGGATGGTCTCTGTTCAGTTATCTGACTAACACATATCTAACTCTTAACACGCTCTCTCTCTCACACACACACACACGCATGAAGGTTGTGTATATCTTTTTTTACGCTCTCTCTTCATCTCACACACACAGCTACACTTCTCCACAAACACGAATAAGAAAAAATACAATAACGTAAATATATTTTTTACAGGCCTACTGGTTTTCAAATGCTATTTACAACATTCAAATTGCACAAATAATAATTTGAATAAAAAATCTTCAGCACTTACTTTAACTGCAAACAATTGATGTTCATGTAATGTTTAAGTAGAAATGTGAGTGAGCTTTTTTTTTAGCTGACTGATTTTAAAACTGATTTTAGCTCAGCAGAAAATTCCAAAAAGATTCCATTATATTTGAGGCACTTTGTGTAGATTTATCCTAGTGATTGTAAAGTTATAACCTTACATAGATAAAGGAGATTTCAGAAAGAAATACACCAGCAGGAAAAAAAGACAAACAGAAGTGATGTAAAGGTGGAAATTCTTAAGGTAAAGTTGAAACTTTCTAATGAAAAAGCTCAACTGTATAAGTGCTCCAATATTGTTAGTCTATCACACAAATACCATAAAATAAAGATGTCTTCATTATTATCCTATATCCAGACAAATCTAAAAAAGAATTGCCAAACGAAACATTCCTTTAACTACAACAAAAGCCTCAGAAGTATATTAATGAAGATAAAGATTGTTCGTTTTCATAGTTTATCTGTTTGTGCACCTGCCGTCACGCGCCTGTTCATGCTGCAGCCCTCACGCGCATCCACGCGCATCACTTTCACATCAAACACACCTCACCTTAAAGTAGATAAACATCTAAACCATCACATAACTAAGACTTTCATTACAAAACAGCAGCCCAAAGCACACCGGAGCTTTAAAAAGTAAACTTAACTTATTAAACAAGCAATATGACTACCACAAAAACGACTTGATGTTAATGCAAAATCAAGAATCTTAACTGAATGAAACTAAATCTAACAAGAACTTATTGTTTTTTTACAAGGGGAAGCAGAATTCAAACTAGACGGTATTTGATATATAAATCCTCAAACGTATCTGTTAATTTAGACGAGCTTGTAAAATAGATAAGTCAAATAACCAAGAACAGACTAAATACACCTGAAACGTGTCAAACACACAAGTTATCCACAAGTTAGCAGTCAACAGTCTACTTTTATAAAGTTTTCTCTCCTAACCGCAAAACTATTAACTATTAACCAAAAACACAAATATGAGTTACTCACTGGCAAATTCAGACGTTTTAAAACGACGTAGTTTATCCGTGCAGAGTAAAAAGGAGAACTTGATGAAGTCTCTCTAAATCACTGAGGCTCCTCTAGTCGAACCACCGGGAATGTGGAAGTCCAGTCTAATCAGTCCCCCCGGCTTCAAACACCCTGACCCGGGCTCAAACACACCATGCAGCCCGGAGAGAGAAGAGTAGACAGTAGCTCACTGGTCACTGGTTACTTACTCCGCGTGCTGCAAATTTGGGGCTTGTTTTTGCAAGTCGTTTCGTTTCCAAAATGATGATTATTGTATTAATTTCTCAGTGCATCGGAGCGCTTAAAAGAGATAAAGAGAGAAACTGTCAGAGAAAGAGAGAGGGAGGGAGGGAGGGAGAGAGGGAGAGCGAGAGATAGAGAGAGGGAGAGAGAGCGAGAGAGAGAAATGACAAGTGGGCTCTTTTGGCGCCGCTCTCCTTCCGCGAGAGGGAATGTTCAGGATGAGTCTCGCGCTCTCTCGAAGCTGAGCTGCGCGAGGTTGGAGCGGCTCGCGGACCAAACAAGAATCACTTAAAGACGCGCGTGAAGGATGCGGGAAGACGCAGCGTCATCAACCCGGAGTGATGTCACGCTCTCACCTGACCAATCAGAGATGTCCGCTGGATTTTAGAAGGACCACAAAACACCTTGTCTTCTTCAAAGAGAGGAAGGAGCCCCTTAGAGAAGGAACATGGCCCAAAGTAAGGACAATTATGTCACCTAAGCTTATACAACAAGCCATTCTACATTTTACTTCTTTGTTTTAGTTCTTTAAAAAAATTCTACATGGCCAAGACAGGAAGTCTGTCACCTAATTTACTAAATCTAAATATGCCGGACTGTTAGTGAGCCATGGTGCCTCTTGGTAACCTGGGTTACTGTAAGGAAGTTTGTTATTTTAGTGTTAGGTAATCTGTATGGGTCAGAGTGTTTTTATACAAGTCTAAATAGATCTGCAATACAGTTTTGAGGAAGATACGGGTAACAATTGTAGATTGTCATAGTCATGTCTTTGCACTTATTATTATTTATGTCATAGTTTCAAATGATCTATTCTCCAGACATTATATATTTGTCATTTTACTTTACTCAGTGTTATTGGAAAAAAAGGTATATTTAGTTTTGGCCCTTAGCGGTATAAGGGTTTATTGGTTTCTGCCCGCGTGCGCCATACGCCCAGCCAAGCAGCTCGCGCGCTCCGGAGCCGTGCAGCCTGTTAACCTGTTAAAACTGAGAACTGGGATTTGCAATTAATGTTTTTTTTTTTTTTTACAACTATTTACCTATAAACATTTGCTTTCAATTTGCATGTCCCTAACTACCCTTGTAAAGAAAACCTACTTTTGAATAGCCCATAAGTTCAGTTTGTCATGAGGATGTTGCCAAATCAATAACTGAGGGAACCTATTTGTCACGGTTTTGCAATAGAACAGCTTTGTTATTAAATGGACATCATGTTATCAGCGGTGTTTGTAACTCATTGTTGACGTGTTAGCTTTCATTTACAGTAGTGGCCTACATGCATTAAAAAAAACTCGGTTTGGTGATTTATCATTCCATTGAATTTGATGGAATTTGCTCAAATATATGGAGGCCCGTGTGTCAGATTCTCTTCTAAACAGGTTGATGTTTTTGTCATTACTAGAGTCTAGCGTGTCCATGTGAAGTCTGTCTAAAAACGCCTTTATTCACTGATGGAACTATAAGGGCAGAATTGTCAATAGAATAAAAATCCTCCAGCTGTGTGTCCTCTAATCAGACATCATTAGGGAGGGAGGAGGGTCTTCTTATATGGTAAATTCCCCACAGATTATAAAACATCCTCGGAAATTATGGATTTTTATGCTGGGGAAAGAAAAAGAAAATCACTAAACCATTCCAGTGCTTATTTTGGTTGAATTCAATACACAGTAGCCAGCAGATGATCATTTAACAGCCTGATGTCAGATATTAATCAGAATCCTGGAGATATTTCTGCAGAACATATTTAGTGTCTTAATAATTGCTTTGACCTTTATCCCTGACAGCAATATTAGATGGTTTCTTTATATACTTTCCCTAACTGTAGACAATCAACTAAGTATTTTGGCTGACTATAGTAGTTATATTCTAAGTGTTTTATGCTTTAAATTGTGGAAATAGCCTATTGAAGGATTAAGAAAAGTGTCAAATCACTCACATACCGCGCCAAGATTAACAACTTGGATACTTTTGTATTTTGCTCTCAGCAACATTTTATTTTATTTTGTTACAGAGTAAAATATAGTCAGAATAGTTTGTCACGGGCCTGATGACCAAAAAGTTCTAACGTCTTGATTCTTAAAGCTTTTTAAAATTCGACTTAATAATATTAATATAATAATATATTGCAGAGCAGTCCAAGTGTTCTACATAAGAACATAGTTTAGATTGTTTGAAGGATTCTGGAACCCGCGAGAGCTGCAGAACCTCCGCGCGCTCATCCGGTAAAACCTGCACGAGACAGAAGATCTGGCGCGTGCTACCATGTCAACATCAAGCACTTATTACAAAAGTTATTGTAGGTAAATAATGTCATGACCTTGTGTTCAGTGTTTTCGACTTCTAGGTCTATGGTTAATTATAAATAAAGCGCATATGAATTAGTTTTTGTTATTTGTAATTCTACAGAACAAAGTTGGCTAAATAAGCCAATCACAACGTTTTTAATTATCGACAAGACGATTTGCTTTGGGTAGAAACGTTTTTTTATTGTGTACAAATATTGTTGTAATTACCTACTTTAATAGGAAAATAAATATAAATGCCTTTTGTAACTCGATGTGTTTACTTGTATTACCCTGGTCTGGCTTACACCTGTTTTGTCCCTGTAATTTTCTGCATATGCATCTCTGTCTATGTGTCTGTTTGAGAGTGTGTGTGCCTGCATATGTAAATGTGTGTGTGCGTGTCGCAACCCATGTTTGTCCGCTTGTTTGCCTGCGTCCAGCTCTGGTCCACCTAACACAGGTGGCTGGTCATCTAGAACAGACCCCAGTTTGTTCAGTGGATCCGTAGCTGTTCAGGAGCAGCAGGAAGCTGGGGGTCACCTTACACAGCCCAACACTACCCAGCAGCACCCGGGTTTATTCAAACGCTTCATCACTGCTGGAGCCAAACTGGAAAACAAGTTTGAAACTCCGCCCCCTGAGGAGTCTGGACACACACACAGACATAGACACACAGACACACACATAGACACACAGACACACGCACACAGACACACACAGACAGACACAGACAGACAGACACGCACAGACACATAGACAGACAGGCACACGCACAGAGAGACAGACACACACACACGTGCAGACACGCGTGTGGTCACCTCGGAACACCTATGTTGTTTGTTCCAGAACCCACACAAAAGGAGATGACACAGTGTTCCCCCGTGTAAACTAATCTGTTTTGAAGAGTGCTCAACACTTTCTTGCGTACAGAACGAGTTACTGAGCGCGTTGGCGTTAGCGTAAACACATTAGCTATGCAGATGGCTGAGATGGGGGGAGACAAAGCACAGAGAGGAATGTGGTCCACTATAAAGGTCACTACCTGATGGGGGTCAGAGTTTCTCCTACTGATCAGATAGGTGCGCGCACACACACGCACATAAAGGTCTACAGACATACACAAATGTGTGTATGACACACACACAAAGGTTCACACACACGCAGCACACACAAACATGTATTTAATCGAGCACAGACGCACACGCAGAAAACAAAATGCGTGCATGCACACAAGCGTTCATGCGTACAAACATGTACACTTGCTCGCACGAACAGACGCAAACACACACACAATAAACACACACACACACCTTAATGTGATGAGTGACTATTCTTTCCATGCAGGTAGACATGGTTCCAGATGTGGAACATCCTCTAACAGGGGTCAACCCTGGTCCTCAGAAGCCACCACTGTCCTGAAGGTTCTAGATGTTTCCCTGCTCCAGCACACCCGATTCTAATGAAGGGTCATTATCAAGCTCTGCGGAAACAACCCATTCATTAGAATCAGGTGTGCTGGAGCAGAGAATCATCTAGAACCTTCAGGACAGCACCAGTGCTGCTGACCCCTGTTTTGTAAGGATGCTCTCTTAGTCTAATGGCACCACAGGTGTGTGTGTGTGTGTGTGTATGGTGGAGAGGGGGGATAATCTCCCATAGTGTCTCTCTCTCTCTCTGTCTTATACCATATGGCAATTTGTCATGGTGTTGAGTGCAGATGCACCCATCATTTTCATGGATCTCTCAACATTCGCAATATTTAGCTATATCAGCTGAAATAAGTACACCAGGGAAAGAGAAAGTAGGCTTGTAGCAGAAGATGCATGGCATCATGACAGGACACTGAGAGCTACCTCTAAACTATCCTGATGTCACCATGAAAGAGCAGCAATATCAATTTGGAGTGAAAATAGCCAAGCAGTGCTAGGCTAGGGGCTCCCTACCAAAATGGCCTCTCTTGCAGACGGGACAAAGTCTTTATAGGGAATCAGGCGGAAAACTAAAGGGATGTAAGGATGGAGGGTAATGAAGGAGAGTGGAGAAGGGTGGGAATAATGAAGGTATTGTTACCGCTCGAGACGTGGAGAGAGACACGAGGACGGAAGAGGAAGACGCGCCTTATTTTTTTCTTTCTGACATTTCCATCAAGATTGCTATTATTCAGGACATTAGCAAA
This sequence comes from Neosalanx taihuensis, assembly GCA_030340665.1. Taxonomy (NCBI): domain Eukaryota; kingdom Metazoa; phylum Chordata; class Actinopteri; order Osmeriformes; family Salangidae; genus Neosalanx; species Neosalanx taihuensis. Next base: position 6,782,762 of record CM059305.1, read on the forward strand.
GAAGAGCTAAAAGCTCTTAACGCTGAGGAGGGTCTCAGGGTCCTAGCTGAGAGCGAGACCCGAAAACGCACACGCGCGAGCAGAGACACACTCACAGGATATAACGCACATGCACGCGTTGCCAACCGCTCGCTCGCTCGCTCGGTCAGTCGCTCTCTCTCTCCTCGCGCGGCGTCATGCAGACAGAGCGTGCTTCTCTGAAGTTGGAGTCCTGATTTAGAGTCTACTCAGCCCCTTACTTCTGTTCAGACAAGACGCGGCCTGATATCATTTCGACAACACCTTAATGGTGTTTTGTAATGGCGTCTTGCTAATGTTTTAATGGTTACAGGGTGATGCCACAATGCTCTAAGAGACACTAGATTTAGAACGTAAAATGCAAATAATCCATCACATGATGTCCTTCCACAGACCCTGCCTGAGCCAGACTAGCTTCTCACTTAGATGTAATTATTACATGAACTTGGAAAGATGCACGGTTCCCAGCTTTTATCCCCCCCCCTCTCTACACATAATTATTCAACAAAAAACGTCCATTAAAAAAACCAATACCAGGACTTCTTGTGTCCGTTTTTCAATTTTCTATTCTCTTTTCAGAAACCATAATTCATGCATTTTCTCTTTATCAGACTGAGTTGCATCCTCATGTATTTATTCATGCTGCTCTCAGATGGACAGTGTTGAATAGACAGACTGGGCTTGATTCTCTGCTGTATTGTGTTGATTCAGACTGAAGGTCTTAATCTAGGCCTGCCATTACCCACGCAAAGGCCCAGCCTGCCCCCCTCTCCCCTGCAGTCATGCCCAGCCTCAGAGGCCCCCTGGTGGGTCAGTTGGCAGGCGAGACTGTGGTCTTGGTCTAGGCCTTGGCCTGTCGCCTGCCCTGGTCCTCCATCCTGCAGGCCCTCACCACCCGAGTCCCAGCTCCAGTTCAGAGCACCTCTTCTGGCTTGGCAGAGCCCCTCAGCCCCCCCTTGGCTCCTGGCCAAGGCAGAGGTCTTCAGATGGAGAACCAGTGGAGTGGAGAGAGGTTGAGAGGGTAACAATACTATCAGAGTGTTAACGTCCGTCTCTCTCTGAAGCTCTCCTTTGACGCACACACACCACGCACACACACCACGCACACACGACAGCATTCAGCTTTGTGTGTTTGTGGTTATTTATCACTGCTCCTCACACACGGAGCAAAAAAAGGAAAGAAAAGAGGAAAAAGCAAACAGATAAGACCAAAGAGAATGAGAGAAAGAGGGAGGGATGACAACCCAGAAAAGAGAGAGAAACACAAAAGGGATTTAAGGGAGGGTGGTGGAATTAAGAGGGAAATGGAAAAGAAGGGGGGGAAAGAAAGAGGGAGTGAGAGAAAGAGAAGGAGAGGTGTTGTGTATTTCTGTTGGACGGAGAGATGGTGACACTGTCGCTGCCCCTGGGTATCCACAGGGAGAAAAATCAACATGTTTGTTTGGACCACTTTCATCACCGGCTAACAGGGTAGCCAAGGGGGGACGGGGGGGAGAGAGGGAGAGGGGGGAGGGAGAGGATAGTGAAATAGAGAGCGAGGGACAGAGTGAGAGAGAAATGGACAGAAGGGAGAGAGAAAGGGAGAGTAAAGAGAGAGAGAGAGAGAGAGGGAACAGAAACAGGGAGGCAAAAAAAAGGATGAAAACACAGGGACGATAAACGAGAGAGAAAAGGCCTTTGTCTTTCTGTAAATTCACTGATGGGTCTGCCTACTAGAAGACACATCAAAGTCTGTCTCCATCTGTCAAGATAACTAAAAAGAAGTGTAATTACTTTACACTGTAATAAAAAATAAATAAAATACTACTGCCTGACTGAAATCATAAAGTCAACTGCTTTTCCTGTAGATTGTGTAGAACACATGAAAGTTTACTTGTGAGTAGCTGTAATTGTTTGAACCGTAACAGTGCTGTCCTTGAGGGTTCAAATAGCAGAGGATGATCAACCAATAACATCAGTCTGCATACAGCCTAGCGTGTGAGTCTGTGTGTGCGTGTGTATGTCTGTACGTGTGTGTGCGTGTCTGCGTGTGTGTCTGTACAAATGTGTGTGTGCGTGACAGCACTGTCAGGTCAACAGAGCGTCTTTAATGACAATCAATTAGGGCAACCTCTTATTTTCTCCTTCTGCTAAAGCAGAATTATACTTTTTTATTATTATTATGATTTAACTATTTTATTTCTCTTAACTAAGCATGTGAGGAAGCCTGAGGCCATGGGGAAAGGACTGTTCCTGCTCTGGCCTCAAAGAAAGGAAGTTTCAACAGTAATGGCTAATTAAAAAATCTAAGTTCATTCTACCTGAAACTAATATGTCTAGAAGGAAGCCAGGATTTTCTGTAATGACTTCAAATCAGGATGCAGTTAATGATTATAATGACAGATTACAAGGAGGAATACATTTGATTGTGTTTTTCTGTGTATTTTTACGTTATTTTCCATTTCACATTAATTTATATGTCCGTGCAACTTAAATGGCGAATAAAAACAAATTCTGATTCTGATTGTGTATTTTATACGTATTGTCATACAATTTATACATCAATACCATTTTAACACCAATGTGTAAAGCATTATATATACATAAACACACCTAAGGTGTAGACATCAGTGTATAGTTATTTCATGAAAGATAGACGTTGATGTATTATCCACTAATAATGGAATGTCTGACTGCAATCATCGCACTCAGGGTCATCCTCCTCCTCCTCCCCCACCTCCTCCTGTCCCACCTCCTCCTCCCGCTCCTCCTATCCTATCTCCTCCACCTCCCTCTCTCCCCCCTCCCAGTCCTCCAGGCCCCGGGGCTATCTGGAAGCTTCTCCCCAGAGGAGAGGCACCGAGGCTGGGCTGCTGCCACCCAGCTCAGAGGGTCTTGGAGGACACAGCACACACACACCACTCACAACAGAACCTCTGTCCTCCATTCTCCTCCCCTCCCTCTCTCTCTCCCCTTTACCCTTTCCTCTCTGTCCATCCTCATCCCTCTTTCTCCCCCCCCCACCCCTGGTCTTCTTTTGGTCACTATCCAAGGTGTCCCAGCCCTGCTCTTGTAGCTGTGTGTATGTGTGTGTGTGTGTGTGGGGGGGGGGGGGGGGGGGGGAGGGCTGCCATTGGACACTCAGTGGTCGTCCTAGTGAGGGGGGGGGGGGGCGGAGGAAAGGAAGGATGGACAGAGGAGGAGAAGGAGGGGGACCGTGCTCACTTGACCTGAGGCTTGTCACGATCCATTTGTAAAAAAAAAAAAAAAAAAAAAAGCGAGGCGGGGGTGTGAAAGTGCGCTGTGTGCAGAATGTGTGTGTGTGTGAGTGAGAGAGAGTGTGTGTGGGCTTTCCGAAGGAGAGCGAGTGATCGCGGGTGGACTCCATGCTGGGTGTTCACAGTCGGACTTGGCCGTGTGTCTGAGGGGAGGGGGGTGGGAGGCTGATACGACCCACCACCCGAGACCCCGTCGTTCATATTTCATCTCTCTACAGGAGGGGGGGCGGCAGGGGGGGGGGGGGCTCTTTCAAACAATAACCTTTCCTCACACCCTCACACCTACCCTGCCACCCATCCCCTTTACTTCACACACACACACACACACACCCCTCCACTCCTCCCTGCCCCCATCTGCTCCCCTCTACCCTTTCCCAGACCGCTCTGCGTGTCTGCTACTGTGTCTGTTACTGTGTGTGCGTGTGTTTTAAGGATACTAAAATAATGTGCGTGTGTGTGCGTGTGTTTAACTGTGAGTGTGTGTATGTGAGAGAGAGAGAGAGAGAGAGAGAGAGAGATGTGTGTTTATGTGTGTGTAAGAGAGAGATAATGTCTGTGTTTCTATTTGTGTGTTTCTATGTGTGTGTGTGTGCTTCTGTGTGTGTGTGTGTTTCTACGTGTGTGTGCTTCTATGTGTGTGTGTGTTTCTATGTGTGTGTGTGTTTCTATGTGTGTGTGTGTTTCTATGTGTGTGTGTGTGTGCCCCCCTCTCCAGTGAGTCAGCTCAGTTCTCTGACTCCCCCACCTGCTCTGGATAAAGCAGGAACACATCAACACTTACTTCCTCCTGAACACTACCCCACAATTAGCCAGGAAAACCACCCGCACCATTTACCTTCCCTTACAGGTGACTGGCTGCTACATGGGGAGAGGATGGGGGGGAGAGAGAGAGAGGGTGAGAGAGAAAGAAGGAGACAAGCAGGGAGAAAGAATGATGGAGAGATGGAAAAGTAGAGAGAGAGAGAACTATGACAGAACAAGACAGGGAGGCAGAGAGAGAGAGAGAGAGAGAGAGAGAGAGAGACAGATAGACAGAGAGAGAGACAGAGAGAGACAGAGAGAGAGAGACAGACAGAGAGAGAGAGAGAAAGAGAGAGAGAGAGAGAGAGAGCGTGGATGTGTGTGAATGGTTGTCAGGGATATTGCCTGATCCCCCAGTGACCATGCCCCCCCCCCCCCTCCCCCTCCTGTTGGCTGTTTACACGTTTGTTTGTTGGTCTGCAACATTAAAAACATCAACAACAACAGAAAGAGGAGAGGGTCGCATCCATAATTACTTCTCAGCGGTGCTTTGCTGTCTGTAATTATACACTGATACCGGACTGAGAGTGTGTGAGTGTGTATGTGTGTGTGTGTATGTACTGCTGTAATTATACACTGATACTGGACTGAGAGTGTGTGAGAGTGTGTGTGTTTGTGTGTGTGTATGCACTGCTGTAATTATACACTGATACTGGACGGAGATAGAGGCAAGAGGGAGGAGTAAAAGAACGAGGGATGGAGAGAGAGGCAAGCTGGGGCCTTTGTTGCTAAATGACAGTGATTCACTATCATTTAGTTTAAGTGTGTGTGGGTGAGTGAGCACGTGTGTGTGTGAATGTGTGGTAGAGTGATGTCGGTGTGTGTATACTGAGGTTGAATATAATATTTCAGAAACAAAACCTCTCCTCTACTCTGTCATCCCATTTCCATGCATCCAACAGTCATCCAGCCAGGCTGAGAAACAGTCATCCAGACAACCACTGTAAAACCAGCCTGCCACTCTTTTTTTCCAGATAAGGGACCTGTACTATGAATCAAGATGTGGTGTTAACCAGGTAACTTCAGCTTTAATCCAGGGTTTCTGAAACAGATTACACCTGGAGTTACCTGGGTCTTGATCTGCGTCTGTTCAGTGATTTAACTGAGATCTAGTTTTGGCTTTCCCCCTCTCAAGTGCTGAAGAACATCATGAGAACGTCTCCAGGAAGGATGGCTGCTGTACGACATCCAGGTGTCACTGTCCTCTACGAGGCTCCACGCAGATGAGCGCCATCTATTATTAATGTCTGACACTGTCTCTAAGGGTCTGATCCATTATTAATGTCTGACTCTCTCCGAAGATTTCCCTCTCCTTCTCTCTACTCCTCCTCCTTCTCTCTACTCCTCCTCCTTCTCTCCACCCCTCCTCCTTCTCTCCTCCCCTCTCTCCATCTGGAGAAAAGCTAATAACAGGTGTATCTCCCACCCCTCACTCCTCCCTCTCCCCTCCCCTCCAATCTGTCTTAGGATCCTTTAGGCCCACCTGGGAGAAGAAGGGCTTTGAAAATGTGTAAAACGTGTTAAACGCGTGTGGACGTGTGTGTGTGTGTGTGTGGACGTGTGTGTTGGCCACCTGGGAAGGGTGGCACTTTGACAGTGTGCTAAATGTGTGTGTGTGTGTGTGCATTAAAGATGCATGAAGACCTGTCTCTCTCTTCACGATAATGAAAACATCTCAGGCCTCAAGGAAGAACACAGACACACACACACCTGTCTCCTCTGCTGTCGCACACTGACAATCACACCTGTGTCTTCCACAGCCAGTCTGTCACACACGCACGCACACACACACACACACACATCTGTCCAGGAGGTGAAACATCTTAAGTTGTTGGTATAAACACACACATACAAAATCCGACAGGGAGTTTGCTTCTTAACTTGTTGGTACAGAAACACTCAGGTAGGGCTCAGAGGTAGACCAGGAAGGGAGGGAGAGAGAGGGAGGGAGAGAGGGAGAGAGAGGGAGAGGGAGATAGAGAGAGGGAGAGAGAGAGAGAGAGAGAGAGAGAGAGAGAGAGAGAGAGAGAGAGAGAGGGAGAGAGAGAGAGAGGGAGAGAGAGGGAGAGAGAGAGTCAGAGAGAGAGAGAGAGGGAGAGAGAGAGGGAGAGAGAGAGGGAGAGAGAGAGAGAGTCAGAGAGAGAAGAAACAGAACGAGCCATGGGTCCTCCTTGGCACATAAATGTTCTCAGGTGCCTGGATGCCATACCTGGCAGCATGTGTGTGTGTGTGTGTGTGTGTGTGTCTCAGGTGGCACGTGTTGGCTGAAGCGGTGTCCCCCGCAGGGAAAGAGAAGATTCTGGAACGCAACGCGGAGGAGAGACGAGTCCCTAATTACTGCTCTGAGAGACTCCAGCCAGACACTGGAGAACTAAACATCGGCCATTAACACGTCCTCACAGACACACAGGCGAGAGAGCGCACACAGACACAGACACACACACACACACACACAGACACACACACACACACACACACACACACACACACACACACACACACACACACACACACACACACACACACACACACACACACACACACACACACACACACACACACACACACACACACACACACACACACACACACACAGCTTAGGTTTACAAGTACATTTGTCAAAATACAAAACATCCAAATTGATTTTTTTAAATGATATTCTAATCCAATTATACGTACTGTATCATTTTTTCATTCTATTATTCTTATATCATTCTTTATTATTCTCATTTTTTACATATTTTTCTCCTCTCCTTCCACCACTTTCACTTTTTCCCTCCTCCCCTTCCTCCCTTCCTCCCTTCCTCCCTTCCTCCCTTCCTCCCTTCCTCCCTCCCTCCCTCCCTCCCTCCCTCCCTCCCTCCCTCCCTCCCTCCCTCCCTCCCTCCCTCCCTCCCTCTCTCTCATTGTATCAGTGTAAATGTGTGTGAGAGATGAACACAGCCTCTTAGCAGCAGCCAGAAATGGTCGTTGTCTGAACAAAGCAAATGGATTTTATCCAAAAAGTGTCAATTAGTTGTAAAAGCCCCACAATGGCGCTATTAATGTATGTTCCACACACACACTGGCGCTTGCACTTGTACACGCGTGTGCACACACACACACACACCAGATGTCCAGTGTGCAGTGCTAAAACACAAAGTGTGTTGGAGTCTTCTTTCAACACTGATCCTGGAGCAGCAACTTTTTAAACGCGAACCTTCACCCTTACTGCCTCCATCCATTTGTACTCTTTTCGTTCTCTCCATTTCTCTCCCTCTTTCACACTCTCTCTTCTCAGTATTTTTCCATCTCACTTCCTGTTTCTCTGAACCCTCGCTCCCCCCCCCCCACCCCCCCTTCACCCTAAGGTTCCGCTGTCCTTAATGTGTTCTTATGAAATTAAGATCTTCTTAGGATTAAGATGAGCGAAGGTCTTGGAGTTTAATTAATATTCCGAATGTTTTCTCCTCTCTTGAACTTGGTAAATGCCATATATTCAGTAAATAACAATCCCGCTTAATTAGTGTAATTAAAAAGATAGATCTAATCCACTGTTTGTGTTTACATCTCAACGCAACTGTGTGCAACAGTGATTGTGTGCGTGTTTGCGTGTGTATATGGTTGACTGAGCAAAATCTTTCTTCATGACAAATGAAGATCAGCGTGTAATGACTCTACAGCGAGCGTGTCCTTAAAGAAAACACACACACAAGCACACACACAAGCACACACACAGAATGTCCTTAAGACAGACATCCTAGCATATCATTAGATATTAATTAAATGTCCTGCTTGTTTTAAGTCTTAAGACTGACACGGTGACACTGTGTGTGTGTGTGTTTGTTTGACTTAATGAAATACTTAAGAGTCAGTACAGCCTGCAGTATCAGTTCAGTGGAGCTTAACTTCAAGTAGATGTGTGGGTGTGTGTGTGTGTGTGTATGTGAGTATAGGAGATGCTCAGTGTGTGTCTGTGCATGTTTACTCATGGTCAATGACAAATCAGGGGCGAGTTTAGAAAGCAAACAGCGTTATTGGACTGAGAGCCTTGTGAAGACAGGATAGAGCAGACGGACCTTCACCTCAGTCACAGGAGGTGTGTGTGTGTGTGTGTGTGTGTGTGTGTGGTGATTCTGGTTCATCCAGTGATGTTTATCCCTCTGATGTGATGAACCAGCCCAAAGTACTGAGCAGTGACAGGAAATGACAGAGAAGTCTTACTAGGTTGCATGTACAGGAAATACCCCAGGAAATCTCTCTTTTCCTTTCTTAGAGTATCTCTTTTCTCTCTTCTCTTCGCCATCTGTTCATCTTTTACTGAGAAGGAGGTCCCTTTCTCACACACTCACTCTCTCTCACACACACACCCCCACACAATATCCCCCCACCCTGTCCCTCGTTCATTGGAAAGTCAAAGCTTTTCCCTAAATCTTCTTCCTTGGTGGCTTGCAAGGGTCAAAGCTTTAATATCCCCTCCCTCCCTCCCTTCCTCCCTCTCCCCTTCTCTCTCTGCCCATCCCTCCCTCCCTCCCTGGGGCATATGTCAGTAGAAAGTAAGCATCTGCTCCTTGAGTGGGATTTGTGCCTCCATTCTGTGCCAGAAGCTCTCCCCACACGGAGACCCAGTCGCTGGGCGGCAGCATGGGCCAGCCTAGAGCCTGTGGAAACTGGGCCAGCTAGCTAGACAGACAGACAGACAGTTTGCCAGCCAGCCAGCCAACTAGATGGCAAAGCAGAGGCGTTCAAGTGAAACGTAGGAATGGCAGCTCCTGGACATGATTGTGAAGGAGGATTTACATTGTTTTAGTTGGGGGGGGGGGGCAGGGTCCTGAGGATGATGGCAGGGGGTGGGGAGCGGAGGGGGTGTTGTGTCTGATGCTGTAGGCAGGGATAATACTGGGGAAGCCAAGTGGATCTTCCTGGAGGTGGACAAAGGTGTCTGGTGGAGGCTGCTGGCCAGCCACAACACTGACGTCATTCCACAGCTCTGCAACCAATCAGCTCAGACCTTGGTGGTTCAGCTCACCTTGTGGATTCAACATGACTTCCTTCTTAACACTCGAAGCACTAACTCACAGGAAAGATGAACGTGTTCTAGCGTTAAAGACATACCGGTAAAACACCACACACGATGACTTAAGGGCTGACATGCAGAGAAATTCAAATGACCTACAATCAGTGCTAGAAACAGCATGGTGAAATGTCATAGGGAACCACACACACACACACATGCTCGACCTCTTCAGCAGAGAAGACATTCCTTAGGAAAGACGCAAACAAGCAGGAAAGAAAAGACTGAATACTTCATTAAAAAGAAAAAAGAACTAATTATTATGCACGTTTCAGAGAAATCTCAAATCCATTAGAGACGGGAGGAAAAAGCCATTTGAATGGCTTTTAAAAATCTTATTAGCTCTGACGAGACAAGAACAACAATATGTTTCAATGCTTTTACCTTTAATTTGGTTTAACCTCCGGTCAGAGACCTTCTATGCCTCTGTGTAAGAGGCTGCTATTGTGTGTGTGTGTGTGTGTGTATGTGTGTGTACGTACACGTGTGTGCATGTCTGTGAATGTGTGTGTCTTTTCGTGTGTGTGCATGCATGTGTCTGTGTATGAGTGTGTGTGTGTGTGTGTGTGTCTAGAAGCTGGTATGGTTTCCTGTTCCCTCAGCAGTAATATGTGTGTATGAATCAGAACAGGAAGGATAATCTAATCACCATAAATGGTCGTAGTCTGCAAAGGTCATTTGTCCCGTAATCAGCCTCTCTGTTGAGCGGGCGAGGCCAGTGCAAACACTCACAGGCCAGCTGAATGAGATGAAGGGGCTCCCTGCCTTCTCCAGCCTGTCTGCACTTACCTCCAGCCCTGAGTGCAGGGGCTGTTCTAGAGGGGGGAGGGACAGATGGGGGCCCGTGGCCTTGTTCAGATTCAGAACAGTGACAGCAAGCTTGCCCCCCCCCCCCACCACCACCACCACCACCACCACCACCACCACCACCCCTAAAACGTAACGTCTGAGACAATTATCACAGAACAGATTTTTGCAAGAAACAGCAAAAACACAATCTGGTCTGTGATGCCCCAGTCTAGTCCAGTCTGTGATGCCCCAGTCTGGTCTGTGATGCCCCAGTCTAGTCCAGTCTGTGATGCCCCAGTCTGGTCTGTGATGCCCCAGTCTGGTCTGTGATGCCCCAGTCTGGTCTGTGATGCCCCAGTCTGGTCTGTGATGCCCCAGTCTGGTCTGGTCTGGGATGCCCCAGTCTGGTCTGGTCTGGGATGCCCCAGTCTGGTCTGGTCTGGGATGCCCCAGTCTGGTCTGGTCTGGGATGCCCCAGTCTGGTCTGGTCTGGGATGCCCCAGTCTGGTCTGGTCTGGGATGCCCCAGTCTGGTCTGGTCTGGGATGCCCCAGTCTGGTCTGGTCTGGGATGCCCCAGTCTGGGCTGGTCTGGGATGCCCCAGTCTGGTCTGGTCTGGGATGCCCCAGTCTGGTCTGGTCTGGGATGCCCCAGTCTGGTCTGGTCTGGGATGCCCCAGTCTGGGCTGGTCTGGGATGCCCCAGTCTGGTCTGTGATGCCCCAGTCTGGTCTGGTCTGGGATGCCCCAGTCTGGTCTGTGATGCCCCAGTCTGGTCCAGTCCGGTCTAAACCAGTCTACAAGGGCAGCGGTGTGCGTGGCTGTCGGCAGCTCTTTGATGACATCACTCAGATGTAACCACAGCCTCTCTCACCCCTGCACAGAGGAGGTTTGATCCCAGCATGCACAGAGAGAGAGGGAGGCTGCAGGGTGGAGTGCTCCTGATGTGTGTGTGTGTGTGTGTGTGTGTGTGTGTGTGTGTGTGTGTGTGTGTGCGCGTGCGCAAGGTGTGTGCGCGCGTACGGGGGATGTGTGTGCCCCCATGAGTGTGTGCGCGTGTGCAAGGTGTGTGTGCGCGTGCCGGGGATGTGTGTGTGTGTGTGTGCGTGGGGTGTACGAGGTGTGTGATGTTGGCGGCGTTCCGTTTCTTTGAGGCCATCTGGAGATCGGCACATGTGGGAAAATGTAGAACGTGGTTACTTCCTGTCAGGGTCGCCATGACAGCACAAGTGTGTGCGTGACAGTGTGTGTGTTTGTGAGTGAGTGTATATGTGAGTGTGTGTACACCACTGTGTCACAAATCACAGAAGCAGTGTAAATATTTAACTCTGAGCCGGGGAGGGGCAGAGGGCCACAGTAGAACAGAGCTCCCAATCAAGACAGACGTCCAGTAGAATTAGAACATCATAACGTCAACTGGACTTTCTGCTACTGCTGCTCTTTCATGTCAAGTTAATCACAAGGAAAAGATCCGTTTGTAACATTTTAATATTATCAATTTGAACATAAATGTCCTTAAATGACCAGATCTGAACAACGATCATGACATCATCAGGCCCAACGATGCATTGATTGACGAATTAAGAATGGAAATTAACACACACACAGATAAGTACATATGTACATACAAACACACAAGTAAACTCTCTCTCCCACACGAACACATACAAATATACAACCACACGCAAGCTTGCTCACTCTCTCTCACACACTCACACACTCACACACTCACACACACTCACACACACACACAGAGAGGGCCAGTCAGATGGATGCAGAGCTTCAGCAGATGGGGCCAGTGGACTCTGAGCCAGCAGGAAACAGTTCCTGTGCCGCTCTTGTCCTGCTAGGCGCTCAGGCTGACTGGGAGCTCTCACCACTTAGTAATGCTCCACTTACAGGGGGGAGCTGTGCATCTGTGTGCGTCTGTGTGTGTGTGTCTGTGTGTGGGAGACTGTTTGGTGCCCTGCCTCTTTCGCAGCCAATTGTCATTCAAGATCCTGTATTGATGAACCACAATCAACTCCCAGATATGACCTGGTCCCACAGAGTATGGCTACAGCACACAGTCCATCTCAACAGCTGATGTCACACACACACACACACACACACACAAACACACACACACACAGGTGTCTGTTTGCACGTGTGCAGGAGTCCAACTCTGTGATCAACAGGGAAAGAGAGGAAAAGGAGGAGAAAGAGGAGAGCGGGAGAGAGAAAGAGGAGAGGCGAGAGAGTGAAAATAAAGCGAATTAGCAGAAGGTGTGAGGTTGGGTCTAACAGGGAGAGAGGGAAAACCCAAACAGATGTGGGAGAGACAAATAAGGGAACAATTGCAGAAAAGTTGCTCTGTATAACAGGTGGTCAGGAGGAGAGAGAGGAGGAGAGAGGGGAGGAGGAAAGAGAGGAGGAGAGATGAGGTGAGAGAGGAGGAGAGAGGAGAGGAGGAAAGAGAAGAGGATAGATGAAGAGAGTGGAGGTGAGAGAGGAGGAGAGAGGAGAGGAGGAAAGAGAAGAGGATAGATGAAGAGAGAGGAGGTGAGAGGAGAGGAGGAAAGAGAGGAGGAGAGAGAGGAGGAAAGATGAAGAGAGAGAAGCAGAGAGAGGAGGAGAGCAAGGAAAGTAGAGATATATGCTGAAAGCAGACAGGCCATTAAGATATATAGATATATGGACATATGAGATAGATAAATTGATGGGAGGGATGAATAGATTGGAGAGTTAGAAAGAGCTAAAGGCAAAGTTATGTGAAGGGTAGTGTTTGCTCAAGGCTCCAACCAGCAGGGCCCTGCCTGTTCACACACACACACACACACACACACACACACACACACACACACACACACACACACACACACACACACACACACACACACACACACACACACACACACACACACACACACACACACACACACACACACACACACACACACACACACACACACACACACACACACACACACACGAAAAGGACACACACCTACAAAAGCACAGTCTTATTTGGAGGTAAACAGTTTACGATGAGATCTTGGAACAGAGTTGCCCAGGGTCGGTGCTGAGTTTAACTCTCCCTGCTTCCTGTTTCCAGTGTCATAATGTCACGGATGATAGAGAGAGTTATGCTAATGCTAACGACACCGCTAGCCCGCACAGGTTAACAACGCTGGCGTCTTTGGACGAGCAGAAACTCCATGGAAATGTCAGCCTTGTGAGTGTGTCTGCTCAAGAGAGATGGCTGGAGATGGGGACAGGGTCTAAACAACATGGATCGCACACTGACACACACACACATGCGCTGTGATAAAGGCACGCACATCTACACACACTTGCTCTCACATTAATGAAAGTTCAACGCTTCTGTAATTAGCGGAGCTGTATAATATCAATATGTGACCTAATGACCTCCTGGGTCCAGGTCTGCCTCCATCTAATTGAAAGAGAGACATTAAAATCTTGGGAGAAGCGCTCGGCACGGTCGACTAAACAATCATCAGCCGCAAAGAAGGTGCCATCTTGTACGGCCATCTTGATACGAACCCTGACCTTTGCCCTGATTAAAAGCATGAGAATACCCCCCCCCCCCTAAATTCTTATGAATTTAAATGATTTTGAATGATTTTGTTTGATATGTAAAGAACTTGTTTGAATGAACTGTTGATCCACATAAAAAAATGTGTTCTTCCCTCCCTCCCTCCCTCCCTCCCTCCCTCCCTCCCTCCCTCCCTCCCTCCCTCCCTCCCTCCCTCCCTCCCTCCCTCCCTCCCTCCCTGCCTTCTCCCCCTCCTTCTGAGAGCTCATTAATTCCTCCTGCTCCTGTCTTTTGTCTGCTCTGCCTCAGCTCTGTGCTCCTTTAACCTTGAGGTCTGCAAGCAGCCCACTGTGATAATCTCTCACACTACCTTTGCTACTATCAAAGGACACACACACGCCAGCACACGGGCACGCACGCAACCGCGCGCGCACACACACCATACAGCAATGTGATAAAAGCAAACTCATCTATGTGCAAACACACAAACAAATACACAAACACAAAGACTCAATCGCACACACTGAGTGGGGGATCATTTGAAAACTGTCTTTTAAACTTTCATTGGTAACACCTGATTAAGTTTAGTCGTTCTCTCAACGTGTGTGTTTATGTGCGTGTTTGTGTGTGTGTGTGTGTGCGCGAGCATGCGAGTTATTGGCTGTGCTCTCCCTAACTGGCTAGACGGACACAGCCTGCAGGAATGTCAAATCTCAGTCACTCAGTCCCTCCCTACACCGTCACCGTGTGACTCTGGATGTGTGTGTGTCCTGTGTGTGTCCTGTGTGTGTCCTGTGTGTGTCCTGTGTGTGTACTGTGTGTGTACTGTGTCAGCTGGCTCCATTAACTGTCCTTGTCTCCATGTTAGAGTCCAAGCCTTGTACTCTGGGCGCTATGGTAACACAGGTAGACAGACTGGAGGAACTTTCTCCACCCACCGACATCCCATAATGAATCCCTTCAACGGCAACATCCGTGTGCGTGTGGGTCTTTCTGTGAGATGTTGGGTTTGTGTGTGTTCTTTTATTGGGTTTTGTCTTTGAGTTCTACATAAATAAATACACAATTATGTTTAGATGCCGTGCTACTGGGGAGTGTGTGTGTGTGTGTGTGTGTGTGTGAGCATGTGTGAGTGTGTGGGAGCGTGTGTGGGCGTGTGTGTCCCTCCTCTCTTCTCATGACAGTGAGTTGGCATGTGATCTACATTGCCAATCAGAGGTTTGGCGTTTGCTCTCCAGCGATCTGGCCCCTGTTCTCTCTCTTCTCTTCTCTCCTTTCATCCCTCCATCCCCTCTGTGACACAACCTGTGGTTTAGAGAAAAGTTTCAATGCTCTTTCATCTCGGTATCATTGTGTGTGTGTGTGTGTGTGTGTGTGTGTGCATGGTTTGAGTGTGTGTGTGCGAGCATGTGTGTTCAGTTCAGTTAGTTTGAAAGAGGAAATAACAATTCTCCCTTTTCACTTTCACTTTCCGTTTTCTCAGATGGCATAGATTATGTTCTTTACAGTAAGAAGCAGCTTTTTTGCAGACAAAAAAAAAACTTAAATTAGAAACTTTTCCCCAAAAAATGTATGACTTGCTCTCCATGTGAGGAGGTCATTGCATTATGTGCTGTGTGTGTGTTTGCTGGTAGTCTGATACCATCATCTCTATCAATTGTAGTACATTAGGAAGGTGGCCACTGCACTCAGAGAGAGAGGAGAGGCAGTGAGGGGTAAGAAAGAAACAGAGAGAGGGGTGAGTGAGGGAGAGAGAGAGGGAGAGAGAGAAAGGGGGAGGGAGAAAACAACAAACAAAATGTCCATCCTCTTCCCTTCCTCATCCCTCTCCTCCTCTCCTTTGCTCTCACCCTTCCTCTCCTCCTCATCCCCCTGTTCTCCTGCCTTCATCCTTTTATCCCTTCCTCTGTTCTCACTCCTCCCTGCCTATCACCTCCCTCTCTCCCTCCCCTACCCCGTTTTATGTTGTGTTGATCTCACCTTGTGTGTTTGATGTCTAAAGAGCACAGCCAGGTGCTCCCAGATCCCACTAAAGACCCCGCAAAGGGGGAGAGGAGAGAGGGAGAGAGGAGAGAGGGAGGGAGGAGAGAGCCAGAGAGGAGAGGGGTGGCAGAAGAGGAGAGAAAGCGAGAAACTGCCTTTTCATGTTCGTCTTTAGTGTCTCACTGCAGATGTCACCAGTTGTTCTTTCCGATCAGAAGGGCGCAAACACACACACACACACACACGCACACAGAGAGGCGAGCACACACTCAGACACACAGACACGCACACGCTCACATTTTGCCTCAAGCTCCGGGCCTGTGCCCTGTTTTAAGTGTCACGTGACATGGTGAGGTCCAAGGCTGGACCCCACACACACAATGTCCTGTAAAGACAGACGAGTCACATCCCATTGACTGAACACACACACACACCAGTGGCTCTGCCTGTGTTCTCTGAATCACCTTGCCCCAGGCACCTCTCATCACTACCTCTCAGCTCTGGCTATCTGTGAGTGTATCCAGTCAGTTCAATCAATGGCCAGCTGTATGTTTTGGGGACTGTGTGTGTGTGTGTGTGTGTGTGTGTGTGTGTGTGTGTGTGTCTCTGTGTGTGAGAGAGAGTTTTCCTTTCCACACACACAGTGGTGGAAGAGGGACCCATGCAGCCACGATGACAAAGCGGAGCATGAAAGCAAAGCAGCCAACGATGATACGTAACAAACGCACCCTCCGAAACTGCACACAAGAACCCTCCTGGCAACAACAGGAACCCAACAACCAACATCCTGCTGGGTAAAGAGACAGAAACACTGAGTGTGAAGGGAGATGTGTTCATGTTCACTCACACACACACACGCACACACACACACACACACACACTCGCATATCCGGTGGATGCAGCTGTGAGGTGCTCCTGCACCTGCCCTTGACCTATGAACCAGGAAGGGCAAAACTTTTCATCTGCCTGTAACAGGAAGGGACTCTGTTGAGTGAGTGTGCTTCCTGCGAGAGCTGTACTTTCTTTGTCTCTAGAAACTCTTTAGTTACTAAACGCTTTCCTAACGAGAAACTGACCAAACTAATATGTCTTCTGATAAGTTCTTGACTGATGGATCTTCCTTCTCTTGTGTTTCTGGTGTAGAAGAGCCTTCTGTAACTAGCAGCAAGTCCGTCTTGAACTTTTTTTGAACCTTACTATACGGAACTATAAAACTGCCCACGCACATTTTACCCATGGGGCTTAGGGCCTTGCCCATATCGGATTGGTCAGAAGGGCTCTTGAAATGGCCTGAGTACTTCCTGGTCAGCGGCAGTGGGCGTGGCCTGTACAGTTTGAAAAGAATAGCAGGAAGTGTAAATCTATCAAGCTCTATTCTGCACACGCTCACATGATCACGACGAGACGTCCCTGTTCCAAGCAAGATGACATCCAAACACACAAGACCACGTCAAAACATACGGAAACACGCACAAACATACACGTTACCGTGCCTGTGTAAAGGAGATGTGGCTGCGTTTGACATTTCAGGTGACCGCATTCCTCAAACTGAGAGGGCGTTGGAAAGGTAGGTGTTCTGTGGCTACGTCAATGACCCAGCTAAGGCTTAGATAAACAGAGACGCTCTATCGCTTCAATAGCAGACATCTGTCCATGCCTCTGGACAAACCAGCAAGGGGCACATCAAAACACACCTCTAACTTCCTGTGGAAACACTGCCTGACTTCCTGTGCATCGCTGTCCGGGAGGGTTGCACTGTCCACACACGACACTGTCAACACAACTACACACACACACACACACACA
>CM059305.1:6810000-6815000 GCA_030340665.1 Neosalanx taihuensis
ACGGAGCTGAAGAACAGGGTGATGGATGGAAAGAGAGAGGGGAGGGATGGAGAGAGAGAGAGAGAGAGGGGATGGTGTGAGTGGGGGTTTGCAACAGCAGGTGGGAGGAAGTAGAACTGACAAAGAAGACTCCCTTCACCTCTCCTCACCTCACCTCACCTCTCCTCACCTCACCTCACCTCTCCTCTCCTCTCCTCTCCTAACCTCTCCCAAAATAATTACCTTCAGTAACTCCTTAAGACACAGAGGAAATGTTCCTACTTGAATCTATCTTCCCCTCCTTCTCCCTCCCTCCCTCCCTCCCTCCCTCCCTCCCTCCCTCCCTCCCTCCCTCCCTCCCTCCCTCCCTCCCTCCCTCCCTCCCTCCCTCCCTCCCCTCCCTCCCTCCCTCCCTCCCTCCCCTAATGGGATTTTAAATCTCAATATTGCTCATCTAAGGAGTGTTTCACTGCACGCAACTTGTGTGTGCTTGGGGTGTGTGTGTGTGTTAGATGGTGTGTGTGTGTGTGTGTAACTACTGTCTGTCTCTCATCATATTTGTCTGGCGACACTGAAACACCTTGAAACAACCCATCCCTCCTCTCCTCACTCTCCTCTCTCCTCTCTCCTCCCTCTCCCTCCTGTCCTCCCTGTCCTCCCTCTCCTCTCTCCCTCCCTCTCCTCCCTCTCCTCTCTCTCCTCCCTCTCCTCTCTCCTCCTCTCTCCCTCCTC
Organism: Neosalanx taihuensis; assembly: GCA_030340665.1. NCBI lineage: Eukaryota > Metazoa > Chordata > Actinopteri > Osmeriformes > Salangidae > Neosalanx > Neosalanx taihuensis. Next base: position 6,810,712 of record CM059305.1, read on the forward strand.
TCCCCCTCTCCTCACTCTCCCACTCCGCTATTTCACTGCTCTTTTCCACTCTTTCTCTCACGCTATCCCCCATTTTCACTCCCTTCTTGAATCAGTGTCGCCCCCCCATCCTCCCCCCCATCCCCCCCCCCCCCTGTGATTTCAGTAATGTGCAGTAATTGCATCTGGCTTGGAGAGGTGTGCGGGGATAGCAGGGTGGGGGGTGGGGGGGGGTGGTCTGGGAAGGAGGAGGGAGGAGGGGAAGACTAGGTGACAACACTCCCTCTTGACCCCTTCCTCCCCCCCTCCCCCTCCTGTCTCCGTGGAGGATGGATGGGGGAGTGAGGAAGGCAGGAATGAGCTGGCTGCTGAGCACCACAGACGCACATACATTAGCATGCTGAGCAGGCTGGGGCTCCTGTGTCCCCCCCACTCCCCCCCCCCCCCCCCGTCATCGATGGCTGTGCTGCTTCAGGTCACTTGCAGGCTCAGACTCTGATCGGAGGAGGAGGTGTGTGTGTGTGAGTGTGTGTGAGTGTGAGTGTGTGTGAGTGTGCAGGAGAGAGAGAGGTCCACATGTACAGTGAGGAAGGATACTGACAGGATGTTGATGCAGAACATTGTGAGGGTGAGGGAGGGCAGGTGATATCATGGTCAGTCTACATCGCTCTACCTGCTGGGCTGAAGCACTCCCTGTCTCTCTGTGGTGGTCTGTCTCTTTCAGTGGTCTGTCTGTCTCTCTGAGTGTCTCTGTGGTGGTGGTCTGTCTCTCAGTGGCGGTCTGTCTGTCTCTCAGTGGTGGTCTGGCTGTCTTTCAGAAGTTTCAATCAAAGTGAACGTCATGGAGTGTCATTAAGACAATAATTGAAATGACCCTTTTTTCACACGTAAAAACTGCATCTGCATTAGAGGACCCCCCCCCAGCCTCTCCAGTCCAGGGTCTGTTACAGTAGCCATTAATTGGATTATTTCACTAATGCATTAATTTTCCTCCTCAGATAAGAATAGCCTCTTTTAAAGGGGGGCTGGGCCTGTTTTAAGGGTCCGGTTTCTGTGTGTCTATATGGAGGTTTCACCTAATTCCCCATAATTACCAAGACCACAAATCTCTCCTCAGGCTTCCTATGTCTGTGTGTGCGTGTGTGATGCGCATGTGTGTGTATTTTTATATACGTGTAGTCGTGAGACTGTGCGGTCATTTGCGTACTTGTATAAGTGTGTGTGTGTGCGTGCCTGAGTGTGTGTGTGTGTGTGTGTGTGTGTGTAAACTCCATTGTTTGAAGGTTGAAGGCTAATGTGGGGGTCCAGTTCCTGAAGGGAGCAGGGGACAGATGGAATACTTTCAGGCTTAATGGATGTGAAGAGCCTCGCATTAGATTTGGACAAGCCTGGGGACTGAACACAAGCACTGAAACACAGAAGCCTGGAGGACTGTGGTGGAAGGAAGTTACAGGTAAGAGAGGAGAGGAGGAGAGGAGGAGAGGAGAGAGGAGATGAGAGGAGGAGAGAGGAGAGGAGGAGAGAGGAGAGAGGAGGAGAGGAGGAGGAGAGAGGAGAGGAGAGAGGAGAAAGGAGAGGGGGAGAGAAGAGAGGAGGAGAAGGGGAGGAGAGAGGAGAAAGGAGAGGGGAGAGGAGAGGAGGAGAGAGGAGAGGAGGAGAGGAGGAGGAGGAGAGGAGAAGAGGAGAGATGAAAAGAGAGGAGGAGAGATGAAAAGAGAGGAGGAGAGAGGAGAGAGGAGAGGGGAGAGAAGAGAAGAGGAGAGGAGAGAGGAGATGAGAGGAGGAGAGAGGAAAGGAGGAGAGAGGAGAGGAGAGGAGGAGAGAGGAGAGGAGAGGAAAGGAGAGATGAGAGGAGGCGAGAGGAGATGAGAGGAGGAGAGGAGGAGAGAGGAGAGGAAAGGAGAGATGAGAGGAGGAGAGAGGAGTTGAGAGGAGGAGAGGAGGATAGAGGAGAGGAAATGAGAGATGAGAGGAGGAGAGGAGGAGAGGAGAGGAGGAGAGGAAAGGAGAGGAGGAGAGAAGCAGAGAGGAGAAGAGAACATGAGACGAAAGAAGGAGCGAGGAGATGAGAGGAGAGGAAAAAGAAAAGCAGAGGAGGAGAGAGGAGATGGTATAAGAAAAATAAGTTAGGCTCCTGTTAGGATACAAGGTTTTGGTAAAATGACCATGTCTATAGCAAAGTTGTACTCAATGTTCATGAACAAACTTAACTCTTTGTATTGCAAATACGCCATCGACCTACAGTATGTTACACACACACACACACACACACACACACACACACACACACACACACACACGAACGCACACACACACAAGCGCACACACACTCCCTCTTAAATCAGAAAGGGGTTGTTCCTCCAGAATAAATGAATAGTAATTGATTTAAGTGAAACCAGCACTTACTGCTCAGTGTGATGCCACCACCCACCATCAGGGCACTGCTCTGAGAATGTCACAGAGAGAGAGGGTGTGTGTGTGAGTGTGTGTGTACAGTGTGCGTATGTGTGTGTGGGGGTGTATGTGTGAAAGCTATGCATGGTGTGTGCTCTTATGTGTGTTTGCAGTGAGTGGGTGTATGTGTGTATTCTATAAGTGGTGTGTGTTCAGATGTGTGTGTGTGTTTCTCAAAGTATCAGTCTAAGAGTCTCATTGGCCCCTCATGTCCCCAACACACTTCAGACTGACAGCTAGATATTAGGCCGTCAAAGACAGGGAATGATCTCCACCAAAGGTACATAAACAGTGATTTAGAGACCTCCACACATTCACAAGACACAAACACACATTCTCACGCACACACACACACCTACACCTACACACAGCTACACACACACACACACACACACACACACACACACACACACACACACACACACACTTCACAGGGTCAAAGTTAACCAGGGCACCTCTGGTGTAAGGAACAGATGAGAGGAAGATAATAGGTGTGATCTAAAGAATAGTCGCTCACTCTTAAATTATAGGACTGAGCTCAATAACAGGACACACACACACACACACGCACTCACTCTCTCTCTCACACACACACACACACACACGCACGCACACACACACACTGACATGGCACCATTTGCTTGGGGTTTTAATGAGATGTTCTATTCAACTGCATCAAGCCACAGAAAAGACATTGAATCCAACATGGAATTCTCAAAGTAAATGATCTTTTCTCTGTCACAGAGTTCTCACAGACCTTCCAGTAGAGATACAGATCCTCTCTGCTTCCACACAGCTCACCTCGCTTGTTCACACCACTGTGTGTGTGTGTGTGTGTGTACGGTAAGACAACAAACATGCCCAAGCGATCTCGCAGGAGCGAACCTGTCTTCAGGCAGTGTCAGCTGTCAATCTGGATCCAGGGCCCCCTCACAAGGGGGGCCGAGGGGGTCCGAGGGGGTCCGAGGTCCCATGAATGATTCAATCAGGCTGCAACGGAACACGTTGAAGAACAACAGACCAGAGTCTTGATTAGCATGGCTTCATAGGATATTAACTAGACCAAGGGAACTACAGATGAATAATTTCTACCAGTGTGTACAACACAGCCATGCATATTTACTGCCTGAGTTCTGTCCTTCCGTTCATGGTGAATATACATGCTTACTTAAACACACACACACACACACACACTCGCACACACATGATCGCACACGGAACCACCTGTGCATACACACACACACCAACAAACAAAACCCTGCACGAGCTTACACACACACACACACACACACACACACACACACACACACACACACACACACACACACACACACACACACACACACACACACACACACACACACACACACACACACACACACACACACACACACATACACACATACACACACACACACACACACACACACACACATACACACATACACACACACACACACACTCACACAGATAGACACTCACACACACGCCACAACATTTGCACACACAGTCAAAGCGGTGCACACGCATGTTGACACTGTGTTCCTCCTGGTAAAGAAGACAAGATGGCCGACAGGTCTCCTGTTATTCTGGCTGGACTGGAAACCACAGCATCAGTCAGATAAACAGACAGACGACTGAATCATGAATGTTTCATCCTGTTGCCGTCTTTGACCCTGCTTTGGAGGAGCTACATTATTCACTGAGTTCTGGGACCAACACAGTATGATACCTGATGGCCCCATCAAGAGAGGAGAGAGGGGGAGAGAGAAGGAGAGAGGGGGGGGGGGAAACACGCAGAGACAGAAAGAGAGAGAGAGAGACATGCAGAGACAGAGAGAGAGAGAGACATGCAG
>CM059305.1:6820000-6827500 GCA_030340665.1 Neosalanx taihuensis
TCAGGGCTCAGGTGGGAAGCATATGGAGCAACCCTCCTCTCTCTTCCTCCTCACACACACGCACGCACACACACACACACACACACACACACACACACACACACCTCTCTCCGTGTCCTCATCTCCACTCTTTCCTCTCCTCCCCTTTCCCCACTCTCTCTCTCCTGCCATCCCTCTACCACTCCTTCTCTCCTTTCTTCCTTTTCTCTCTCTCTCTCCTGCCATCCCTCTCCATCCCTCCATCCCTCCCTCTCCCTTGTTCCTTATGTTAGTGCTAGCGTCTTGTGGCGTCCTCCTTCTGCTCTCATGCAGGTGTGTCTGGGTGAGCACGTGCACAAGACTCTCTCCAGTACAATCAGTCACACAGCCAAGTCATGTTCGCAAACAAAGCAGCAGCCTCCTGGGAATGAAGACGTCCTTTCAAACACACAGGACTCTGCACGCCACCCTCCGCTCTGCCTCACAGCCATTCAAGAGCTTTGTAAAGCCTCGGGACATGCCACGTCCTCAACAATAAGAGACGCAGAGACGCAGGAGAGAATCACAGTGAAGGAACACGGACTTACTGGAGGAGGGGGAGGAGGAGAGGAGGGGGGAGTCAGGGACGGAGCGTGATCAGCAACTGCAGACCCAAGAAAGAGCTGCTTCGCGTGATCTGGGAGTTTGAAGACGGTTTTGGTGTCAAACTAATGTTGTGAAATCAGGGATCTGAAAACTTGACTCCTAACCACGTGCTGTCACACACCTATTTTCATTCACACACACGTGGGTGCACACACATACACACCCTCACACACACACACGGACACACACACGCATGGACACACAGACACACACACAGGGCAGGTCCGGAGGGACTGGAGCACTTGAAGATGAGAATGCTTAATGAGGAGGAAAATATGTTGCATCTGGGGAGAAGGAGGACAAATCTCATGGGAGCGATCCAAACACACACACACACACACACACACACAGAAACACACACACGGAAACACACAATTAGGCCACATACACTCACATAGACGCACACATGGACGCTCACACACTTAAACCACATTCACACGTGCATATACAAACACTCATGCTGCACAAAAACTCCCTCACACATTCAAACACGAAGACTGTAACACACACAGGGACACTTTATTAGTGACTTCAGCTTCTTACACAACTGAAAGGACTTCAGTCAACCCTGAGAGCTGCTCCACCTTCATAAAAAGACCTTCCAGATCAGAAAAAGTTCTTTTCAGATGAAACCTGATCTGATTAATAAAAGAAGGAAGAAATATCATGGATCACCTGTCCTTGATTCGCTGCTGTTCAGTGTTTGTTTGTCAAAGCGGTTCAAAAACGGGAACGTTTCCCAGCGCTAATGAGATTAACTCCTGACCCCTTCAATGTGAGCAGACGTCCATCCGTTTCCATTGACAGGTAGTCATTCAGAAGACGCTCTTATCCAGAGCGACTTACTGCAAGTACAGGGACGTTCCTCCTGAGGCAAGTAGGGTGAAGTGCCGGGCACATTGTGACGTTGGCAAAGCCAGGATTCAAACCAGGAACCTTCTGATTACTAGCCTGACACCCTCACCCTAACCCTAACCCTAACCCATGCCTTTCTGAGGGAACACAGGACAGACTCATGGTGGCATCCATTTGTAATGTGTTCATGGTAGATTTCAGAAATGTACACACACGCACAGACACACACACACAGACACACACACACACACACAGAGACAGAGACACACACACAGAGAGGCGCACACACACAGAGACACACACACAGACACACACACACACAGACACACACACACAGAGAGGCACACACACAGAGAGACACACACACACACACACACACCAGGGTGCTGCAATAGCTGATAAAGAAACTCCTCCCTGTTTGGGTTTGGGATCAGAGTGAAGGCCAATGTGTGAACAGCACTCTATAAAAACACACAGATTATCGGGTCAACGCACACACACTCAAATGCACACACACTCAAACACACACACACACATACTCAAACACACACACACACACAAACTCAACACACACACACACATACCCAGGACTAACACTTAAACACAGAATGTTCTGATGTCACATCCAACCCTGCAGGGTTTCAGAGAGACAGTGTGTGTGACAGTGTGTGTGTGTGACAGTGTGTGTGACAGTGTGTGTGTGTGACAGTGTGTGTTACAGTGTGTGTGTGTGACTGTGTGTGTGTGACCGAGAGAGACGTGTTTGGAAGAGAGGCAGGAAATGGAATCTGGAAACCAAAAGAGAATAGTTGGAAACTGTGGAGATGGACAGAGGAAGAAGACGAGGGAGTGGTGAAGATAGAGGGAGAATGGAAAAGAGACAGAGAGACAGACAGAGAGAGAGAGACATACACACACAGAGACACACACACACAGACACATATAGAAATACTTTCATGCTAATAAAGCTGAAATTGAGAAAGACAGAGAGAGAGAGAAAGAGGTAGATGAGAGGAGAGAGTATAAAGTTGTGTTAGTCCATTTAAGCCCAGAGGTGGCTGGTATCGCCATCTACAGGTCAGTCAGTAGTATTGCAGACAGGAGAGTTGGCCTGGTGTGTTCCGTGTTCAACCTCATACTAAACTACTGTGAGTGTCTACAGCAGGACCATGTTCACACTGACACGTCACAACTCGCTATTACTAATGTAACGTTTCGCTGCAAAACTGTGTCGGGATCCACACAGAACATCCATGAAGCTTGTCAACAGGCCAGAGGATTTCAAACGAGCCCCAGAGAGTAGACTGACCTGCTGGCTGGCCTTTAGAGAGCAGCGTTGGGAAGATGGAGGAAGGCAGGCCAGCTGTGGGCCCTCTGGAGAGGCTGGCAGATGGCCCCGCAGTCCGCTTCTCTCTGACCCCCTGCAGATCCGCCTCTCTGCAGGTGAACATTGTTAGCTTTGATAATAGTTAAACAATCCATCCCAGAACCAGAACACCACCCCCCCCCCCCCCTCCACTCGCTTCAGTGATTGCAACCAAAACACAAAAAAAGCAGATTTTCTCCTTTTCGTTTTAACGTCGCTTTGATGCCATTATTATTATTATAATTAATTTTTTTGCTCTACATTTTTTTACTTGAATGTCCCCGTAACATCTGCAAATCAATTAAATAATTTTGGTGTCAAAGGCCGTCCCTGCAAACAACAAACACATGAGTGGCAATTATTTCAATTATTGATTTCACACTTAGAGAGGCCTGGAGCTTCCCAGGCAGTTAAAAGAAGCCATACAGCGACAGAAGGACAGCCTCCCTGTCACCAGTCAGTGACAGAAGGACAGCCTCCCTGTCACCAGTCAGTGACAGAAGGACAGCCTCCCTGTCACCAGACAGCGACAGAAGGACAGCCTCCCTGTCACCAGACAGCGACAGAAGGACAGCCTCCCTGTCACCACACAGCAGCGACAGAAGGACAGCCTCCTTGTCACCAGACAGCGACAGAAGGACAGCCTCCCTGCCACCAGACAGCGACAGAAGGACAGCCTCCCTGTCACCAGACAGCGACAGAAGGACAGCCTCCCTGTCACCAGACAGCGACAGAAGGACAGCCTCCCTGCCACCAGACAGCGACAGAAGGACAGCCTCCCTGCCACCAGACAGCGACAGAAGGACAGCCTCCCTGTCACCACACAGCAGCGACAGAAGGACAGCCTCCCTGTCACCACACAGCTACAGAAGGACAGCCTCCCTGTCACCACACAGCAGCGACAGAAGGACAGCCTCCCTGTCACCACACAGCGACAGAAGGACAGCCTCCCTGTCACCAGACAAACATCTCTCCACCACAGGGGAAACACAGCCTCACCGCCAGACTGGGTTCCTGAACCATCACCTAGAACCCTCCTGGTTCTGCAGGGTTCTCTCCAAGGAAGAGGGAAGGAACAGTGGAAACTTTCAAACACAGAACAAACATAACAAAAGGTTCTGCTTTTTTATTTTTGTAATCAGCAGTTTTCAGTGGTCCGTCTTGCCTGTGGTAAACACACACACTGAAGCGAGCGCCATCCTTTGTCTAAATTCTATTCATGGAACCTGACCTGTTTGTTTCAGAGCAGGCCGATGAAGCTCAAATCATTTACAAGTCCGATGGGATTTTTGATCTTTTCCTTAAAGTAAAAAATAGAATTTTAATTCATGCATATTTAAAAAGCGTCTGTGTGTGTAATCTTTTTATTACAAATCTAAGAAGAAGGCAGGCATTCAGATTCCTTTAGACAAACCAGAATTAATAATTGTATTAAATGAATCAATTAATTTGGCTCAAATTAACACTAATATGAATCTTGTTAAACATGCTATTCAATAGCATGGCCTGTAATAACTTTTTAATGATGAAAACATCAAATGTAAAAGGAGACACCAGCTTTTCAAATCATAATTAACCAGAGGAAGAAGACAGTGTTCTTCTAGACAGCATTACTTTAAATGAGTTGTGTGTGTGAGCAAGTTGTGTGTATGTGTGTGTACTAACTTATTTTTAGATATAGATTTAAGAAGATTTGTTTATATACTGTAGGTAATTGTACCTTTTTGTGTTCATTCATTCCTCAAATTGGTTTGATTAGAAGAACTTTTGACCATCAGAGGACTTTGCACAGCATGTGTGTATCTGTGTGTGTATGTGTGTGTGTGCGTGTGTGTTTCAGCAGTTAAGCACACAGGGACAGATGGATATGATGTTGGCACGAAATCATAGAGACGGCCAACAAAGAGATCTGTACACACACACACACACACACACACACACAACACAAACACACACACACAACACAAACACACACACAACACAAACACACCTATACAACACACACCCTCGGCTACACACACTCTCCCACATACACACAATAAAAAAAACACACACGTAAATACACAGCGAGCCTCACAGAAAATGGCCTGCTCATGTAGAGACTGACTAAAGGCACTACGTGCACTGGAGCTTGAGTGGCGTGTGTTTTCATGTTCTGCTCTGCCTCGTCACCGTGAGCGACCGGCAGGCCTAACAAGCTGCCTCTCTCCTGCCTCCACCCTGCCCTGCCTCTCCCTGTGGGCCGCCTCGCCCTGCCTCGCACCTCAAGCCTTAACCTCCGTACTTTTTGATTTACCAACTGCTGACAGCAGTCCTGCAGAGAGAGAGAGAGAGACACACACACACACACATGTATTCACACACACACACATACACACACACACACACACACACACACACACACACACACACACACACAGGGACACAGACAAACACGCAAACACATATTCATATTCACACACACACACACACACACACACACACACACAGGGACACAGACACACACACACACAGACACACTCAGGAAATGCTGCTCCTTGCAGTAGCATGTGAACCTCAGATTGTGTGTGCTCTCTCCTAAGTGAGTAACCACGGCAATCCAAACTGTTTTTATCCCTCCGCTTCGCTCTCTCAGCCGCTGCAGAAGTGTGTGGTGTAATTAGGCCTTTGTATCTAAAAACAGTCTGATTAGGAATAATGGCATCGTTAGGATCCCAGGGTTGTTACCGAAGGCCGCATAGATAATGAGCTTGCCTGCCCATGGAACCAAGCAAGACACTAATTACAGGATGAAACACCCCCACTCTTAATTGGAGCCAGGAGTGAACAGAGGAAAATGCATTTACGGTGAGAGAGAGGTGAGGAGGAGCAAGGGAGACAGAGAAAGGAGAGAGAGATGAGGGAGAGGAGAGAGGGAGGGAGAGAGGGAAAGAGGGAGAGAGGGAGAGAGGGAGAGAGATGAGAGAGGGAGAGAGAGGAGAGAGGGAGAGAGGGAGAGGGAGAGAGAGAGAGAGGAGAGAGGGAGAGAGGGAGCGAGGGAGAGAGGAGAGAAAGGGAGAGAGAGGAGAGAGGGAGGGAGGGAGGGGAGAGAGGGAGAGAGGGTATAGGATAGAAAGAGGGAGGGATGTACAAGAAAGTAGGGGAGACAAAAATGGAAAGAGAGAGTGAGAGAGAGAGAGTGAAAGGTACCCCGATGACCTCTAAAATGATTTTTCTTCATTTATTTTCTTGACAAACATCACAGAGTTGGGCAGATTTCAAGGAAGTCCTATAGCCTCGTCCACGGGAGAATAATTATTTGGAGTAGATATTGTTTACGTACACAGTATATACACAAATATATTTAGAGACTCAGGTAGACTCCTCCCAGAGGGCGGGGCTTACGCAGCACATATTAGCATGAATCTCAGACCATTTTCTTTGATGATGAGATTAAGAAAGTCACCTGGATGTGGTTCAAACGTCCTTATTTTTAAAACAATGTCCAGATGACTACCTACATTTTCAACAATATATACACACTGCATACACACTCGTTAGTTGGTGTGTTGGCCTACCACCTCTTTCTGCTCTGTCTCTTCCTGGTTTTATAGGATACACACACACACAAATATACATGTAAGCACCACACACACACGGACACACACACAAGTTTCTCCTGTGAAAGCCATTATCACACTCCTCCCATTAGGGCCAATGTGAACTCTCAAGCAGCGATGACTCGTATGCAAATGTTCCCTGGCAATTTACCCAAACAGAGCAGGAGGCATTGTGTGTGTGAGAGGGAGTCAGAGAGGGGCAGACAGACAGGCAGACAGACAGGCGGACAGGCAGACAGGCAGACAGGCAGACATACAGGCAGACAGACAGACAGGCGGACAGGCAGACAGATAGGCAGACAGGCAGACATACAGGCAGACAGGCAGACAGATAGGCAGACAGGCAGGCAGGCAGACAGACAGGCAGACAGGCAGACAGGCAGACAGGCAGACAGACAGGCAGGCAGGTGACTGGCTGTCTGAATGAATCCATTTCCTGAAGGGTTAGAGTGTCATCCCGGTGTTCTGCTAACACATTGTTGTGGCTGAGATACGCATCGGGAGGGAAAAACAAATATTATAGACACCCCACCAAAAACACATTTGTGTGTGTGTGTGTGTGTGTGTGTGTGTGTGTGTGTGTGTGTGCGTGCGTGAGTGGATGGACGGCAGCAGGCGATGTGGGGGGAGTGACCCTCATCTCTGCGTTTGCGACACTGAGCTTTCTAACACAATCTGGTTAGAAACTGACAGGCAGAAAAAGAGAGTGACAGAGAGCGAGAGAGAGAGAGAGAGAGAGACACACAGAGAGAGAGACAGAGAGAGAGAGAGAGAGAGAGAGAGACACACACACAGAGAGAGAGACAGAGAGAGAGAGAGAGAGAGAGAGAGAGACACACAGAGAGAGAGAGAGAGAGAGAGAGACACACACAGAGAGAGAGACAGAGAGAGAGAGAGAGAGAGACAGAGAGAGAGAGAGAGAGAGAGACACACACACACACAGAGAGAGACAGATAGAGAGAGAAAGAGACAGACAGAGAGAGAGAGAGAGACAGAGAGAGAGACAGAGAGAGAGAGAGAGAGAAAGAGAGAGCGAGAGAGAGAGACACACCGACA
>CM059305.1:6832500-6875000 GCA_030340665.1 Neosalanx taihuensis
ATGACCAGAACAAGTTCTTTTGCATGGGTGGATCTTCATGAGTCCTTCCAAGCAGAAATGAAGCAGTGAGGAGAGGAAGTGTGAGCATACACACACACACACACACACACACAGAAACACACACACACACACACACACACACACAGAAACACACACACACACACACACACACACACACACACACACACACACACACACACACACAGCACCGGCCGGACCAGTTGAAGCCTGAGGGTGTACCATCTGCCCACAGACAGCCTCCCTGCCCACCTTCCTCAGCATATGTAAGCTGTGCCCTGGGTGAAGGGAGACAGGAGGCATGCCCCTGCCCTGGGTGAGAGGGAGAGGGAGAGGGGGGGAGCAGCACATATGTACCCCCGCCAGGGTGAGTGTGAGGGGGGTAGAAGAGCGGAGGAATCCTGAAGGACAGCCAAGGGGGCCCAGGGGCTCCACAGCACCAGCCAAGACCCCCGTCAGAACCCCCCTCACTGCCCCTTTTAGTCGTCCTCCAGCCCCCCCTTCCCTGCCCACACTGACCTCCAAGGTTAGCCCAGAGAAGGGCTACTGGGGCCTGGAGCGAGAGACGGAGAGGTGGGGAGGAGGATAGGAGAGGGAGAGAAGGACTTGGCACTGTCACTGAGACACTCTCTCTTCTGTTCTGTCTCTCTTCCTCCAGCAGTCTGTCTCTCTCTGTCTCTCTCTGTCTGTCTCTCTCTCTCTCTCTCTCTCTCTCTCTCGCTGTTCACAGGGTGAAAACATGCCTCAGGCTATCCTACACTACAGAAAGGAGAAAAAAATAAAACGAAATGTGGCGCTTTCATCCACTCGTCCATCCCTCAATTTCCTACTAACGAGCAGTGTGTGTGTGTGTGTGTGTGTGTGTGTGCGCAAGTGTGTGTGTGGTCAAGTGTGCTCAGATTGACAGCGGTGGACACATTTATTTCAATGAAAAAAAGGACAAATCTTTACAGAGAGAGAGAGAAAAAGAGAGAGAGGGAGACAGAGAGAAAAAGAGAGAGGGAGAGAGAGAGGGAGAGAGAGAAGGAGAGAGAGAGGGAGAGAGAGAGACTATATCCATATTTAATGTTGGTTCTTTTGCATCCTACTCTGTTATTCTCTTTACTGTGTCTGTGCTCCAGCTCACCTGTTTACTGCTCCAGAGAGTGTGTGGGGGGGGGGGGCGGTCGGGAGTGGGGCGGGGGGATTAGGGAAAGAGCATGAATATTTGGTAGATTTAGGATTATATTCCAATAAAGAAAGAGAGATGAGGGGTGGGGGGGGGGGACTGACCTGACAGGGTCTCTCTAGGAGCAGGGCTGGTCTCTCCAGGAGCAGGGCTGAGGGACAGGGCTGGTCTCTCCAGGAGCAGGGCTGGTCTCTCCAGGAGCAGGGCTGGGGGACAGGGCTGGTCTCTCCAGGGGCAGGGCTGGTCTCTCCAGGAGCAGGGCTGGGGGACAGGGATGGTCTCTCCAGGAGCAGGGCTGGGGGACAGGGCTGGTCTCTCCAGAAGCAGGGCTGGGGAACAGGGATGGTCTCTCCAGGAGCAGGGCTGGGGGACAGGGATGGTCTCTCCAGGAGCAGGGCTGGGGGACAGGGCTGGTCTCTCCAGGAGCAGGGCTGGGGGACAGGGATGGTCTCTCCAGGAGCAGGGCTGGGGGACAGGGATGGTCTCTCCAGGAGCAGGGCTGGGGGACAGGGCTGGTCTCTCCAGGAGCAGGGCTGGGGGACAGGGCTGGTCTCTCCAGAAGCAGGGCTGGGGAACAGGGATGGTCTCTCCAGGAGCAGGGCTGGGGGACAGGGATGGTCTCTCCAGGAGCAGGGCTGGGGGACAGGGATGGTCTCTCCAGGAGCAGGGCTGGGGAACAGGGATGGTCTCTCCAGATCTACACCACACACAGTTTGTGTTAGTATGAGACTGTACTGTGTGTGTGTGTGTGTGTGTGTGTGTTTATGCCTTCAGAATCTCAGCAGACCCATTAAATAAATCATCCTAACCTTTCCTCTAACCTTTCCCCCTCCTGAACCCCTACCTGACCTTACAAGACACGCTTACATTAAAGATTCCTTTCTTCCTATTCATCCCTCTCTCCTTCCTTCCTTCCTTCCCTCCCCCTCCCTCTCTCCCTCTCTCCCTCCCCCTGGAGAGACGCAGCTAAGCTGGTCCCTCCTTTCAGTGTGTGATCTTTAAGATCGGCCGCTTCAAACGCCTCGCTCACCACGCCCTGCTACTGAACTCCCCCAGAGGTCGCTGAGACACATACTGCAGCACTGTGTGTGTGTGTGTGTGTGTGTGTGTGTGTGAGAGAAAGAGTGTGTTTGTGTTACCTCCCTGAAGACCTTCAGTCACTCAGCTGGAGGGCCTTAAGCCCTTAACCCGCCTTGACACTATTTTGGCGCACAAACACACACACGCACACACACGCACACACACACACACACACAGATGTTAGGGGCCCTCGTAGGGTATCAAAGATCTCACTTCAATCAGCAGCCCTTGAAGGATGAACCTCAGACAAGCAAAAGGTCAGAAAGCAGAAATCAATAGAGAACCACACATGATGATGAAGATGATGATGAAGATGATGACATGGTGACTGGGTCCAGAGAACCTGGATGATGTTAGTTGCGAGGAGGTGACGGTAATGTTGAAGTTACAGGTACATAATGATGAGGATGCGAAAGAGAAAAAGCGATGGCCATCGTTCCTGTGCTTTCGGAATGTTCCCATGTTTTCGGAATGTTCCCATGTTTTCGGAATGTTTACTGTGTTTTCCGGAATTATATCGTGTTTTTGGAACGTTCCTGTGGAACATGGGCACAGGTCTTAGTCTAATGTGGAGCACATGAAACCTTACGATGGCATACAATGTTTTTTTCAGGTGTGTGTGTGTGAGTTTTGTGTGCCTGTCTGTGTCTGTGTGTTTTCGTGTGTGTGTGTGTTTTTCCATGTGTGTATGCCTGTGTGTGTCTGTACGTGTTTCCGTGTGTGTGTGTGTGTGTGTGTGTGTGTGTGTGTGTGTGTGTGTGTGTGAGAAACAGCTTGTGCAGGATCTAGGCTGCTGCTGTAGATAAGGCCTCTTGAGGTGAGAACACATACAGAAACACACACACCCAGTTAAACACACGACAATTGTGGTGCTCCATCTTGGAAAACAGAGAAAGGAAGGCTTCTGAGAGTGTGTGTGAGTGTGTGTGTGTGTGTGTGTGTGTGTGTGTGTGTGTGTGTGTGTGTGTGTGTGTGTGAGTGCTGGGCCACCTTCGTTAAAAGTACTCCCTAAACATTGGGCAAAGAAGTGGGTCCAACCAAACTGCTTGGAAAACAAAAAAGAGAGAGAGAGAGAGAGAGAGAGAGAGAGAGAGATATGTCAAGAGGGGAAGATGGAACAGACAGCAAAGAAAACCAAGAATCCAGGGAAAGGTGGAGAGCAAAGGAAGGGAAGCGAGGGAGAGGATGGAGAGAAAAGAAAGAGAAAAAGAAGAAGAGACCGAAAAAAGCGGGAGAGACGAGGAACCAGGAAAAGAAAGAGAGAGAGAGAGAGCGAGAGAGAGGGTGGAACTGAGAAATGAATGGAACGTCACGAAAGGAGGAAAAATCCTGGATGGACGGATGAGAGGGAGGGAAAGGTTACCTCCTCCTCCCCTCCTCCTCCTCTCCCTCCTCCTCCTCCTCTTCCTCCTCCACCTCCCCCTCCTCCTCCCTGGTGAGTGTGTGTGTATCTTGCGCCTCAGATCCTTGTTCTCTTTCATTCCCACACAAAGGCAGCGGACGTTGCTCAGAGCGTACCTGGCAACACTAAGAAGCTGGCAGCAGGAGTGTGAGCGTGTGTGTGAGAGTGTGTGTGTGTGTGTGTGTGTGAGTGTCTGTGTGTGTTCAGCAGCTTACCTGGCTGTTAAAGGCCTAGAGGGGAGACAGTCTCCTGTGTGTCTCTTTAACATGTCCTACTTAGCAGCACAGTCCCAAAACTCACCTCTCTCTCTCTCACACACCACGCTGATCGCCCCTTCGGCCAGCGCGTCACACACACACATGCTTCACATACACACGCTTCACACACACACCCTTCACACACACACACACACGCTTCACACACACACACACACGCTTCACACACACACACGCTTCACACACTCTCACACACACTTCAAACACGCACGCCTCACACACACGCTTCACACACGCGCTTCACACACACGCGCTTCACACACACACGCTTCACACACACGCTTCACACACACACAGCATCTTTCGCTCCTTCACACACTGACAGTGAAGTAACTGAACAAGATCTGAATAAAACTCCTATAAGGAACTGAATAACTCAGACTGCTGAATAATCAAGAAAACTAACAACCCTTTTAAAACAACAGCCTCCTATTAGACTGGCTGAGGATCATTATGCATCACATCGTCACCATTTATCAATAAAACACACAAGGTGGAAACTTAGTTAGTTCCTGGTTTTCCTGGCCACCGACTGTTGATTCCAAAAAAAGCAACTATCACAAAAACACTTATCCCAAAAAAAGGTTCAACCACACACACACACACACACACACACACACACACACACACACACACACACACACACACAGATGGCGTGAAGAGTGTGTTTGAGAGTAGAGTGTGTAAGGGTTAGTTCTGTTTCTGTGTGATTACACCTCTTTGTTCTGCCTCACACACACACACACACACACACACACACACACACACACACACACACACACACACACACACACACACACACACACACACACACACACACACACACACACTCCACTGGCCCTCAACAACAAACACGCACACCACACAAACACAAAGCTAACATGTTACTGAAGGTAAAGTGGATAGTGTGTGAAAATGTGTTAGAGAGGGAGAGAGACATAAAGAAAGACAGAGAGAGGGGGTTGGGGGGAGAGGAAAAGAGAGGGAGGGAGGAAGAGAGAAAGGGACAGAAAGAGAGAGAGAATGTCCTAATGATAGCCTTGCTGTAGCACTTGGGAGTTCAGCCTGCGTGTGTGTGTGTGTGTTCTTCCCCCAGCTGTGATCCATTCCTGTCTGCATGAGTGAAGGTGAAAATTAAGAATCCTCCCTGTTTTCACTCGCACTTTCTCCATCCATCCATCCATCCATCTCTCTGCCTCTAATGATTGTCCCTATCTGTTTATACAACAATGGCGAGAAACAGCTGCAGTAACCAGGTAATTACTGCCAACCCAAACCAGCGGCATTGCCACCCCGTCGATCTCCAGTGCCCGCAATTAGGCCCCTTCTCTACCACTCTGCGGCCCACATCCCTCCTCTCCTGCCAGCTACACAGTCACTCCTGTCCTCTCCAACTCCTCCAGAGCCTTTCTCCCTCCTCTCCTCCTCCTCCTCCTCCTCCTGTCTTCTCTCTCCTCCCCTCCTCTCCTCTCCTCCTCCTCCTGTCTTCTCTCTTCTCTCCTCATCTCCTCCTGTCTTCTCTCCTCCTCTCCTCTCCTCTCCTCCTCTCCTCTCTCCTCCCTGAAGGAGGGTGTGCGGGGTGGAAAGTATGTGGTTTAGTGTGTCTGTACTGGCTTGTACATACGTCTGTGTTTTAAAGGGTGTGTCTTCTCTTCCTGGTCCAAAAGCCCCCCATCAAGACCCGGAGGGCGGCCCCTCTGCCCGCCTGCCAAAAACCCCTGCATCTCCTGGACGTCCCCCAAGGACGGGAACTGCCAAATGTCACCTGGATGTGCTACAGAGGAGAGGGGGTGAGGGGGACAGGGGGAGAAGGGGGACAGGGGGAGGAATAATGGAAGACAGAGGCAACACAATATCTGTCTGTCTGTCTCTTTCTCTGTCTGTCTGTCTGTCTGTCTGCTTCTGAAATGAGAACCCTACTAAAGCGAGGGTTGTTTTTCTTCCTTGTTTGTCAGTGACCCAGGCAGGGGCTGTTACTGGGGGGTGAGGGTGAGGGTGAGGATGAGGGTGGGGGTGAGTGAAGGTGGGGCGGCATAAGGACCCAGAAGGATTCTGGGTCACAGCTGTTGACACACATGTATGACCTCTTGTTTAACTCATCAGCAAATCCTCTACAGACCCCACAAGGACCACAGGAAGGACCCATGGGACCCTCACACACACACGTACACACACACACACGTCTACACACATGTACATGCACACATGATAATACAAAAAAGGATGATGATACTTTTTTCAAGAATTTTTAAAGAAATATAGAATGAAAGAATGAATGAACTGAGACAAAAAACTGAAAGAGAAAGTAGTGACAATTTGTTAAAGGAATAAATGGTTAATTCTATGGAAGATGCTGCCACCTAGTGGCTACTCGGTGTAAACGACACTGCGGATCAGCTCCTCCTCCTGTCCCGTGATACAAGGCAGGACATACAGATGCAGCTTATAACGCTTCCCTGCTGATTATAACTACATAAGGAGACTTATTCGCCATAGAAAACACTGTTACCAACACTACAGGAGGAGTTTCGCTTTAGGAAGAGTTCGTGTTAGTTCGCATTTATCTACCGAGGCAGCAGAAGGAGAAGATCCTGGAAATCAGGAAATCACCCAGGAAGACAGCTGCGTGTTTGATCAAAGCTTTGCTGATATAGATGCCTTAATTTACAGATCCTTCTTTGTAAGATGGACATGAGGCGAGAGAAAGAGGGAGATAACTCGGACTGGATGTCTCTTCTGTCAGAGGAGCTGTTGGATGTTCCACTGTGGGACCTGGCGCTCCCTGGTGAGGAGGGGAGGGTTCCCCTGCAGGGTCAAACCAAAATATAATGATCTAAAACTGAACATACAGTACAGATAATGTATCCTGCATGGATTTGACGGATATAAAACGTTAAGCGTTAGAAAAATCCATACATTTTGGGTTGTAGACTTATATATTGACTTACATTCATTCATTTAGCAGACGCTTTTATCCAAAGCGACTTACAAGAGAGAGATTTTACAAAGAGCATCAGTCATTGAGCATAGCAACGTGATAGACCCCGAACACAGTGGGTTTTTCAGATCGTGAATCATACATCATGAGAACCAATAAGTGCCAAGGGAAGAACTATAAATGCATAACACAACGATTGTGAACATAAAGCAAGAGATACAACAACACAAGCAAGTCACCATATGGGGACCAACTAATAGTTCTAAACAACATAAAATTATGTGAAGCGCCATACTATTCCTAAGTGCCATTAAATTATCTAAATAAGTGAGTTCTAAGCCTTCTTTTGAAGGTGAGAAGGCAGTCTGTGCTTATATAGGGAATGTCGGTGTCCCCCTTGTGAGTGTAAATAACCGTGGTTGTGTGTGTGTGTGTGTGTGTGTGTGTGTGTGTGTGTGTGTGTGTTCCCCCCTCGCGTGCAGGCAGTCATGACTCTATGAGCTTCTGTCTAGACAGACACTCTCCGGTGCTCAGGTCCGAATCCTGCCTGCTGCAGGTGTTGGACTGTCTGGCTCCTTGTTTCACGAGGCCATGCGTGCTGCGATGGGCCACTACACAGGTGAGTACTCACTGCGTGGGGTGTGTGTGTGTGTATTAGAGACAAATTGCAGAGGCAGAAGTGAGAGAGAGAGAATAACTGTGCCCGTTTCACCGGTGTAGGCCTGGTGTATCTCTGACCAGCTGAATTCTGGGATACGGTTCTTTGATCTGCGCGTGGCCTGCAAGAGGGGCAGAAAAACAGATCTTTACTTTGCACACGGAGTTTACACACTGCAGACAGTCAAGGTACGGCAGATAGCTGTGTGTGTGTGTGTTCCTGGTTAGCACAAGAACGATGTTGCTGAGGGCGTTTCTGTGTGTGTGTGTGTGTGTGTGTGTGTGTGTGTGTAGGAAGCCCTGTCTGCAGTAGCTGTGTGGTTGCAGCAGCACCCTACAGAGATCGTGATCCTGGTCTGTTCTCATTTCTATGAGCTGGGAGAGACAGAACACAGCCAGCTGGTGTCCTTCATCACAGAGCTGTTCACACACAAGCTCTGCCCTGCACAGGTACAGCACACAGCCCTGCACAGGTACAGCACACAGCCCTGCACAGGTACAGCACACATACAGCACACAGCCCTGCACAGATACAGCACACAGCCCTGCACAGGTACAGCACACAGCCCTGCACAGGTACAACACACAGCCCTGCACAGGTACAGCACACAGCCCTGCACAGGTACAGCACACAGCCCTGCACAGGTACAGCACACATACAGCACACAGCCCTGCACAGGTACAGCACACAGCCCTGCACAGATACAGCACACAGCCCTGCACAGATACAGCACACAGCCCTGCACAGATACAGCACACAGCCCTGCACAGGTACAGCACACAGCCCTGCACAGATACAGCACACAGCCCTGCACAGATACAGCACACATACAGCACACAGCCCTGCACAGGTACAGCACACAGCCCTGCACAGATACAGCACACAGCCCTGCACAGATACAGCACACAGCCCTGCACAGGTACAGCACACATACAGCACACAGCCCTGCACAGATACAGCACACAGCCCTGCACAGGTACAGCACACAGCCCTGCACAGATACAGCACACAGCCCTGCACAGGTACAGCACACAGCCCTGCACAGATACAGCACACAGCCCTGCACAGATACAGCACACAGCCCTGCACAGGTACAGCACACAGCCCTGCACAGATACAGCACACAGCCCTGCACAGGTACAGCACACAGTCCTGCACAGATACAGCACACAGCCCTGCACAGGTACAGCACACAGTCCTGCACAGGTACAGCACACAGTCCTGCACAGGTACAGCAGAGCAGCACAGTATGATATGTGTGTATTTTGTGTGTGTGTGTGTGTGTGTGTGCTGTAGGTCACTCCCACCCTCAGACACTGCTGGGGTTCAGGGCAGCAGGTCATCGTCTCCTATGACAACGAGGAAGTAGTTAAACAGCACAAGCAGCTGTGGCCGATGATTTCCTACAGGTACAACGTGTGTGTGTTTGGATCTGTGGGTTTGGTGTGTGTGTGTGTTTGGACCTGTGGTTTTGGTGTGTGTGTGTGTGTGTTTGGACCTGTGGTTTTAGTGTGTGTGTGTGTATGTGTGTGTGACTCTTATTAATCCAGTTGTCTTTACACAACAGATACGCTGATTCACCAGATCCCCAAAAGGTTATTTCATACTTGGAGCAACAGAAGGCAACCGGCAGACCAAGTGAGTGAGTGTGTCTGTGTGAGTGTGTGAGTGAGTGTGTCTGTGAGTCTGTGTGAGTGTGTCTGTGTGAGTCTGTGTGAGTGTGTCTGTGTGAGTGTGTCTGTGTGAGTGTGTCTGTGTGAGTGTGTCTGTGTGAGTGTGTGTGTCTGTTTGTGTGTGTCTGTGTGAGTGTGTCTGTGTGAGTGTGTCTGTGTGAGTGTGTGAGTGTGTGAGTGAGTGTGTGAGTGTGTGAGCGTGAGTGTCTGTGTGAGTGTGTACTCCATGTGAGCAGTCTGAACCATGTCTTCTAACTTGCTCCTCACCTCGCCCCTCGTATGATCCAACAGCTGCCTTCTTTGCCTCTGGTCTGAACCTGACGGAAGATTCTAGATACGTGATCTGTCACCCGTGTCTAACGATGAGGAAGATGACGCTGAAGGCTGCGTCTGAGCTGCTGGGCTGGGTGGAGGACCAGAGGCCAGGCCCTCAAAGAACCAGCCTCAACATCATCTGTGGAGACTTTGTGGACCTCGATCAGTTTGCTGCTGTTGTGATCTCTCTCAATGACAAACTGTTGGCAGAGAAGCAGAGATGATGGGGGTGGGGGGGGCCTTGCCCAAGAACACAACGTCATGTTGGCACAGCCTGGAATTGAATTGACAACGTTTTGATTGCTGGCCTAATTCCCTAACCGCTCAGTCATCTGACTCCCATAGCCCTGACACACATTCCTGTCAGAAGAGTTTCTCTTTAGTATCTTTGTTTACTGAAAAGAGGAACACACACACACACACACACCATCCAAACGTTACAGCTCAGGGCATTCAAACAGACATTTTATTCTCTGACTTCTCAGTCTTTCTTAACATATCACTTATCGACAATTCTTTGCTCGAAAAAATATACAAGCGATTCGTACTTTGACATTGCAGTTACAGATTAGTATGAGTCCTTTTTTATTTTTTTTTAAATGCAATTTGAATCACATTATAAAGTTATAAGGCCTCTTTGTGTGTTTTTTTAGGTTGAATCCAGTGCGTTCCAGAACATCATTTAGAGCAGTGGTCCCCAACCCTGGTCCTGAGGGAACACCTGTCCTGAATGTTCTAGAGATGTTTTCCTGCTCCAGCACACCTGATTCTAATAAACGGGTCATTATCAGGCTTCTGCAGAACTGGATAACGACCCATTCATTAGAATCGGGTGTGTTGGAGCAGGGAAACATCTAGAACATTCAGGACAGGTGTTCCCTCAGGACCAGGGTTAGGAACCACTGGTTTGGAGAAGAAGTGAGGGGGGAAAAAAAAGAGAACCTTGTTGACCTGAAGTAGAAGATCATCTTCTGTCAGACCAACACGGAAAAGCAGCAGACACACAGAAACACTGACAACGAACCACAAGTACAGCTGGTGACTTCAAGGTTGACGAGTCAAGCTTCGACACCGTTCCACATTATCAGTAGTGAAAGAAATCTGTGATCGTTTTTCCGCCTGATCCAGTTGTGAAGCAGTAGGCACATTCAGGCTGCATTCAGGCTGCTTCTGTCCTGCAGCAGAATAACATGATAGATGAAAAGCCACCAGGTTCAGAAGCCATGATCGTCCAGGATGGCAACAGTTTGATCAGGGAGCGGGAAAAAAAAGACGAGGAGGAAATTCAATCCTCAAACATCTCCCTTGATTCTCCCATAAGCCTGTCCCATAAGCCCCTCCTCTAACCCCTCCCCTAACCCCTCCTCTAACCCCTCCCCTAACCCCTCCCCTAACCCCTCCTCTAACCCCTCCCCTAACCCCTCCTCTAACCCCTCCTCTAACCCCTCCCCTAACCCCTCCTCTAACCCCTCCCCTAACCCCTCCCCTAACCCCTCCCCTAACCCCTCCCCTAACCCCTCCTCTAACCCCTCCCCTAACCCCTCCTCTAACCCCTCCCCTAACCCCTCCCCTAACCCCTCCCCTAACCCCTCCTCTAAGCCCTCCCCTAACCCCTCACCTCTCCTTCCCTCCTCTCACCAGTACATTAATAGCAGCTGTTTCCAAGTCGTTTTAACAGTGGGGCCCCACGCACCAGGAAACACTTCCGGCTCCCAGTCTGTTAACCCCTCCCTCACCCACACCCAGAGTTGAGGGGGTCTCCCTGCAGGGGCAGGGGCGGGCCAGCTAGGCGCTTCCTGTGGCGTGCGTCTGCAGATGGCGGTTGAGGTGCGTGCGTCTGGTGTAGCTCTTGTCGCAGTGCGAGCAGGGGAAAGGTCGTGTGTCTGAGTGAGACAACATGTGCTTCTTCAGGTCGAACTTCCTCTTCAGACACTTCCCGCATTCTGGACAGGAGAACGGCTTCTCACCTGGAAGAGAGACGGGGTCAGGGGTCAAGGAGGGGGTCAACAGTAGCACGCAGGGAAACCTCTGATGTAAACTGAGAAACAAACACACACAATAAAAGATGCAGACACACAGAGAGAGAGAGAGAGAGACTGACACGCAGACTTCCTTGAGCGCGCCCAGTCTTCGGTGGCGTGCAGAGCAGAAGACTCACCCGAATGGGACCTCATGTGTTCCGTCAGGTGACAGGAAATGGAGAAGGTTTTCCCGCACTCGGAGCATCCGTAGGGTCTCTCCCCGGTGTGACTCCTCATGTGTTTCTGGAGGTCTCCTCCGGAGGGCCAGCCCTTCCCACACACCGCACACACGTAGGGCCTCTCGCCCGTGTGTCGGCGCACGTGCACGTTGAGCCCCGCCAGCGCCGTGAAGCGCTTCCCGCAGTAAGAGCAGTGGAAGGGTTTCTCCCCCGTGTGAATGCGGAGGTGACCCTCCAGACCGTCCTTAGTGCGGAAGCTCTTCCCACAGTGGGTGCACAGGTAGGGCTTCTCTCCGGAGTGAGTGCCCTTGTGGTTGTGGAGCCCCCCCAGGGTGCTGAAGGCCTTGTCACACTGCTCACACTTGTATGGTTTCTCCATGTGGCTCCTCTGGTGAATGCGGAGCTGGGTGAGGCCGGTGAACGTCTCCTCGCAGTATCGACACTTGTAGCGGCGCTCGGCGCCCTCTGGTGGCGGGTGGCTCTGCTGGTGTTTGATCAGCTTGGCCTGCGAGGTGAAGGGCTCGCCGCACACGGGGCACGGCAGCTTGTGGACGCGGTGCATCTGCCGGTGAGCGTCGCGCTCCCTCGCCGACGGGAAGACGCGCTCGCACCGGGTGCAGGCGAAGCCGCCGCCGGCGGAGTGGGTCTGCTTGTGATTGGTCAGGCTGGACAGGAGGCGGAAGCGTTTGCCGCAGAGGCAGCACTGATGCAGAGGTTTGGCTCTGTGGTTCTGCAGGTGAGCCAGCAGCTCCGTTTTGCTCTTGAACGCAGCGCCGCACTGAAAGCAGGTGTTGGTCTTGTGGGTGAGGCGGTGACGGTACTGCTCACGCAGGGAGGGGAACGCCTTGCCGCACAGCGGGCAATCGAAGGTGGCGTCGGTGCACACGGAGCGCTTGTGGTCGTTCAGAGCCCAGGGCGTGCGGAAACCCTGGGCGCACTGCGAGCACGTGTGAGGGGCGCCGCGTGTTTTGTGCGTGTGCAGGTGACGAAGCACCTGGGAGCGATAGATGAAACACTTCCCGCACTGAGGACACTTGTGGGCCACCCGCCGAGGATTGTGGGACACGCCAGGGAGGGTGGAGGCGGTGGAGGCGGAGCCTGAGAGGTGTGGTGACACGGAGCCCTGCTGGGAGGAGTCTGCTGCGTGGTCACCTGACAGGAAGTGGGGAAACACAGACAGGGTGTGAGTGATTGTTAGCTGTGACGCTGTTTGTCTCTCAAGCCAGGAAGCGGTCCCTCACCTGTGTCGCTGTCTTCTCCCTGGCAGACAGACGAGCCGCTCGACATCTCAGGACAGACGCTGAAGGACGAAACACACAGTAATGATCAGCCTTCCCTTCTCCCACAAATCAAGTGAATCGACTCCTCAGGTGAATCGACTCCTCAGGTGAATCACCTCAGGTGAATCAACTCCTCAGGTGAATCGACTCCTCAGCTGATTCACCTCAGGTGGACGTGTGCTTCTGCTCACCTGAGTGAGTGGCTGAGAGGATGTGGGGGGTGTGGCTTCAGTCCGGGGACGCTCACAGTCTTCCTCGCCAGCGGAGCCCGGCTCTCTCTGGAGGGAGACACGGCGCCACACTGCCCCCTGGTGGCCACAGACAGCGGCAGAACCGGGACAGGCAGGGAGATGAACGTGGGAGACGGCTGGGGGGGGATGAACACGATGGGAGTCTGATTCAGAGCCATCAGACTCAGCACGGCTGGGATGGAGTTAGTCCCTCCTCCAGCTTGGCCCTCATTGGCCGATGCCAGGTCTTGACCAATCACCATCACCCCCTCGGATTCTCTCGCCATGTCGCTGTCCTCCGGTAGGGCGCAGACTTCCTGTTCGACTCCTCCTCCTTCCTCCTCCCCCCTCGCGTCCAGGTTGCTTATCTCCAGCCCGATCACCACCTCCACCCCTTCTGTCTCCACCCTATCCTGGTCCAGGATCCCACAGTCGTGGGCGTGGCCAGCCCACTCGGATAAGACTTCTGATTGGCTGCTGGCGTGGGAGGTGCTTCTGGAGGACGCTGAGAAGGGGCTGGACAGCGAGGAGAGGATCAGCTCCTCTGCAAGGGAGCCGACTGCAAACAACCACAGCAGAGAGACCAGGAATCAGACGTCTCTTATCCAGAGAGACTTACAGCAAGTACAGGGACATTCCCCCCCTGAGGCCAGTAGGGTGAAGTGCCTTGCCCAAGGACACAATGTCTTGTTGGCACGGCCAGGAATCGAACCGGCAACTTCTGATTCCTAGCCTGATTCCATAACCGCTCAGCCACTTGACTCCCTACAACAGGAAGTGTGTTTTAAGCGTGAAAAAAAAGAAGAGAAGAAGAGTTGGGGTCACCTACCCGTCTTTCCCAGGTGTGTGTGGTGACACGCTGGATGTCGTAGCAGAGACCCCAGATCTTCCGTGTTGGAGACGGACTGCAGATCCTGGTCCTCCACACCACCGGGGGCAGCGTCCAACCAAGCTGCAGTCTAACAAACACAGGAGGGCTTATCTGTTAGTGAAGGAGTTGTGGATGGGTGAGTTTTGATTGTTGTGGTCTGTGTGTGTGTGTGGTGTGTGTATTGTCTGTGTGTGGTGTGTGTGTGTGTGTGTGTGGTGTGTGTATTGTCTGTGTGTGGTGTGTATGTGTGCGTGTGTGTGTGTGTTGTGTCACAGGGAGCACCTGTTTGAAGTCAGGCACTGGCAAGAACTCCTCAAGTCTAGACAGGAAGTCACACACCAACGACTGCAGTGCTGCGTCAAAATTCTCATCAAACGCACCCTAAGACACAGGGACTGATTGTTACATTTGACACAATTGCTTTTCATCTTTGGCAAAACAAGTTTAGAAATCCACCTTTGGTTCAATTATACATCACATCAACAAGACCAAAGTAAGGTGTGCATCCAATGGCTCAGCAGAAAAGAAGCACAGTCTATTCCACATTGTGCCACAAGGTGGCAGCATCGACATCTGTAATAACTGTCTTCTACCTGGGTAACAGTGGGCTAGCGCATCTGATCCAGCACTAGTCTACTGGTTTCTATAGTGATATAACAGTACGCCTGTTCTTCTTCTTAGTTGCCAGTGGCGATCGTGTCTCACCGCTGTCAGCAGGCTGCCTTCTGAACGGTCTCCTAGCAACGTCCGAGTCAGCGAAACAAGATTGTCTTTGGATGCCTCGATGGCCGGATCAGCTGACTGCAACACAAGACAAGGCATTACACACACACATAAACACACACACCCACACAGATAACACACAAACACACACACAGAGAACAAACAAACACACAGATAACAAACAAACACACACACAGATAACAAACAAACACACACACAGAGAACAAACAAACACACATACAGAGAATAAACACACACACACACACACACACTGAGAACACACACACAATGAGAACACACACACTCAACTTACCATAGTCAGACAGACAGACTGTATTCTGGTGAGGTGTGTCTGTATGACTTCAGGGTCTGGGTAGGTGTCGTCACTAAACAGATCCACTGTCATCTGTGACACAATAGGAACAACAGGTCTGTTCAGCTTCACTGTGCACTGGGAGTGGCCCGCACGCACACACACACACACACACACACACATACACACACACAGCCCACACCCACCCACCCACACCCACACACACACAGCCCACACACACCTTGGCTCTGAGTCCAAGCAGAAGCAGAGTCTTCTGTCTGTCGCTGAGCAGCTCTGGCACAGCCTCTGTGATCACAGTAACAAACTCTTCCATCTTGCCATAGTGTTTGACCCTCCTGCCTGTCATCACCTGCCACAGGCAGGCAGAAACCAGGCGGAGAGGAGGGACCAGGAGCCGCAGAGAGGAGACGGGCAGGGGGAGATCTGCAACAGGAGAGAGGAGACTAGGTGGAGGAATCTAGACCAGGGGCAGGGAACCCTGGTCCTTGAGAGCCACTGTCCTTAAGGTTTTTGATGTTTCCCTGCTCCAGCACACCTGATTCTAATGAAGGGTCGTTATCCAGCTCTGGGGAAGCCTCATAGTTAGAATCAGGTGTGCTGGAGCAGGGAAACATCTAAAACCTTCAGGACTGTGGCCCCTGAGGACCAGGATTGGACAGCCCTGATATAGAGCAACAAACAGGAACTGAGAGATCTCAGAATGAAGCTTTGTGTCGGTGTGTTGATGAATAATCTCTTGGTTTTGACACGTGAGTTTACACATCAGTTACACTAAGTAGTTGTCTTTCTAAATGAGGAGAATAAAGGATCTGAAGGTCTTTTATCCTAATTAAACCCAGTTTCCATCACTGATGATCAGTTTAATTAACAGTTCTGGACAGAGCAGGTTAACTAGCAGCAAAATGATCACACGACAAACATTTAACCAAATAACTCAAGGTCCAGTCCTTACCCATGTTGCTTTCCATTTGTGGCGATTCTTTGTTTTACTTCATTCGTTTTTTAACTTTGATTAACAGTTTAATGTTAAAGAGATTAACTTGATCTGAGAACCAAACTCTGTTAGCATGTTTAGAACATCCTGTCCACGCTCTGTGACCCGGAAGTTGATCACCTCGAAGAGGATGTGTTCAAGACACGCATGTTACATAGTCGATGTTTATTTAATACTATATATAAAAAAATGCATATACTATTATAAACTATTATACTATTTTAAAAAAACTGTTTATAAAGTGTGAATTAATCTACGCTTTGCCCTAGATTGAAAATGTGTAAAAATTGCTTTTTATAGTTTTTTTAAGTATGAAATTTGTGTTTCATGGTAAATAAGTACAAAAAAGGGGGGCGTTTTAGAGAATATTTTTCAAGTTAACTTAATAAAGAAAGAATATTAAACCTGCAGTCCATCATTGCTCTTTCGCGCTCTCTCTCTCTCTCTCTCTCTCTCTCTCTCTATCTGTCTCTCTCGGTCTCTCAGTCTCTCTCTCTCTCTCTCTCTCTCTCTATCTGTCTCTCTCGGTCTCTCGGTCTCTCTCTCTCTCTCTCTCTCTCTCTCTGGGCTAATTTGAGCGCACCCTTCCTCCCAAGTAATCATCTTAGACTACCACTCTTGACATCCACTTAAGCAAACGCATCCTTGTGCTTTTTAAAAACCTAGATGTACCTCTCCAGGGTAATCACCAGGTAGATTTACCTCCTCTGCACAGTACAGACGAACCTACACATATAGCCAGACTTCTCTTTCTCCACAGCCTTTCTAAACCCCCCTCGGACCTCACCTACATACCCATGGTCCTGCTCTCTATCCCCCCTTCTCCCACCTTACCCTAACCCTGCTCCCTCCGTCCCTCCACCTCTCCCTTCCATGCTAAATAGATTACAAAGGATTCGTCCTGTGCTAAGACTGTGACGTGGCTCTGTTCTGTCAGGCTTAAGGAGAGATGAACACATAAACCAGATGGTGTCAAGAGAGGTGAGGAGAAGAGAGAGAGACAGAGAGAGAGAGAGAGAGAGAGAGAGAGAGAGAGAGAGAGAGCTGAAGAGGAGCTCGTCAGTCTTGGTTCGATGATGACAGCGATGATGAGATCGGAGACTTGTCAGAGAGTGAGCAGCCCCCGGACCCTCACCCTAACTCCCCCCTGAGACCTCTGATAACCCTCTGGAACCCCCAGCAGCCCCAGCAGGACCACCCTCCCAACCTCACATCCTCTCGTTCCACTTCCTAGTCGACACCCCCCAGCTCTCGTCCCTTCTGTCACTCCCCCCCTTCACCGTGGGAAGAAGACCATCACCATGGAAACGATGGACAATATCTCTTCGGACTCTGAGGACGTAAAAGACACCGAGTCTAACAACTTGCTTGACGTGGTGTCGGAGGACCCCGAGGAGCAAAAAGAGGAGGAGGAGGAGGAAGAGGAGGAGAAGGAAGAGGGGGACGATGATGATGACATCTTCAGCACTTGGCTGAGTAAATACAAACCAACAGAACAGATGAAAGAGAAAGAGGGAGAAGATCGTACGGAAACGTTCGACCGAAAGAGCAGCTTCAACCCACCTGCACGTCCCCAAATGGATCGCCGGGCCTCGCTGCCCTGCCCGGTAAATCCAGATTCAGATTCAGTCTGTGTGTGTGTGTGTTGTATCCTTTTGACGGATGGTAACTACAGTACTGATTGTGCTGTTTTCGGGCGATATTGTGGTATCAAAGCAGCAGGTGTGTTTTAAGTCGAGCTGTGGGTTCAAAGTAAAGATCTGGCCATTGAAATGGGGCCTACAGCTTCAGATCAGTATCACACCCACAGAAGCTAATAGGATTAAAGAGTCAACGTGGTTTAACCTCTCCAACAGTCAGCTAGAGACATGCAGAGGACACGTGAGATCCACCTGTGTGTCAGAACAACAGAGATGTGAGGGGGTGATGTGGTTTACATTTAGGACAGAGGGAAGATAAAAAAGGTCTGTTTTATCACAGACTTGCCCTTTCTCCCTCTCTCTCCCTCTCTCCCCCTCTATCTGTCCTCTCTCTCTCTCCCCCTATCTCTCTCTCTCTCCCTCCCCTCTCCCCCTCCCTCTCCCTCCCTCCCTCCCCATCTCTTTAGGCTCAGCTCAGTGCCATGCAGCTGTCTCGTCTCCATAACGCCACCAAGCCTCCCACCCCCGCCAGAGGCCACCGCCGGAGCCGCACCTCCTCCTGTGAGGACAGCGGTCCTGCCCAGCCTGTCTGTCCAGAGCGACGGCCCTCCGTCATCACCACCATCCCGGAGGTGGCCGAACTGCCAGAGAGGAAGACACGCTTCCGCAGGCGAAATGTTATGTCTCTGGTAGGTTGACTGTGTGTGTGTGTGTGTGTGTGTGTGTGTGTGTGTGTGTGTGTGTGTGTGTGTGTGTAGGTGGACTGCTGGAAGATTGTGTGTGTGAGTGAGTGTGTGTGTGTCACATCAAATCAATGATCTGTTTGTCTGTGTTCTTCTTTAAGACCATGTCTATTTTCTGTGTGTGTGTGTGTGTGTGTGTGTTGCAGAGCGACGCAGATCGTGTTTGTCTAATCTGCCATGACGACCTTAACAAAGGGGCCAGTGGAATCAGAGAGCTTCACTGCTCCCACAGCTTCCACAGTGAGGTGAGGCTCTTGTGCACAGGGACCACAACATCCAGCTGCTGTTCTGATCCCCTGCTCGCTCGCCCGCTTCATCCTCTTCACACAAACACCAACAGAGGGTTCTCATCTAACCATGCAGCTCTCTCTCTCTCTCTCTCTTTCTCCCTCTCTCTATTTCCTTCTCACTCCCCCTTTGTCCCTCTCTCCCTCCCTCCCCCCTCTCTCTCTCTCTCTCTCCCTCTCTCTCCCTCCCCCCCCTCTTTCTCTCTCTGTCCAGTGTATTGAAGAGTGGTTGTGGCGAAAGCAGTCGTGCCCTACGTGTCGCGTGCAGGTGCCCATGCCTGAACCCCTCTACTGGACCTCAGCTCGAGTCAAGGTCCCCTGAGGTCCCGGAGGTTCTCCTAGAACCGTCCCAACAGCTGGACAAACCTTCTCCAAACAGACCCATACGGAACATTCTAGAGCCCCCCCCCCTCTGTCGGTGTTCACGGCTGAGAAGAACGTAGTCAGGACTGGATCTGTGAGGCTGCTTTAACCTCTCCAGACTTTAGCATATGGATGCTACATGCTACCTCCAGGAAGGAACACTTTCTCTGGGAGCAGAAGCAGCAGAGAGTCTGGATGTAGCTAAGGACCACCATAGAAGAAGCCCTTGGACTAAGCCTGTCATTTTGGCTTTATTTTCGGTTCCAGAACCACAAATCAGATGAACGCTAAAATGGCCCCTAATCTTATTGGAGTAATCCCAGACCTATGTGTGGGTGGAGGGGTGTGGGAATACGTGTTAGTTGACTGTATAATGTATGTCATTTTATCACATATGCTGTCTGTCAGACAGACAACAGGATACATGTTTCTTACATACAGTATCAAGAAATTGGGTTATTCAGTGTTTAACTGTGTCATTTCACATTTTTTCTAGTATTTTCTCGTGTTCCTTTTAACTTGAGTGAATAAATATATGTCCATCATTCTATTTGTACCTACATTTTTTTATTCCACTAATCCTGTTTCTCATACAGATTTCCAGCAGTTGTGAGAAAAAGGGGGTTTTGGGAGATGAGGGATATTTTCTGTGGTCTATACTGCCCCCCTCTGGTGTGATGGACACACGTGGTACTGCAGTCACCCCGTTTCCCAGGCGACAGACCGGAAGTTACACATCCACCTGTTACAGCTCCAACAACAACAACCCTCATCTGGAACTACCTGGAAATAAACTACACAAACTAATTAAACTTTGAGATAAATGGATAAATTAAAGAAAGTTTTAAGCGGGCAAGATGAGACCAGTGACGACAACAACATGTTACAGGTTGAACTAACTAACTAACTAACTACTAGCTTTTCAGTGGCTAGGCTAGCTAGCTTGGCAACTTTCCATTTTAGTAACATCAACTTTAAAATGCTGAAACTATCGATATATATTTTCTGGAGTCGGTATCATGAATGTAGCTTGTTTTTTTTAATAACTTAAAAGTCCCAGTTTTAAATGGGATGGTTTGGTAGAAAGTTAGTGACATGTTGTGTTGCAGGTGGTGAACCAAGCTTCCACCTTGTCCTGGGGAACCCGAGTTAAAGGCTTCATCGCCTGCTTCAGCCTCGGGGTCTTATGCTCCATACTTGTAAGACACTTTATGGAAGAAAACTTTAAATTTTTAGGTCTACAACTGCAATTTGCGCTGTACAATCCTGTTCTAATGTCGTATTTTAACAACAGGGAACTTGCTTGCTGTGGATTCCTGGAGGAGGCCTCGCGATATTTGCAGTTCTTTACACTCTAGGTAACATCGCGTCCCTTGCCAGGTGAGTGGAGGAGGGTGAGGTGGCCCTCACTAAGTGGAGGAGGGTGAGGTGACCCTCAGTACACATCCAGGACTTTATAATAGCAGGAAGTGAAGTTTGTCTGCACGGTGTGTTTTTCAAGCACCATGTTCCTGATGGGACCAGTCACCCAGGTGAAGAGGATGTGTGCCAAGGTCAGAGCACTGGCTACTGCAGTTATGCTGGTGAGAACGCACACACACACAGACTCACACACACACTCACACACACTCACTCACACACACACACATGCTCCTCCCCCATTGTTCTCCTCCCCACAATATCTAAAACATGGTTTAGTGAAATGATAACGATCTTCTTTTCTTCTTATCCTTCCCCTGTCAGACTTGCCTGGTTCTAACTCTGTGTGCAGCTTTCTGGGTAAGAATCCTTCACATCACAAACTGTCCTTACATGACTTCATTCATTGCTTCAGGGGGGAATGTCCCTGGACTTGCTGTTAGTTGCTCTGGATGAGAGCGTCTGATAAATGACTACATATAAATTCAGTATGAACAGTAGGACTGAAACAGTAATGCAGCTGTTCTGTCGATCTCTCCTCAGTGGAAGATAAAAGGCTTGGCTTTACTGTTCTGTGTGCTCCAGTTTTTGGCCTTTGCTTGGTAAGTGAAGTCACACACACACTCACACACACACAAATAAGGATGAAGACTGAAATGTTGTCCTAATATCGAAAAAGAACATAAACCCTCAAACCTGTTTACTTGTGCGTGTGTATATATATATTTATATTATATTTATATATGTATATATATATAATATGTATAAATGTATTTATATTTTTTTCCCCTGAACTGAAGTGGTTTTGGCATCCAACTCAATGGCAGGACATTATTTGTGACTGAAAACAGAGTAATTATGATTGTACCTTTTAGCTTCCCTAATCACACACAGCTAATGTAGCTAGCTTTGTTCTTTCAAGTATCTTCTTGACAAAGGCAGTAGATGCGTGCACACAGACACACACACACACACACACACAGGCATACACACACACACGCACACAGGCATACACAGACAGGCATACACAAGCAGAAAACCATGTACAAGGTCTTGTTTGTTTCTACACACTTAAAGGAATATTTCCTGGCTGAAACAGTTTAGGGTTAAACCTCCTTTCCTCTCTGTTGTTGTGTTCTGTACTTCAGAACTGGTCTCATCTGTACTGCTGATATACGGTTTAATTCTGAAAGGTATTGGGAATGTGTTTGAACTGAGTTACCTGGTTGTAAAGCTAGTCCTTTTTCTTACAGGTATGGCCTGTCGTACATTCCATTTGCCAGGTACGTACACACACACACACACACACACACACACACACACACACACACACACAATAATCTGCTGTTCTTCACTGGCAGTGAGGCATTCTCCCCACCAGTAGTTATATTTGATAAGTGTGATATTATTTTCAAATATTCCTTGACTTTTGTTTTGCTATTTTTCCAGGGACGCCGTTATCAAGATGTTCACAGTCTGTATATCCTGAAGCTGACATTGGACTACCACACTTTCTCCCCCACACCCTCCCCCTCATCCTCCCCCGATTCCTCCCCCCAACCCTCCCCCACACCCCTCGCTCTCTCTCTCCTCCCCCACACCCTCTCCCTCCCCCTCTCTCTCCCCCTCTCTCTCCCCCTCGTCCTCCCCCTCTCTCTCCCCCTCTTCCTCCCTCTCTCTGAGGGCTGTTGGGTGAGGTTGTGTGTTTCTGAATGATCCCAGAAGCCCCTTCTCTCTCTGGCTCCCTCAGTCTCCACACAGGTGTGTTGGTTCAGAGCCCACTGAGTCCGCACTTCGAGTGAAACACTTTTCCAAATCGGTGTGTGTGTGTGTGCGCGTCGTGCCTGTGCGTGTGCGTGCTTGTGCGTGTGCGTGCTTGTGTGTGTGCGCGTGCCTGTGTGTGTGAGAGCTGTGTTACTCTCTGAGGGAACATGAATCCGTTGTGTGTTTGTGTGAGGTACAGACATTTCAACATTCTACGTACAAAGTTTTAAAAGGGACATTCTGTTTTGTGATGGAACTTTCTCATCTTAAAAACATTTGGGTCGGAGACATTTCAGAGTGACGTTAGTCTGTGCCAATGTGGGTCATCTATTTCCAATTCTGTCAGACTTTAAGGTTTAGTAGATCGTGTGTATGTAGAGAGATGAAAAAGTCTTCATTTGTGATTCTGTCGGTTGAAATGTTTTACTTAGCTGTGTGCACTTGACCTTTGCTGGGAAAAAAGAAGCGTGTTTTTAAGGGAATATAAGTCCTGTTTTTAGATAGTCAGACTCTCACCCAGTCTAGGAAACATTGACAAAACAAGGCTCTGCATGGCAATATTTCAATCCACATTTCCCCAAAGTGTAGGTTAGCCTGATGCTGGGGTATAAAATATTTTAATTGGTTGAGCAATTCTTTTTAGCTTATTCGTCTGTTGCTTGAGAATAGACAGTCTTTACCCAAAATTATGAATGAAGGGCAAAATTGTTGAATTTATGATTTTTGTATCTACCAAATTGACTTTTTTAACGTACATATATAGAAATGTGTGTGTGTATTACCGTCATATTGTCTACTGCCTTCTGTAAATGCTGCTTGCCTTATAAAACATGTTGCTCTGACATGGAGTGATAAAGATACGTAATATGAAAGTATATGTCTAGAAAATCTGTCACAAAATTATGAATTTATTTTTTTTCAGTCAGTCTTATTACAGCCTAACTGCCTGGTGTCCAGAGTTTTCAATAAGATCTTTTTGGGGTGTTTTTTTATCGCTCTTAAATCATCAATTGTTAAGCAAAGTGTCCATTACATTATTTCCTCAAGTCTCACTGTGTTTAACAGACCAAAATAGCACTAGAATAAAGTAAGAATAAATAAAGAATGAAGTTGAAAGTGTGTTTTTGTGATCTGTAGAAGCCTTCATATTATAATATATATCTTAATAAATATATTAAGGGAGGGAGAAGGAAATCCACAAAAAGGGGTGGAAGAGCCAAAACAGAAAGTGCCACAGGGTGAAAATCTAACCTATGACCTTGCTGTCATGCAACAGTGCAGGAAAGACTGTCCTCACCAGCTGATCAGAAAAGGAGGTAGGGGGAGGGGTGTTAGGGTCTTAGTAGGTTAAGCAGAGAGTCTCACCTTTTGATATTTACCTTGTGCCTTTTTAATGGCACTCCTTTATAAGCGTTAAGTCTGTAAAGCCCCTAATCTCCCCGCTGTGCCGTGGTCGTTGATTAAACCACCAAACTTCCAGAGGCAGCTGGGAGCGCGAGAGGCCGCCGCGCTCAGACTACAGCGCGAGAGGGATCAGGTGTCGCGAGGCGCTGCTCGCGGACAGCGGTGCTCGCGGACAGCGGTGCTCGCGGACTGAGGTTCTCGCGGACAGCGGTGCTCGCGGACAGCGGTGCTCGCGGACAGTGATCATTAATTGGATGTATCTCGGTGCCTTTGCGTAAAGTACTAATGATATAAATAGATAATTATGGTTGACCCCGTGTATTTTCCATGTAGAGTAAATGTGTCCCAGGGATGATGAAAGACTGTGGGCCATTAGACTACTTACAGCGTAGGAGGCTAACCACTTTGACATTATCTTCAAGTATTTGGGATATAGACGCCTGCAAATTCGACCTTCTGCCCCAAACTATTAGTCAATTCACATTTCTACTTCAATCATTTAATTAGCTCATGTTCATTTGTGAATGTTTATGTGATTATCTTCTTTCTCATAGTTCCAATCAGAATGACTCAGAATCTGACCCAGGGTCGAGTATGTCCTTCTATATCTTATATTTATATTGTGCTGCTGTTTCGTCTTTGATGAGATGGGAAGTATAATTTGACTTCAGGGTATATATAGCCTGGGTTTTTAAAACGTTCATTCATTTAGGGCTGTTAACGTTACTTGACTCTTTGCTTGGCTGCTGTCCAGGGTCCTGAAAAGACAGTGGCCCCTTCTAGAGAGGATAAGATCATCAGCTCAGTATCGTTTAAATCAATGCTCATATTTAACTTGACAAACGTTTTTTTGTGCGTTGACTTATCCTACTACCTCGTTTGCGGTATGTATCTCTCTATCTCTACCTGTTTATCTGTCTTGTCTTTCTGTCTCTCTGTCTCTCTGTCTCTCTCTCTCTCTCTCTCTCTCTCTCTCTCTCTCTCTCTCTCTCTCTCTCTCTCTCTCTGTCCAGCTCCAGCACTTGGACGCTCCAACCCAATCGATCATGACCTGTTCTGTTTAGGATTTGAACTGATTTCGTTCACATTAAATTTATTCTAACGAAATCCGAATGAGTTTTAGGTTTCAAGAATAAAAGTCTGTTTTGTTTTTTGTTTGTGAACTCCGTCCTCACAAGTTAATAGACTCGTTTTTATTTATCAAACTATTTAATTCGGTCTGTGATAACAGCTTTTTATAAAATAACCAATCAAAAAAACAAACAATCAAAAGGACTTAAAGATGAAGGTTGAAGCGTGCAGAGACGGTACCTCCAGCAGCGGAACAGGTCAGCGCGGGGAGGGGTGCGTCTCGCGCCTGCTGAGCCTGGTGGAGAGCGAGCTGCAGGCGGGGCGCGAGAAGGGAGATCCCACTGAGAAACAGCTCAAGGTGACGCTCGAGGAGGGGGAACTCTGGAGGCAGTTTAAAGAGGTGACCAACGAGATGATAGTCACCAAGAGTGGCAGGTTAGTACCATAGACATTATACAGGGTATATGGGTATATATGGGTATATAGGGTATATATTATAATGTCTATGGTTAGTACAGCTTGAATGACTCCAGCATTTTCTTAAATGTTTATTTGAATTAAAATTTAATTTAATTTTAGTAGACTACTGAAGTACATCTTAAGGCTGTTGTATATTTAATTAGTTGGGTGATAACATCTGATTTGCTTTGAACAAATTTGGTTTAATGAATCCTCTAACATCTAGGGCCTATTTATATTTAATGCATTTTTTATTCATTTGACTTGAAGTTTATATTGATTTGTTAATTCAACTGAAAACAAAGTAGACTAGTGTGGAATTAACATCTCCTTCATGGGCCACCTGAAGTTCAGGATATATCTCTTTAAAACTTTACGGATTTTAGACAACATACAACATATCCAGTACATGCATATATTTAATTAAATTATTGTGAGTTATGTGAGATATCGGTTATCTAGATAAGTTACCAACCAAGGTTTTTCTTTTGCGTGTTCTTGGTCAACATCTAGGCTACAAAAGCAACGATTTAGGCCATAAAGTTCTGAATAGATTTGACTGTAAGCTTTGTTTCAAGTGTATCTATCGAGGCCACTTTTGATGTAACGACCCTCTCCCGTTAAGAGTATGCTTGGCCAAGTCTATTTGGACTTAACTGCACCCTTGAAATGTTTAATATATATATATATATACATTTATATAAAATTATTCTTGTCAGGAGAAACTCAATGTGTGTGTGTGCCTGTGTGTGTGCCTGTGTGTGTGCCTGTGTGTGTGTGCCTGTGTGTGTGTGCCTGTGTGTGTGTGGGTGTGTAATCCAGGAGGATGTTCCCGGTGTTAAAGGTCAGCGTGTCAGGTCTGGACCCAAACGCCATGTACTCCTTTCTGCTGGACTTCATACCTGCCGACACCAACCGCTGGAAATACGTGAATGGAGAGTGGGTGACTGCCGGTAAACCAGAGTCTCATGGCAGCGGCTGCGTCTACATCCACCCAGACTCTCCTAACTTCGGAGCCCACTGGATGAAAGCCCCGGTGTCCTTCAGCAAAGTCAAACTCACCAATAAGCTCAACGGAGGCGGACAGGTAAAACACAGCGACAGCCTGTGGCTGAAACAGCGACAACGTTCTCGTTGAGCGGTTAAGGAGTCGGGCTGGTAATCAGAAGGTAAACCCCGGCTGGGCAAACATGACGCTGCGTCCTTGGGCAAGGCAATTCACCCTACTTGGCTCAGGTGGAATGTCCCTGAACTTGCGGAAATTCACTCTGGATAAGACTAAATGAATACATGTAAATGTAACTGGACACTGTTTAGAGAGGAGGATGGAACTATAGAGGAACTACAAGTTAACCAATACAAATAATGTGCCCTAAAACTCCCCAA
Source organism: Neosalanx taihuensis (assembly GCA_030340665.1). Taxonomy (NCBI): domain Eukaryota; kingdom Metazoa; phylum Chordata; class Actinopteri; order Osmeriformes; family Salangidae; genus Neosalanx; species Neosalanx taihuensis. The sequence goes on from CM059305.1 coordinate 6,859,196, forward strand.
ATATCTGACTTCTTGTCAGTCTTTTAGTTTCCTCTCCGGGAGATTGTGACTTTAGATGGGTTACTCATGTCTCTGCAAAATAATCCCCCCCCCCCCCATTCTCCTTATTCACTAAAACAACACTAATGATCGTGCTCTTCTGATCTGAGAGGTCCTTTGGTCATGCCTCTTCATAACCCACATTTCTCCCTTTCATGTGTTCTCGTTCGTTAACCACGTAACCAAACATAAAGTGGGAACATGTTTTTTGTGCCCCTGCTTTAGTGCCAGACTCTCTGCCCACTTAACCCCTGGAGCCCCTGTCTCCACGGGAACAGGATAAACAGATCTTAATAGGTTTAATGCACTTCCTAGTAAGAGCTTCCTACTCCAAAAGGCCCTCCAGGAGTACGTGGACACACACGCGCGCACAGTCACACACACGGTCACACACACACGGTCACACACACGGTCACACACACACACGGTCACACATGCACACTACAACTACAACTTTGGCCAATTTTTTTAAATTAGTATTAGTGAGCATCCCGTTCCCAAACATAGGTACACACACACACACACACACACACACACACACACACACACACACACACACACACACACACACATGCCCACCTTGCTGGCAGGTAATGTGGTGTTGGCATTGCGTCCGGTAAAGGAGAGCTGAAGCATAATGAAATAATTACAGTGGTTAGTTGTGCATTATGGTAATTACCTGTGTTTTTTTTGACTATGCAAAATTAATTTATCCATCTGTCCTTCAGATGTTTCATAGAGAGGGAAAGGGAGGCAATAACAGCATATTCAAAAAGCCCACACACACTCCAACTAATGTAGGCTGTGACACACACACACACAGACGCAGACACACACACACACAGACGCAGACACACACACACAGATGCAGACACACACACACACAGCCCAGACTCTCTGGGCAGGTGGTTCTGTGCTTGTTGACGGTGTGAGAGGTGAGGCTAAGCTCTCAATTAGAATGGAAAACAGTTTGTTTTGTCCTCACTCTGAGGGCTGTAATTGGTTAATTGAAGTAGTTAGAGTCAGTGAGAGACTGAAAGAGAAAACAGAGAGGGGGGAGGGAGGGAGGGAGGGAAGGAGGGAGAGGGATTGGGAACAGCGAGGAGGACAGTTGCTGTGAACACCCAAAGCAGGCCGAAGTCCGTGTTAGTTTGCGAACTTAACATTTTACATTTAGTCATTTTAACAGACGCTCTTATCCAGAGTGACTTACAGCAAGTACAGGGACATTCCCCCCCTCAGGCAAGTAGGGTGAAGTGTCTTGCCCAAGGAGACAACGTCATGTTAGCACAGCCAGGGTTCGAACCAGGAACCTTCTGGTTACTAGCCTGACTCCCTAATCACTCAGCCACATGACTCCGGTCCATTTGAGCTTTGATAGTTGAACAGTTCATGGTTCTGTCCAGGGTTTGATCCTGAGATCCTTTTATGATCCTTGAAACTCCTTTGTGTGTTTCTCCTTCCCCCTTTTCCCATCCTCCTCCTCCTCCTCACCCCCCCCCCCCCACCCCCCCCAGATAATGCTGAACTCTCTTCACAAGTACGAGCCACAGCTTCATATCGTGAGAGTTGGTGGAAGCCACCGGATGGTGACCAACATATCCTTCAGTGAAACCCAGTTCATTGCTGTCACTGCCTATCAAAATGAAGAGGTGAGGGGCTTTTCACCCGCTGCACGCAGGCACACAGGAGGTTTGAGGACTGATGGAATCAACAATGCTTCTCTTCGTCCTCCTGTAGATCACAGCCCTGAAGATCAAGCACAATCCTTTTGCTAAGGCTTTTCTGGATGCTAAAGAGAGGTAACTCTTAAATCAAATCGATATTTAATTGTATAGCCTTTTTTTTTCAAGCTATATCACAGAGGGCTTCATTCCTCTGTCCCCAGTTTATTTATTTCATTTTTAACTCATTTCAATCTTCATATAGTCTTGTTGTCCCTGATCTTGTATTGTATTTTACCTGACGTTGAATGTGGTGTATGAGAATTGTGGTTGATTGTTCTTATTGTATCATGGTGCTGCCTTCTTGGCCAGGTCATTCTTGAAAAAGAGATTTGAATCTCAATGAATTTTACCTGGTTAAATAAAGGATATTGATTGATTGATATTGATATGCCCATAGAACTGCCTCTCGACCAACCTAAACCTACTCTTAAACTACAGAAGTATCAGTACTGGTACCATGTCATCTCATAGGGAAGGGTTCTGGATTGCATGTGTTACCGTCCAAAAGAAGGCATCTTTGAAACTGCCAGACATTATAAATGCCCTTTTAACTGGTGAGTGTGGACACCAAACGCACAACCAAGTTAAGTGTTTGGAAAACCTAAATGAGGTGAAAGGTTTCCTTCTTCCAATCATCCTTCCTCTAGTCATGATGTTCCCTTTATCTCTGTTGCAGTGTCATCGTGTCTCGCTAGTGTATCACTTGTTGCAACCTAGCATTAGCATTTCCTTCTGAGATATGACTGCTGGCTAGCATTAGCACCTACGAACCCTGCTGATTATCATGTCATTATTGACTATTTAAACCTTCCAAGTTCAACACAATATGAGGCTCGTCAGAGAGACTGTGTGAAATGTGTGGGAGAAACCAGATCACCAACACACACACACACACACACACACACACACACACACACACACACACACACACACACACGGTAGCTGTTTACACGTACTTGATAATACAATTAGCATCAGGTATTTTACCAGTCAAACTCATATTGCTTGCTGCCTTGAATATGTATAGTAATAATATCCATAATTGGATACGTTCCCCGATTCTTGCCTTTTTTAATCGAATCTCTTTATCGCGCACACACAAAGACACACACTCACACACAGACACACACTCACACACACACACACACACACACACACACACACACACACACACACACACACACACACACACACACACACACACACACAGGTTGTTAATGAAGTATTCGTTCACAGGAATCACCCCAAGAGCTTGTTTGATTCGGCATCTGAGACTGATGTGGGGATTCAACACTGTAAGTACTTAAGTCTCTTAGTCTGATCACACTGACCACATCCTGACCAAACCTGCTGCAAATATACAAATACCAATCATATTTTTACTACTGAATATAACTAATGAGTACAAGTCAGTTAACTTCATCTTTAAATAAAGTAGTATTTCTTGATTATCAGGCAAAATGCTGCAGCATTCCATTTATTATTCGGTGTTTTCTCCAGGTGGCTGGTTCCTCCCTAACCCGGAGTCACGGTGTCCACCAGGGGGCGCTGGTTTCCCTTACAGCAGAAGCCTGCCACTGGGCACCCATCATGGATACAAACAGTACCCCTCCCGTCCAGCCCCTTACCCCCCCTCCTACCTGCCCCACCGCACGCACTCCTCAGGTAATACTACCTACTGATTGTTCTGCACCTCCTCCCCCCTCTGTCTCCCCTCTCATCCCCCCCCCCCCTCCCCTGACTGTGTCTCAATGTCACTCTCACTCTGCTCCATAACATAACATTTACATGTAGTCATTCAGCAGACGCTCTTATCCAGAGCGACGTACAGCAAGTACAGGGACATTCTCCCCTGAGGCAGGTAGGGTGAAGTGCCTTGCCCAAGGACACAATTATGTTGGCACAGCTGGGGTTCAAACTGGGTACCCTCTGATTACTAGCCCCACTCCTTAACCGCTCAGCCACATGACTCCCTATAATATGCTCCATCTTTTTTGACACTGTCCCTTCCCTTAGCTCTGCCTGAGGGCCTGCAGGTGTTGCCAGGTGAGGGCTGGGCTAGCGTGTCGCCCCCCCACACCTCCTCCTCTGCCTTGCCTGGAAACCTTGCTGCCTCCCCCTCACCCACCAGCTGTTACACCAGGTGAATAATCCACCTCCACCTCCAGGACAATAACCCAAATAATCCTGTAAATCAGAGGTGATTCTCTGCTCCAGCACACCTGATTCTAATGACCGGGTTGTTGTCAAGCTCTGTGGAAGCCTCATAATTACCTGTCATTAGAATCAGGTGTGCAGGAACAAGGCAACACACTAGACCAGTGGTCTTCAACCCTGGTCCTCAGGACCCACTGTCCTGCATGTTTTAGATGTTTCCCTGCTCCAACACACCTGATTCTAATGCATTGGTCGTTATCTAGCTCTGAAGAATCCTGGTAAACGATCATGCATTAGAATCAGGTGTGTGGGAAGGGGGAAACATCCAAAACATGCAGGACAGTGGGTCCTGAGGACCAGGGTTGAAGACCACTGCACTAGACTGTGGACCCTGAGGACCAGGGTTGAACACCCCCACTGTATATGGTACTAACAATGATGTGTTTGTGTGTCTGTGCATGTATTTGTCTGTGTGTGTATGTGTGTGTGTGTGTGTGTGTGTGTGTGTGCGTGTGTGTGTGTGTGTGTGTATGTGTGTGTGTGTGTCTGCAGTCAGTACCCATGTCTGTGGACTGTGGGCTGCACTGGAGGAAGCCCCACCCCTTCCCCATGCGCCCAGCTTCGTGAACCAATCACCAGCGAGAGCCACGGGCAGCCTCCCAATCATCTTCGGCTGGGCGGGGACGGATGGCCACCTGTGTCTAGCCACTCCCTCTGAATAGTGTCTGAATCTATCCTTCAAACATGAAAACAGTTGCCCTAACAACACTAACGATCAGATAACATCCAGTCAGTTTAAAGACACCAATCACTGATGACTGATAGGAGGGTATTTCATCTATAAAGTATGACTTTAGAGATCCAGTTCTCTTTCGCTTAGGATGCTAAGAATCCAATTTTTATTTATCTAAATGTTCTATGTTACATTGCCAGGTACTAGTTGAGGTACATTGGAATTAATGCGCTAAATCATATATGGTTCAAATCTTTATTTCTGTATAAACAATTTGATATTTGATGATGCTTGTATGTTAGTTTTTGCGTATAAACTGTCGTTGTCTGTGTTTTCGGACGTGCACGTGGAAAGTTCACCTGCAGGGTTTGTTTGTCCTTGTTTGACCTGTGACCTTTACATGAATGGCAAATGACGTCACTGTGAGCAACCTGATTAGTGCTTTGCGTGTTTCTGTTCCAGACCTCGATTCTTCACGGTAAGATAACATGTCACTTTAAACACACATTGTCACACACATACACACACATACACACACACACACACACGTTTTGTGTAGGCACATTATGATGTTATTGGCAGGAAAAATACATTGTGTATAAAATGACGGACTGTAGGCTACATGATTTGCTTGTGTGACACTTGTGATGATTTTCAGCCTCTTGTGTATTGTACCTTTTGCGTAAAATGAAAACAATTGTCATTATTCCGTGTATTCTCTACGTCATCTACTTTTCCCATCCTTACATTAGCTGCCTGTTTGTTTGTTTCGCCTTGATACATATTTGATTGGACCTGAAATTAAATAAAATAAACGGAAGAATTCGAGAAAACGAGAGTTCCCGTTATTGAACCCCCGTTTGAACAAACATGACTTTAACCACTTTTCTATTATTATCATGTACTCAAGTGTTTGCTGGAGTTTGGTACATTATCAGCCAATCAGAAGCCTTTCCTGAATTTATGGAATAACTTTACATTTTGTTATTCATCCTTCCGCCAACAGAGGGCGCAACAGACCTGCTGTTATCAGTCCATCTCATTTAATCAGAAAAGTAGACTTGCAGGATACCTTAATGCAGTGGTCTTCCACCCTGACCCACTGTCCTGCATGTTCTAGATGTTTCCCTGCTCCATCACACCTGATTCTAATAAAGGGTCATTATTCTGCTGAGGTTCATAATGACCTTACATTTGAATCAGGTGAGGGAGGGAGGGAGGGAGGGAGGGAGGGAGGGAGGGAGGGAGAAAGAAAGAGGCAGGGAGATAGAGAAGGAGAGAGGGAGGGAGAGTAGAGAGGGAGATAGAGAGAGGAGTAGATATAGATCAGTGCACTTCGTGATTCAGGGATAGTTTCAGATCTGTCCTCGTCTCTTTCTGCCGCTGTGTGGAGCTCGTGCCCCATCTTCTCCGAAGCTGCACCGTAAATCCTCGCGCTCACCGTCAGTCATGTACAGAATCAGGGAAATACAAGTGTCATACTGTAGACAGGAAAAGCATCTTTAAAAAAAAACAGAATATGACAGATGCTCGCATATTTTAAACCCCCGCACGCAGTTAGCCCCACCACACTAACAGTCCCAGTTCTACAGTAAGTGGTATTTAACACCGACCACAAGCTGCAATAACACCGTAGCTGGGTATTTTTATGGGTTGAGAAAAAGGTTTAAATAAGAGATGACACTAAACTAAATAAGAAATTCCGCTAAACCCCAGTAACGTTGCGTTTATCCTCCGCAGACCTGTGTGATGTGGCCGCCTGGCAGGGCAGATCATTGCAGCTGCCGCATCGCTGCCCTGCCGCATCTCTGCGCTGCCGCATCTCTGCGCTGCCGCATCGCTCCCCTGCCGCATCGCTGTCCTGCCGCATCGCTGCGCTGCCGCTCTCAGTGCCCTTGGCAAGCGCTCAATTACAGCGGTGCCGCTGTTCACTGACCACTTAAGACTGGGTGAGTGGTCAACTGTACCGAACTACGGAGAAACAAATCCTAAAGCTCCCCTTTAAAGTATGCTGTGTGGGTATTGATGAGCACCTTATATTTACGCCATAAGATACCATTCTTAGATTCACCCATACTGGCAATTAGCACAGCTCTAAACCCTGTAATCATGGACACCTTCGCAGTGTGTCATTCGTAGTGAAGCCTGTTCTTAAATTGTTCCATCTTCAGATGAATATAGGCCTTAGGTCAGTGCAATCAGATACACGAATGAACAAAGAGTACAAATTAGTGAGAAAAATGCAAGTGAGGTATTTTACCTTCACCACCAACACCCATCACCATATCTTCACCTGCTTCTCTGCACCATGTATTTACACTTTACAGCCTTTTGACTTGCTAGCTAAAATCTTGGTAACGTTTCAGATCCTGGTGATGGTACTAAGTGTTAGCCTGCTAAGAGTGTCCTTGTGTTGGGTTTTCCACCTCTGCTCACACCCTGACACTAAGGTGCTCTTACTTACTGACTAGAACTAGGGAGTCAGGTGGCTCAACGGTTAAGGTGTTATGATCAGAAGGTTGCGAGTTTGATTCCCGGCTGTGGCTACATGATGTTGTGTCCTTGGACAAGGCACTTCACCCTACTTGCCTCAGGGGGGAAATGTCCCTGTACTTGCTGTAAGACGCTCTGGATAAGAGCGTCTGCTAAATGACTACATGTAAATGTGAAATGTCATCCTTGGAGAGGAAACTTGGAGAGGGGAAAAACACAAAGCTCCTAAAGAGAGGAGACAGGCTGTGTTGTGGTTGACAACCTGTAAAGATTTCAAACTTGTAATGAATAACTTTATTTCATCCCTTCTCTATATTCATGTGCACCTGGTGTGTTTGACCTGGGAAGAACACACACACATCACCAGACTGCATCCGTCCAGAGAGCTTCTGGACCACATGGATGCTAACTGGGTCCTGGGCTCATTCATATAAATAAACAAACAAACCCACACTCGGGTACAAATAGGTAGCTTTGATTTGTGTTTGGAAGGACAAAAAGTTGCTTGTTTACCAAAGCTAGAGTTCACTTTAGTTCTCATAACTTATCACAGAATTGTTTGAGTGAAGCTCACAGTTTGTGTACAGTATGTGTGTGTGTACAGTATGTGTGTGTGTGTACAGTATGTGTGTATGTACAGCATGTGTCTGTGTGTGTACAGCTTGTGTGTGTGTGTGTACAGCATGCATGTGTGTACAACATGAGTCTGTGTGTGTACAGCTTGTGTGTGTGTGTACAGCTTGTGTGCGTGTGTACTTGAGAACAGTGATGGAACAGATGTAATGGCATGGGAGAACACTCTGGTTGTGGAGCTGGAGGGCTGTGGGGGGGGGGGGGGGGGGGGGGGAGACGTCTGACCCCGAGCTCCCCGCTGTAGCGTGTCGTTAGACGGCCTTGTGATCAGCCTCAGACTCCCCACCAGCAGAGCACCAGGAGCCTGATGCTGTTTTCATGCCTGAGTGAGGAGAGCTGCTGGCCAACTGCTCTCCAGGAGGGCAGCCCTCTGCAGCAGGGGGGCAGCACTCTGCAGCTAGCAGCAAGCACAAGGCAGTACCGGCCAACACACACACACACAGATGTATATATGTACAGACACACACACACACACACACACACACGTTTACACACACTACTAAACACACACATGCATTTACGAAGGCACACACATGCTTACACCAAAACAACTAACACACACACATTCACGCACACACAATCGCTGAGCTCTTGAAGTGTTTTCTTGAGTGATTTTGAAAATCAACACCTAAATGCTAAAAGCTCTTTTCTGCCAGTAATAGCTGAACTGTAAAAAAAAAAATCCATACAGCAGTGAACTCTGTAATCATTTATCTTGGCAGTTGTAACTATCAAAGTTAGGCTGTTGTCAGTTGAAGTGAGTTTTAAGTGACCTTCGACACCCATGTTCAACAATATGCCCATATTTTGTTCCAGTGTTCATTGTCTATTTAGCACATGAGCAGCTCTCAGTACGATGTTAAGCTCTTCTCTTTTATTTACAGCTGCTACACTGCAGCAGCAGATAAGGCCACCTAATGATATTGTTAAACACAATGCAAAGGAAACACAATCATTCAGACGCACGTTTAGCATTCCCAATAAATCATAAGTGCTGCTTCCAATTTGAATTTCAATCGCCCTGCTTCTCTTCTTGAATTAGCGTGAAGGATGCGTTCTAGAGTGAAGGGTGAATTCACCGTGACTGGAACACGACAGTGGGGGAACTGCTGATGGGAGTTGAATGTTGGAACGGTGGGGGGGGGGGGGGGGGGGGGCGAGGGGCTGTGGTGTTGGAATGACACGCTGCAATCGCTCTGAGAAGATGATTAGGGGTCATTATCAGCTCCTGAACATCCCACAAGGTGAAACTCACCAACCCACCGGTTTGAACTCACCGGTCCATCCGGTTTGAATTTCCAGAGGTTACTGTAACCATGGCCACAAGCGAAACAGGGGGGTTGAGATGTAACTCTATTATGGTCGGCGTTAGAGCGTGTGCGGAGATCTACATGATGTTAACTGTTATATAAACACAAGAAAACATAGATTTTTTTTCTCTCCTTCGGTTTAACCTTCAAGCGAAGTAACTGAGTATTCCAGCCCTCCGTGCTGCAAGTTATTTTGATTGACAGGATATGATCATTGGCAGCCACGCATGCTAATGTCTTTCTGTTGGCCCTTTTTGAAGTCTGTTTCATGTAGAGCCAGAGAGAGCTACGCTAGCAAGCTAGCAGGCTTCTCCCCAACCTCCCCAAAGCGCTCGGACTACAGAAAGGAAGTCGTTAGTGGGGCTCGTATTCCTTCACAGATGGCCATTTAACACATCACTGGCAACCTCAAATTAACCAGGAGTTCCAGACGATGTCTCCAAGCGAAGCTGAGGCAAACGTTATGGAATCACCTGCTGTTTGAGGCAAAGAGGGTAAAAGACTCACCTCTGATAGGCTACACGTCTTCCAAGACATTTAAATTACCGTCCTCTATACTTTTGGAAACGCACTTGGAGAGACTTGACATAACAGAACTTTGCAAATGGGGAAAAGGGAATATCTGTGTGCCTGAAATTTGTTTATTACATTTTAAATGACCTTACATTGACAATTAGCAGACACTCTTATCCAGAGCTTCTTACAGCAAGTACAGGGACATTCCCCCCTGAGGTAAGTAGGGTGAAGTGCCTTACCCAAGGACACAACGTCACATAGCCACAGCTGGGAATCGAACTTGCAACCTTCCAATCACAAGCTCAACGCCTTAACCGCTGAGCCACATGACTCCCCTACCTTCATGCTATTTTGTAGTGTTGTCAACATGGAACAGGTGGTGAGACTATTTTCTCACTTTACAAGCAATCTGTTCAGCTCCTTGTCTCTGAAGGGAACATAGTCTTTGCTGTCCACTTGAAATTTGTCAGTTTTTCCTCAGCCTCCGGTGTGAATTGGGTTTCCGCTAGCGATAAAAACCAATGAAGCTATGCTGACACTTCGAGATGAGAAAGAGACTGTGACCGAAACCAGGGAGACTGTCTGCATCTCTCTCTCTCTCCCTCTGTCTCTCCTGCTAGTAAACAACCTTAAGATTCGCTTTACTCCCTTTCAGCTTGTAACTGTTGCTCTGGGAAAGATTCGGCTCCAGCAGAAAGATAATCAAGGAAGTGTCTGAATCTCACTGTGGAGGCTCCTAATTCACCAGGACAGAGTGATCCAGGAGAGGGCTGGGGACGACTATAGTGTTGCCGATTTGGTAGAGAGAGAGAGAGAGAGAGAGAGAGAGAGATTGAGAACATATCGATTTGGGTAATGCTTCACTCCTGCCCTTTGAGATCAGCACTCTGCACTTCCTGTATTGTTCTAGTGTGCCTGTATGACGTCTTTAGGAGTCCTTGGAGAATGTGTGTGTGTGTGTGTGTTGGAGTAGTATGCAGTGTATGTGACATGTGACAGATGTGGGGGGGGAGTGTGTGGGTGAGGGGGTGTGTGACAAATGCGGAATAGGGAGTGTGTGTGTGAGGGATGGAGGTGGGTGGGGGGGCATATGACAAATGTTGGGGAGTGTGTGTGTTGGGGGCCAGGAAGGAGGGGGGGGGTGGGGGGGGTGGGTAGGATTTCTGGCAAGGCCGGCCTTTTAAATCACAGCTCCTGAAAGCGGAGGTATCCCTGTGGTGACTGGCTGTCGCCTCCACAGATGGAAGTGTGAGCCCCACAGGAAGGAGATAAACTGTCAGATAAAGGAGAGGGGGGGGAGGAGGGGGGGGGTAGCAAGACACACTCCAAGCTCTCACAACCCCCCCCCCTTCCCCCTGTCCCCCTCGTCCACCACCTCTTCGGAGCAGAGGGATGGGGAGGGGAGAGGAAGAGGAACAGACGTAGAGGAGGGTCGATGGGGCGGGTTGGTGTGGCGGGGTGTGGTGTGGGGGTGTGGTGGGGGGGGGGGGTGGACATGGAGGCAGATGAGCCTCCATCTGTGTGGGTGTCATCAGGAGGGCCGAGGGGAGGAAATAAATAATGTAAAGTAACTGAACATGCGGCCGCTTACCTTCCCGCTCCGCACCTGACGCCTGTTCTGACATTTCAGAGGGACCTTGGAAGTCGTACGGGATGTGAGGCGTCGCTGATGAAGCCGCTCCATAACTTGTCGAGCGCAAGACGTATACAGCAAGAGGACTGTAGCTTTGGGTCTGGGATTACCAAATCACGGTTTACGTCACTTGAATACGTCGCCATCAAACGACCAAATTCAAGTCGTTAAAAACCAAAACGACTGTTTGGGTTTTCGGGAATGAAGTGAGGCCTCAGCTTGGAACATATTTTCCTGTTTTCCTTGGATGAATGACATTGACTAGTAATGAAGCTGTGTTTGTGTACAGTGAGGGAGCTGTGTTTGTGTACAGTGAGGGAGCTGTGTTTGTGTACAGTGAAGGAGCAGTGTTTGTGTACAGTGAGGGAACTGTGTTTGTGTACAGTGAGGGAGCTGTGTTTGTGTACAGTGAGGGAACTGTGTTTGTGTACAGTGAGGGAGCTGTGTTTGTGTACAGTGAGGGAACTGTGTTTGTGTACAGTGAGGGAGCTGTGTTTGTGTACAGTGAGGGAGCTGTGTTTGTGTACAGTGAGGGAACTGTGTTTGTGTACAGTGAGGGAGCTGTGTTTGTGTACAGTGAGGGAGCTGTGTTTGTGTACAGTGAGGGAGCTGTGTTTGTGTACAGTGAGGGAACTGTGTTTGTGTACAGTGAGGGAGCTGTGTTTGTGTACAGTGAGGGAACTGTGTTTGTGTACAGTGAGGGAGCTGTGTTTGTGTACAGTGAGGGAGCTGTGTTTGTGTACAGTGAGGGAGCTGTGTTTGTGTACAGTGAAGGAGCTGTGTTTGTGTACAGTGAGGGAACTGTGTTTGTGTACAGTGAGGTAGCTGTGTTTGTGTACAGTGAGGGAGCTGTGTTTGTGTACAGTGAGGGAACTGTGTTTGTGTACAGTGAGGGAGCTGTGTTTGTGTACAGTGAGGGAACTGTGTTTGTGTACAGTGAGGGAGCTGTGTTTGTGTACAGTGAGGGTGCTGTGTTTGTGTACAGTGAGGGAGCTGTGTTTCTGTACAGTGAGGGTGCTGTGTTTGTGTACAGTGAGGGTGCTGTGTTTGTGTACAGTGAGGGAGCTGTGTTTCTGTACAGTGAGGGTGCTGTGTTTGTGTACAGTGAGGGTGCTGTGTTTGTGTACAGTGAGGGTGCTGTGTTTGTGTACAGTGAGGGAGCTGTGTTAGACAGCTTCTCCAGAGATCCTGAGCAGTGATTCACACGTCTATCCCCCCCTGTGCTGTGGGGACAGTCTGGCCTCTCACCTGACCTCTTAACCCTGATAAACACCCACGAGCCACACAGGAAGGACCATATATGGAGAGGAAGTTCAAGAGAGGGAGCAAACACAAGTGTTGACACACACACACATACACACACCTGTATGTGTGTGAAGGCACACACACACACACTCAGGTACCCAACTCGGATGTATTACGTAAGCAAGTTTGCAGACTTGATCAGATCGTAAATTTTAAAGTGTGACTTTACCTGATCGGACTGAGGGGGGTGGGGGGGGGGGTGGTGTGGGAGAGGGTTTGTACCAACACATCTTGGACAAACGCATCACTGCGTCCTCGTCGGGGATCTGAGCATCCTAGCCAATTACAAACCCTGTCCAGATGGACCGAGTCTCTCTTCAGGATGATGCAATCAGCTGCTTGGTTTACACAGCTTTCAGAGATCAGATCCGCCAAACATGCGGCAGAAGATTCTGGAAGACCCACTCAGCTTGGCGAGGAAGATGTCCAGCTTTCCTGTCTTCCTCTGTTCTGACAGGCATCTGTTGTTCAGGATTTTCAGGTTTTAAGATAATAAAAAAATCCCGATATTTTGCTGACAATTTTATTAAAAAAAAATAAAAATAAAAAAAGATCTTCCACCAAGATAAAACAGCAAGTAGGTCATTTATCGGATGACGTTTTGGTGTCGTGTTTCAACTTGAAGTTTCTCTTAAATCTGGGAACGAATAGCTGGGGCGATATCACATTCTTTTTTTTGTAATTCATTTTTTATCGCTTGGTGTTTGTAGCGGACAAGTTTTTCCCCCCAACAGAAGAGAGAGAGAGAAAAAAAAACGTTATTCAAGCCACATTGCCACATTTCATATCGCCCAGTCCTGCTTTATGTATCCCATAAAAAATACAGCACATCTAGCGGTTGCGGTTTCAGTTTTCACAAACCTTCCCGGCGTTGTTGTCAAAGGATAAATGGTTTCTTCTTTTGACCAGCTGTACATATTGATAGGAAGGAGGAGAGACACTTTTTTTTCTTCTTTTCCAGCTTGTCTTGGTATTCTTGTGTCAGGAGATAGGCAGCTCAATATTCTCACTCCCAGAAATGAATCCAGAGAGTTTCTTTGTGCTCTGTCCAGATAATCCTCCTGGTGAGAGAAAAAAAAACCATCGTCTTGCGGAAGTAGAATCCTATTTCCAGTGGAAGATATTTCAAGTTTATTCTCACTGGTTGAAGATCAACCTACACCATGTATGTTGTGTAAACAGGTATGTGGAGACAATAACACGTCGTAGATCAAGTAGTAAATCAAATTTAAGACCAATTAATTAACTTTTGGAATGTATTGCTTGGTAAGATGACACGGTTGTTGTAGGGTTGTAATGATTCATAGTTTAAAAAACACATTCGATCGTATTCATTAGCTTTTTAATAAAGTTGACCACTTTAGGGTTAGATTAGTTGACAGATTAGTCATGAAAGGGTTTTTTGGCACGGGGCAGTCCAACGGTACGAGAAGAGGATCGAGAGTGGTTCTGTGACATTGTGTGCACGCTCTGCGGTTTGTGTGCGTGTGCGTGCGCTCTTTTGCGTTCAATATACATGTGTTACACATACGTGTGTGTCTGTGTGTGTGTGTGTCTGTGTGTGTGCGCTATGCGTGTCAAAGCTGCATAATGTTCTTTTTTTTTCCTCCAAAGCCCTGTGGCACATGAGAGCAGCTGCAGCTTCTCAGTTCCATATGCCCTGCGTCTATCAGGGTCCTTACATCACTTATTCATTGGGAATATGAATTAGCGATCTTCTATAGCTGCCTCTCCTGTCATAGGCGGGTTCCTCATCTCCAACACGACCTGGAGTGATGCAACATTTAAAGATGATCAATTGACACAAACTCAGGGTCAGATAAGCAGAATATATTGAAAAAGCACTTTTAAAAGCACAGTTTAGCATCCAATCAGAAAGTGCAAGAGAAGCAGTTGTACACAGATCCTTTAGATAAGTAATGTACCGGTTAGTTAAAGGGCCTTGTCCAAGGACACAACATCATGTTGGCACCGTACGAACCGGGAACCTTTTTAACGCCTGACTCCCAAACCGCTCAGCCACCTGACTCAATGAGACTTGTTAAGTAATGAGAACAAACAGGAAGTTGCTCTGACTAAGCCCAGTTGGACATTTCAGCTAATGGCTAATTGGATCATTGTCATGACCTGGTTTGATGCACGAATCTCCTGCTAACATGTGACCAAACGTTTACACAGCACAGACAAATCACGGCAGGTTCATCTGCAGCGTCATGGTTTATAGAGTTTGAATAAACATTGACCACTTGTTCCCCGTCAAGATGGAAACATGGGGGTTTGTCAGCCCAGGAGAGTGTTTTGACAGCAGGGGTCCGGGGAGATGATCAACCCAACACTCTGTCCTGACAGCTGTGATGGAGGGAGGGATGGATGGAGGGGAGGGGAGCGTTCAGCGTGGAGTGAAAGCTGTTCACCTTGGAAGTGATTGAGTGCCGTTCATTTTCAAAGAGCTCAGGTAATGTCTAGCTGGGACCGAGCTCCAGAATGGGGTCATTCACCTGCTTAGGCCTCAACTCTTCCACCATCCTCTCTCTCTCCATCCCTTCCACCCTTTCTCTTCCAATTCCATCCCTAATGCCTCTCCAGATTTTTAATTCACTCTCACTTGGGGAGCTAGTCTGCTGATAGACTGATTTAGACAAGGGAGACCATTAGAAGGCTTGTAATGCAGTTTTTGGCAGGAGGGGCCAGGCATTCATTACTCCAGTCTTTCTTTATTTAGGAGCAACTTCATCAGCAGGACTCTGTCATTTAAGGACAAAAAACATCACCGCCAGTCAAGGCAGCTTCGCCAGACTCATAAAGAGCAAAGACCCCTCTCTCTCTCTCTCTCTCTCTCTCTCTCTCTCTCTCTCTCTCTCTCTCTCTCACATCTCTCTCTCTCTCTCTAACTCTCTCTCTCTCTCTCTGTCTCTGTCTCTGTCTCTTTGTCTCTCCTCTTTGTCTCTCTCTCTCTCTTGTTGTCTCTCTCTTTGTCTCTGTCTCTCTCTCTCTGTCTTTCTCTCTTTGTCTCTCTCTCTTTGTCTCTCTCTCTCTCTCTTTGTCTCTTTCTCTTTGTCCCTGTCTCTCTTTGTCTCTGTCTCTCTTTTTCTCTCTGTCTCTCTCTCTTTGTCTCTCTCTCTCTGTCTCTCTCTCTCTGTCTCTCCTCTCTCCTCTGTCTCTCCCCCGCCTCTCCTTTCACTCTGCATTCACTCTACCTCTCTCCCCTGTGTCTCTCCTCTATCCCTCTCCTCTTTCTCTCTCTCCCATCTCTCTCCCT
>CM059305.1:6880000-7000000 GCA_030340665.1 Neosalanx taihuensis
TATACAGCGATGCTTGTTCCACATTCTTTTAAAATGTTCAATGGCTACTTTGAGAAATCCTCACCTCTGCCAGACTTTCCTGATGTAGGTGCTTTGTCAAAAGAATTGCCCTAATTACTTAAGTAGCAGGGGTGTTGTACACCTGCAAATTATACCATTTGTAACCAGTGACGGGTCATGTTTGATAAATGTTTGGAGCCAGCAAATTAGATAGTGTTATCAGCTTGTGATGAATTCTTTGAGGTCGCAATATAATTACTATCTGTCAACGACAGTCCGGCTGCGATGCTTTAGCTGTGTCCAGGGAGGTTCTGTGTTCGTATCTCTAATCTGAAAAACGGAACACATTCTGAAAATCAACTCCATTCTGTACAGCCTGATACAAAACCGCAGTTTAAACTGCATCTACAAGTCTAGACATAACGTCCATTCACATCCCAGCGGCATCGCGAAAAATAAGGAAGAAGATAAAGTTAAATTGTACGATGTGAAAAGCTATAATGTTTAATACGTATTCCGTAAATATGTTTTTTTTTTTTTCATTCTTAACATTTGCGGTTCCTTTCAGATGAAAAGCTGTTTCATACAAATAGTATTCATAAAACAGCCCTAGTGTGAGTTTGGATGACACAGTGTCATATATCTTCCAGCACCCTTCAGGGAAAGAGGCTCGGTCACAGGCATCTGCTGAAAGGAGCTGGGATATTGATCCTTCCCTCTTGCAGTCTTTACACTGCATTTCTATTAAGGCATTTGATGTTATAGCAAAGTGGTAAACGCTGCTCATAGCCTGCGGGTCTAAATAGTTTAAGGCCCGATGGAAATAGATTGGAGAGTAAGTGTGTGAAGGTGACGCTATCCACTCTAACCCAGCTTAGGTAACCGGTTTGGCTTATTCCCATTGATTCTAAATCAAAATACGTTATAGTGTAGGGATCAGTTGGATATAGTCTCTATCGAGGCAATGAGAGGAATGTTGATCCTTGAAGTAGTTCCACATTATTGGAACGGCCGTGTTTTTATTCCAAGTCAGTCACTTGAGGTGATCTGTGGGGGGGGGGGGGGGGGGGGGGGTTCTGGGCTGGAAGAGAACAACAGATTTCTATCTCAGACAAGCTTGCACCGTGTCACACTTCTCAGCTGAGGATCACCACTCTCTGTGACTCGTCTCTCAATAGAAGCAGGATTCTCTGAGGGGGGAAGGCAGGGAGAGGAGGTTTACATTGGGGTCAATGGAAATGGTCCATGTTGTTGGTGGATTCATCCTGACACAGTAGAGAGAGACCTCTGGGTTGTGGCCAGCGAGGTCTGGCTCCTCTCCACGCTTCCTCTCGCTTCCTCTTCGCTTCTTGAAGGATCTCTACATATGGTCCCCGGAGCGGTGTGCAGTCCTGCCGATCGCCCCAGTGCTGTGCTGAGAGGGGGGGGTGGGGGGTGGCGGGGGGGTAGGGGGGGTGGTGGTGGTGGTGGTGGGGGGGGGGGGGTGGCGGTTAGGCACTCTCTCCCATCTGTCAAACCCGAACCCCTCCCCTTCCACCCTGGGAAACACAAAGCCAGTAAACACGCACTCTACAGAAACAAAGATTGGTGTCCAAGGTGATGATCTTCATCGGCTCAGCACATGACAACAGAATAATAATCCTACCTCTCCAGCCCCCCTCCACCCCTTATGTGTAGAAGTATTCAGGTCTCTGTGGAACCCTGTGCGTACAGGGCCGCTCCCTTGGATCACCTTTACACCTCACTGCTTGTCTCTGCTTGTCTTGAAACATTGGAACAGTGGCGGTGGGTAATTGATGTTGAAGCTGGAGGTGGAGAGGGGCCTTGGCAGATGCTAGCGGCCATCTGGAGGAGGTGGTCAAGGGGTTGGCGCTCGGGCTAGGAGACCGTTTAGTTTTAGGTTTGGGCGGGTGGGGGTGGGGGGGGGGCTAGGTACATGTCCCCACCGATATTTTTAAGATGACAGAATTGTCCCCCTTGATATTTTAGCGAACTCCTTTGTGCTGCTAAGTAAAGAGTCTAAGCGTGGAGGGGATGTTTCCTTACCAAAGCTGAGAATAAACCGACACCCTTGTGTCTTTTGCTTGGCTTATCTGCTCGAAGTGAAAGGTTAGAATCTGTATGAACCCCCCCGCCCACACACCCAGATGCTATCTTCTCTGTAGCTGCTTGTCTTTTCCCAGTGTGGTTCAACCCCACAGTCAACACGTCGTGTTTGTTTATCAAGCGGAGGTGAAGAAGGGAGGAGTGAGCTGGGGAGAGAGAGGAAGAGCCTGAAGCCGGCGCGTCACAGGAGATGTTTTGATCGTGTCGGAAGGCTTCTTAAGATCCTCCCTGGTCTGGAGGCTCAGTCTGTGAGAAGCCCATGATGTTTACGGTCCTCAAAGTTCCAGCGTTTCCATGGCGTTGGGTTTTTCCCCTTCCTGCTTCCTGTTGGACGGCAGGAAGCGAGGTGAAGGAAGGAGGTCTGCAGTTAGTTGATGGTTCAACGTTCTTGTTTTTATAGCTTGTGGAAACCATGGAAACTGAATCGAAGGGAACGTACTGGTACCAAACACGGATCGGGGGGGGGGGGTGTGGGTCATACAGTGCGTATCCTTGTACCAAAAGGAGAGGAATTACTGCTTTCTCCTCCAAATATTTCTCCAAACGGTTCTTTTTGTCTGTGAAGCCACTCAACGCTGCCAACTCATTTAAAATCATTCCTATATTGTCCCCAGGTGCCTAACAGGAAGACAAAGGGAAAGCGAAAGGTCACATTATCCATGTTGACAATTTTGGAAATGTGCAAGGTTTTTATGAACGTTTAAGAGCCACCTGCACACTACTTTTCGCATGGTGAATATTCAGCTCTAAGCTTTTGGCAGAGTGCACTAAGTACTGTGATGAACTGGGCAGATAAGAGGCTGGCATGAAGCACTGTTTAGGGTGATGGTTTGCTCAATATTCCTTAAAATATTCCATAACATTTAGGCAAGCTGTTCAGAAGCTTCTTATTTGCCATTAGTCAATCAGCAATTAAGCCTCGAACATTTAGACTGAGGATTAAAAAAAAAAATATATATATATATATAATTTTTTTTATCAGGTCATTGTAACATTCACATTTTTTGTTTCTGTTTATTAATGTTTTCATAAAAAGTTTTTAAACCCTAAGCAATGTATGACTGTAAATAAGGTATGTTGCTAAATACACCTTCTAACCACCACTGTTTGCAATAGCGTCGCTTCATCTTATTACCTCAAACTGTCTTCCACCTCCTCACGTGTAAATGACAAATGTGTCATAATACTCTCAGCTGATAATTTAATGTTGACTAAGTATGGACTAATAAAAAAAAGAAAACTGTCTAATATTCAATAGTGACGGATGAGCGATATTTAATCCTTACGTTTAAATATGAAACCTCTTTTGACTTTAGGCTACCTCTCTCTCTCTCTCTCTCCCCCTCTCTCTAATCCCTCCAATGTGTCAGGTCTTGACCAGTTTAGAACTTTTAATTAAAGGCGCAGTATTTCACAGATTTAGCGAGTAAATCACGGTGAGGCTTACATTTTGATGACCCCACACACCCATGTTGATTTAGCACCGGGGGGGAGGGGGATTCACTGAGCCTCTGCAGTGACAAGAGAGAATTGGCCTCGTAGGAGCCCACACTCTCCACATTAACCTGGGTTCTGATTATATTAAACTTGACCATATGTGTGTAGCTCTGACCCTTTTCATAACACCATATATTGATGTCTTTAAGGAGTAGAGTGAGAGGGTTGGTAGCTGTTTACCACCAATTTAACAGAGACTCCGGTCAATCCCCCCCCCCCCCCGTTTCTCAAACTGAGCATTTCCACCGTTTACACGTAACACGGACACCAGCACGATGGCTGTCATGACAACGACAGGATCCTTGAATCGGGGTTTTCAGATTATCACGAAATCACGACGAAAACCTACAAAGCAGATGAACCTGCTGCTGCACACCTTAACAGACGCATTTCCATGTCTCTGATTGCTCCCCCCCCCCCCCCCCCTGCCCCTCCAGCATGTGTTGCCGTGGCCTCGTAATGATCGCACTCCCACAGCAGAGAAGGTCTGCGGTGATAACAGTTTGGATAACTTCCCGCTAATGACGTAACCTCCATTGATGTAGAGCAGGATGTGAGGAAGAAAAAGAACGCAAACCCACCCGGAGAGGGAGGAAGCCTCCATTATCAGCTGACAGCTTAGCTATTAGCCTGTTCGGGCTGGTAAGAATAGCAGTCATGTCCTCTTCATTGTCTCCGCATAGTCTTCCTTCTCCCAGCACCTTGGTAGCAACACAACTTAAATAGTTGGCGTGTTAGCGAGAGTGATTAGCAAACTTGAACAAAAAACGTCAGTGAAACTAATTATTATTTTTCAGGATGTTCAGTGAATTTATTTTAGTCTTTTAAGGACTGTGGTGTTGACAATGAACTACAGTGAGTAGAACGAGCAAGCTATCCATCAAAGGAATGTTTGACTGTCAAATAAACTCAACAAGATGTCGATCTGTTTATTTGTGATCTAAAAATCATTCTTGATGATGTTATTTAATTGGCTTATAAATTCCCAGTATCATTTCAGAAACACAGTTATAGAGATGACTTGCAATTAGTTGCGCTTCAGGCAAGACATCTTACGCTCTTGTCATTTTTAATTTTATGGACGAAAAAGTCACCCGAAAAATCTCCTTGAACTGTCTGGCTATCAGGTCTGCCCAGAACATCTTCCTCTAATGTGTGCCACGTTGAATTTTCCACTCTGAGGACTCCAGAATCTGTCAAAGGAGAGAGCCAAGGAATTAGACATGACCTTTCCTCTTGAAAACAATAATAGGCAGTCTATTGAATTGGTCTGAAATGAAAGAATTACATGATCACGGTAGAAAAGAAAAATTAAGTCCCTTTTCACTCAAGTGCTTGACGCAGAATGAAGCATATTAGAGTTAATGCTGCTGGATTTAAGATGTGCCCATATGCCACCCACATATGCAAGTTTTCGTCAGCAGTTAAATAGCAGATTAGACTCCTATAAGTCTTCCTGTAGAATGTAATGTTCACAAATTTGGCTGAGAGAGGGAGAGGGAGAGAGAGAGAGAGAGAGAGAGGGAGAGAGAGAGAGAGAGAGAGAGAGAGAGAGAGAGAGTTTGAGGGAGGGAGGGAGGGAGGGAGAGGGAGCAAGAGGAGGGAGAGGGAGTCAGTGAGAGAGAAGGAGAGAGAGAGTCAGTGAGAGGGAGAGAGAAAGAGCGAGAGAGTCAGAGAGAGAGAGAGAGAGGGGGATCCTGTGTGGAGAAAGCAGCAGGGATTACCAGGGGTCTCTGGTATCTCAGTGTAGGTGTGAACACTGGACACCTGGATGGGACTGTCCTCACAGCAGGGCGGAGCCTAACAGTCTCCAAGATGGACGCAAGCTGTGTGCGTGACTGACTGGGCCTCCGATGTCACATGACTGGGTTCACCTGAGTAGAAACACTCCTCTGCTGAAGTCTATCTGCTGCCAGATTCTTTTTGTTGTTTCTACAGAAGCCATTTTGTAACCAGTGTGTTCTTTTGGTCACAATAAACAACCTGACAACAACACAGAGGTGCTTGGGGTGGCAAATTATATCAGGACGTTTTTTTTTTTCCCACTTCCCCCTCCCACTCTAACATGCTAAAGGTCCGTTCTGCCGTTACATGTGTACCTGTTCTGTTTTGGCTCCATTCATTAACGTTACACCTCGTCAGTTTCGCAGTCTGATAATCCCCAGAACTCCCCAGTGTGTGAGCGAGGCTGCCGCTCCAGACTTCTCCAAATTGTGTTACCGTCTCTCGCAGACATAACGGCTATAAACAACAGCCTCCGGTGGATCATTGCCTAATAACGTATTCGCAAATTACTGCCGGTAATTAAAAACACGGCGACTCTCGAAATGAAACACCTTCTGAAAACAGAGGGTGTCACCGCTCAAACGTTCATTACATTTCATCAGCCCGGAGACAGGTGATGCCTCTGAGCTAAGGGGACAGTTTCCGCATACTGAGGTGTGTGTGTGGAGGGTGGTGTAGGCCTATAAAACAAGGGTTTTATTGAACGTTCGAGTCTTATTTCGTGGTAAAAGTGTTCAATTCTGCATTTGTTCCCAGCCTGTTATGAGGAGTAGGTTGAAGTTCCAGGCTAAATAAGAAAGCCCTGGATCACATGGCCCATTCTGTTTAATCAGCCACCAGCAGAACAGTGGTGATGCTTTTTCAAAACAAGCTGTTTACTACACGCTGGAAGTGTTCAGCTTGCTAGTGTGGTCAAGCCCTAAACAATTATCAGTGATAGTTTAATGTCCGCTGTGGTTCGTGCTGTTCATGCTTGTCAGAAACCTTATCCTGCAACTTGAAGATTAAATAGCTAAGTAAATTAATGGCAAGAATTCCACATAAATTATCAGTTAAAAGAAAAAAGTGAACCCTGTAGAGAATAATACTGATACATCCAGAGGGCCGTTTGTTCTTGTTAATCAAGAAGAAGGTCATGTAGGAAGTATAAAGAGTGCATCATCTGAGGAACAGCGACTGGAGCCTTTACGCTTCAGATGACAATGTTGTTCTCAATCTCACTCTCCCTCCCGTCACCTTTTATCAAGGAAGAGATCTACCCCCATTTCACCTGTTCTTTGAACGCGATTACGACCCTGCGCTTCAACCCCACCACACTTCATCTTGTGTGTGTTTTTATCCATACGTGAGCTTTACCACAGGTCATGTGGCAGATAAATTATGGATCACAGTTGCTCTCTCTCCTCCACGGTGAGTTGAAAGCAGTGGCTGTTCTTCCTGTTTGGTTACTGGGCTGATTCAGGAGCTGTCTTCACCTGCTCAGCGGATACATGCCTGTTAAGAGTGGTAGGGGGCAGGTAGCTGGTATGGAGAGAGGGGTGGGTGGAAGGGGGCAGGTAGCTGGTATGGAGAGAGGGGTGGGTGGAAGGGGGCAGGTAGCTGGTATGGAGAGAGGGGTGGGTGGAAGGGGGCAGGTAGCCGGTATGGAGAGAGGGGTGGGTGGAAGGGGGCAGGTAGCCGGTATGGAGAGAGGGGTGGGTGGAAGGGGGCAGGTAGCCGGTATGGAGAGAGGGGTGGGTGGAAG
Source organism: Neosalanx taihuensis (assembly GCA_030340665.1). NCBI lineage: Eukaryota > Metazoa > Chordata > Actinopteri > Osmeriformes > Salangidae > Neosalanx > Neosalanx taihuensis. The sequence goes on from CM059305.1 coordinate 6,887,133, forward strand.
GGGGCAGGTAGCCGGTATGGAGAGAGGGGTGGGTGGAAGGGGGCAGGTAGCCGGTATGGAGAGAGGGGTGGGTGGAAGGGGGCAGGTAGCCGGTATGGAGAGAGGGGTGGGTGGAAGGGGGCGGGGTTGGGAGGGGAGACTGTGGGGGCAGTTGGGGGTGGGGGTGGGGGGTTGGAGTGAGGGGGACGGAAAGGGGGGCAGAGGGGAGGGGTAAAGAGGACGGAGAAAATCAGCCAACGTGAGAATGTTGTGTGGGAGGGCAACATATACAGGATGTGAGAGACGGAGAGGAGGTGTGAGGAGTCGACGCCGATGTCATCTTTGACGTCTTGTGGGGGATTCGCCACTCAGGTCCTGTCTTCTAAAAGAGGTGGCAGCCGTGCATGGCAGCGAACCTGTCAGGGGGTGCCAGGGTTATGCCCCACACACAGACACGACACAACATCACACACACACACACGACACAACATCACACACGACACAACATCACACACAGAACTGACAGAAGAAATGGAAAGAGCGGGGAGGGGGAGAAAGTGGGGGGTGAGGGAGGAAAAGTAGCACAGCAAGAAATTCATGGTGGCAGTCGGTTGATGTAGAGGAAAGCATGTGTTTCTACCGCATGAGCCATCTGAAGTCAGCCCTTGGGATGTGGTTTTAAAATGCAGGCCTCGGGGCTGACAGTTGCTTTGTAGCTGCTAGTGTGATCAGTGTTGGCGTCTAACTGGAGCCTCATTCTGGACTGGGAACAGACAGGAAATCCACACGTCTTCGAGACAAACGTACAAAACTCCCAAGATGCAGACGCAGTAGAGCGTGTTCATGTAGATCATTGAACTGAAGGCTTCCCACTGTCATTTGTAGTTGTATTTTTTGGGGGGTTATTATATATATAAACAGTCGTGCTTGTGCTGTGAGATGGTGGGGAGTTTTAAGCCATGGTTTGACCCCAGGATACGCAGAATGTGAGATTGTTTCAGATCCTCTGGAGGAAGAGAGTCCCCCTAAAATGGTGCCTCTCAGCTTTCGGCTTAAAATGAGAATAAGGGAAAAGAAAACTGACATGAATGTTTTAGTCATCCGATTGAGGATAGAATATTACAGACCTCTTGTTCTTTTAGTGGCAGTTTACATTTAAAATTCCATCAAAAACCCGGTAGCCTTTCATTGCAGGACAACTCGGATATTTATACCGTTCCATTTTTCATGCCAGTAATGTCGTATCCCAGAGCTTCGAAAAACGACTGAATGATCAAATGTAATTTATTCATGAAAACAGTGTGTGTGTGTGTACACATCAATTGTCAATTACATATTTAATAGCAGTCATGTTGCTATTTGTGTAAATTGACCTGAAAGATTGGTGTAATTAAATAAAATGGATGTTACTTTGAGGCTGGCTGGAAGAAATTAAGGGGGGGGGAAGCATATCTTACTTATCTAGTATCTGAGTAAAAGTTAACCGTAGTATTTGTGTGTGTAAATAAGGAACATATGTTGTATTTCCATTGGAAATGTTGTAAATCTTAACTTAACAAGCCTGTGATGCAATCAGAACGCCCCTCAACCCACAATGCATTGCATAAGTATGTATCATTCACAGGGATGGGTGTGGGTGGTTTAGTGTGTGATATGGTCGATAGCGATAAAAATAACTATTTGTTCAAGCCGTGACTCCGTTGCAGGCTAGTATGCCTGGAAGGTTCTGGAAGCTTCTGCTTGAGGATGATGTCTGTCCCACAGACACAAGCTTTCACTGGAAATGTTTTGCGATATAAAAGAAAAACTGTTCATTTTGTTGTAGCTGTTACAATGACAAAAAAAAGAAAAAAGAATCTATTCTATCCTATTAACTCAGTCTACAAGTAGAGTCTGATCTGTTTGTGGCCAAACCGCCAGTGATTCAGATGTAAAAAGATATTGCGTAAACGACCTCATATTTCACAGTGTAATCACCAGAATGTTCTCGTTCCACTTCTCAGCTCCCAAGATGAGAGATCTCAAGCTGCTGATCGAATGTTTTGTTTTTGCTGCGTCTTGAAACAACCGTAGAACGAGGATGAGGAAAGTGTCCCTTGGTGCGTTGAGGTTCCTGGCTGGTTCAGGCTGGCCCTATAACTAGGCTCCAGATGGTGAGCGCCTGATCGCTTCATGACTGACCCCCCTCAGGACCTACCCGCTCCCCCTACCGAGGGGCATTTGGCCTGGGACAAGGCCACTGTGTTCCAGGGATACTGCTTCAGTTTGGGTTACATAGGAGCAGCTGTCAAGACAGAAAGAGCGAGAGAGGGATGGATAGAGTTGAGGAACCAAGAACTGATACTGTTGTAAGGAGGTGGAGGAGGTGGGCAGGAGTTGTGTGAGTGTGTTTAACCAACAATGAGGCTGGCCGTTGGTTTTCAGTCGCTTTGAAATTCTGCCCTGTGAGTTCGACGAAAATGTGTTGGATAAATGTAGAGTGTAGAATGAAATAAATCTTCCAATTCCATCTCTAGAAAAAGGACTGGATATTAACGCGAGCGAAGGTGATTTAACAGACTTATGAGTAGGTGGAAGTGTTCAATCAAACCTTTGAAGAGAGTTTCAAAGTCTGTCTCTCACTTTTGCCTTTTTTTTCCAACCCAGTGATGAAAGATTTGGAAACACATGATTGCCACATCTGATCTTTGAGTCTGTGCAACGAACCCAGAAGAGAGATTTATTGTTGTTGTAAAAAAAACAAAAGCACTCCTGAGTCGCGATGCAAGATAACTTGTCGTTTATTTGTTTGGCAGGCAGATGAAACAGGCGCAACGATTCACTGACCGGCAACTGAGTCAGCTTCAGATGAAGTTCAAATCTTTCTTTGTACATTAACAAACATGCATGACTCCCTTCAGGTACAAAGCTTATATAGAAAATAAGAAAGAGGGTGAGACTATCAGAATCTTATGTAAGGTACTCAGGCACCACAAAGTCTCTAACAACAGACTCTTATCCAATCACAAGTCATGCTCTCATTGCTTCCTGTAACTTACTATCCATTTACATGTAGTCATTTAGCAGACGTTGTTTTTAGGAAAGCTTTCCCCTGTACTAAAGCAGTAACGGTGTTTACGTTTAGCGAGCACATGCAGTTTGAAATCATTCTGCTCGTGTTGTTCGGTTATTTTAAGTTCAATCGTTCAGATGTGTGGAAACTTTAAATTAAAGTCAGGTTCACTCATTCAAAATAATTCAAAATACACAATATTTCAGTCCATTTACTCTTCTCTATACTTGAGTAGAGTTGTCGACTAGAGGTTCCATACTAGGACAAGCGTTGTGTTCTATTATAGAACCAGAGAAATGTTTGTCACTTGTAAATATAACTGGCCTGGGAAACCGACTGATAGATGAACCCAGGACATGATTTATAAATCCAGAACGTGGAAACTCTGAAATGATCCAGCTCGCTGCATGAGGTGGTTGGTGTATATTTAGTTTGTTGTTCCTTGGTCCTTTGCCATTTTCCCGAGATAAGCAAAGTACCGGTGTAAACCTGCGTTTGCAAGGATACCTTTCAACAGCCTCGTATTCTTCCTCAAAGTAGGAGGAGTTTTTCATTCCTCAGGCAGTTACTGTTCCCCTATCTACAGCTAGAACCTTCCATCTCTTCATCAGGGCCAGTGGAAGGTTTGGGAAAGACTGTTTAAGATGGTTCAATATCACTCAGCCTGTCCTGAGATGGGAGTGTTGAGAGTGTTCCTGCCTTTCTTAATGACCATTTATTGCCTTGAGGAGAAAGGGCCCATTCTGGCCTGATGCCCAAACCGAATGTTACTCTCGGTTTGAATGTGTGTGTGTCTGTACAAACTGTGTGTGGGTGGATGTGTATCGATAAAAACTGTGTGTGTGTGTGTGTGTGTGTGTGTGTGTGTGTGTGTGTGTGTGTACAAACCGTTTCCTATTAGGAGCTATTCAGGAAATAATTTAGACTGCCAATACACAAACAAATACAACACACTTCCGAACTTCAGTTCTACATAAGTTGCAGCATAATGTCAGCGTTCCACAATGTTCCAGATTTCCGGAGTTTTCTGTTCAGTACTTTTCAAGAAACAGCCTCACTTAAATATGATATAGTATTAATAGCACAAACTACATAGCGAAATAAACAGAAACAAACTTATTCAGGCAAATACGTTCCCCAATTCTTAGTATTCTATTACCCAGAATTCCCTTCGCTCCTTTCATCTTTGGTTCTTTTCATTGTTTGAACATTTCAATTGCAGCTATAGCTTTGGAGCTTTTTGAGAGGGGGCGGCAGGGGAGGGGGAGAGGGGAGAGGTTTGAATTGAATTGTTGTTTCTCAGAGTGGTCGAGCAAATGAGCTAAATGTGATTTACGTCACGAGTGCACATCAAAGGCGACATGACAGACAGCTGCTCAGTGAGGCTAATAGTGTCTCATTCAAACTAAGACGTGCTGGAATATTCTGGGATTATACAGCCTGAGAGAAAAGGACCGCTGTTGAAGACAGCCGTGTTCACTTTGGGTTTGTCCTTCAGCTTTGATTGGTCCCTTTTACAGGATGTTGCTCTTACAGCTACCCTTATTGGGACGACATTATTACACAGTCAGATTATGTTCATGTTCTTCCTGTGTAAAAAGTGTCTTGTGTAGAGAGACGACTACTGTGTAGACATGGGAAAGAAAGGTTTAAGATTTTCCAAGGATGTTTATTTTTTCCCCGTAAATGTCAAAATCAGATTTTGAAGGAAGTTATTTTTTTATCGGTTTCATTTTCCTAAACTCTTACACAAATACTCCCCAAACCTTGCAGATCAGGCAAACCTCATACCCAGGACACAAACACAGTGCGGTGCAGTTAAGCACGAGAAGGTGCCACGCTGTGATTTATCATTCGGTTTCCACAGAGACGAAGAGTTTGTTGATGGAGCTGACGACGTCTCTGCAACGTATTGCGCACATCAATATCGCAGCTCAACCCTCGTTGTTGAGGATATTCATCTTAGGTTTATCTTTGCCGAATCAAATGTGTTTACAGTTCCTAAGGTTATCCACATTATAGGTGTATTGTTTGATGTATCTTTTGTCTAAGGTCTTCGGACTGAGTTCCATAAATCATGTTCATGAGGCTGTGGTGTTGCTGGCGTCACTGCAGAGCGCTTCTCTGAACGGCTCGCTGCTCGCAGCTAAACTTGTTTCCTCTCTCAAGGCCAAAGTCAAAGCTCAAGCTTTCGAAAATAGACTTCGAAACGTAAAGCTTGAGTGTTGAGTGAATGTACATCCATGTTGGAAATATAGGGAGTCAAGTGGCTCAGCGGTTAAGGCGTTGGGCTAGTGATTTGAAGGTTGTGAGTTTGATTCCTGGCTGTGGCTACATGATGTTGTGTCCTTGGACAAGGCACTTCACCCTACTTGCCTCAGGGGGGAATGTCCCTGTACTCACTGTGAGTTGCTCCGGATAAGAGCATCTGATAAATGACTAAAATGTAAATATGGAAGTAGAGAAATGATGCGAAGGAGAATTGGGGAAGCATCTTTAGTTAGGACACAGGTGAGAGTTGATGTGTGCAAGATGTACATACAACCTTCGGAAGGTTGGAACGTCATGTTTTAATTTTAATTTTAATTAAACGGGTGGAGTCACCGTCTCCGGTATGGTGAAAAGTTCAACCCTTCAATTAAGACGTATCGAAATTCCATCGAGGTTCGGCGTGCCACTGTACCCTTGAAAACTGAAAGATGAAAGAGATCCTTGTTTTGTTCTCATTACTTCTTCCTCTCTTCCATTAACTTATGCATTACCTTGAATTACAAGCATTCAGTGTTCATATGCCGTATAATGTGACACCAAAATATGCAGATTAGTACCAGGAACATCTGATTTCACATCCGGATGTCAATATGCCATCTGTGAGGGGTCAGATGGTGTTGGATCTGGAGAAGGGATGTTTGTAGGAGGAGAGCTGTTAGTGGGGGAGATGGGGGGGGGGGGAGGGAGGGTGATGATGAAGTGTAGAGACGCTGTAATGTTAATCAGAGAGAGGTGTCGTACCTTAGCGATAGATGAGGGAACAGGGTAGATCTGGAACGTCAGGTGGTTTAGTGGTTAGGGCGTCAGGATAGTGTTCAGAAGGTCGCCAGTTCGATTCCCGGCTGAGGCAACATTATGTCTCGTCCTTGGGCAAGGCACTTCACCCTCCTTACCTCAGATTGTTTCCTGGAATATTTTCATACATGCTTCTTGCTCAGATGTAAAGTCTGGGAATCGAGCCCAGATTCACATATCTGGGTTTGATCATTTTTCCTTGCAGGATCTTACATGCTGTGTCAGACTGCCTGAGTTGGTAAACTGCCATCTTCTGATTTCTCTCCTGTGACTTTCTATTAAGGTTTTTGTTTGTTTCTAGGCCAGCCAAGGACATTATAACCCGTGTCCCCAAATCACACCGGCGTTGTCTTGACGATGTCCTTCAGGTCATCATCCAGTCGAAAAGTACATCTTGTTTCTGGTCTGAGGTCATCAGTTATTTTGGTTACATCACCCAGCTTCCTCCCCTCCTGATCCCTCTCTCTGTCCCCTGCTGTTGAAATGCCTTCCCCTGCACTATGATGGGGAAATCTCCCTGCTTCACCTCAGGGGATGGATGTAGCCTGGGGACCAGACCAGCGAGGGTCCGTTTAAGTCGGGCCGCTAGTCATTTATTTTCTTCTTCAAGTGTGGGTTGGTCAGCTGTGAGCGGGAAGTGTTTGTTAGTCAGACATGAGCTCTGTCGAACCACCATCACTGTAACTGTTGACATCCCGAAGCTAATAACTGTTATTGAGAGTACAAGTCAGCGTCGTTAGAGCAGCTTACCGTATTACATTTCCATCTAGTCATTTAGCAGACGCTCTTACCCAGAGCGACTTAGAGCAAGTATAAAGGACAACAGGCAAGAAGGGTGAAGTCCTAAGGACGCCACAACATGTTGACCTGACTGGGATTCGAGCCAGGAACCTTCTGATTATTAGCCCATCTCATTAACCGCTCATCCACCTGACTTCCACTATCCTAATTAGTCGGATGCAAGGGTTTGGGGCTTCCTGCTGGCTAGGCTACGAACCTTTAAAACTAGGCTTTGAACGGCAAACGTACGAAAAAGTTGAGCTGGTGAAATGACCTGAAGTGATTTCAGGCAGAGGAACGTGTGTGAAGCAGGGACGGTGAACTGCAGTTTAGAGAGAGAGAGAGAGAGATGATCACGCCTGTCAATGTGCTCCACATCTCCTAAAGTCTAATTACTCACAGTGAGAGCTCCTCCACCTGAGTCAGGACCTCCGGAGGGAACGTTCTGCCCTGTGACTGCTGTACAGATACTCTGCTACCCTCTGAAGCTACACAGGAAGCCCATTTTAACGTCACATGCCGATTCAGAAAGATAAAAACAAATGCTTAAAATGCAAAGGTTTTACATTATTAACTAAGAACAATAAGGTGTTGATGTACAGTGAACTTTATGGCTTTGCTGTGATTTCCTAAAGAGCTAGTTTAGCCAAAGGCACCCTGAGAGGCTTGGTGGAGAGGCAGCTCCACCTGTATTTCAGCACCGCGGACAGCCCCACCTGTATTTCAGCACCTCGGACAGCTCCACCTGTATTTCAGCACCGCGGACAGCTCCACCTGTATTTCAGCACCGCGGACAGCCCCACCTGTATTTCAGCACCTCGGACAGCTCCACCTGTATTTCAGCACCGCGGACAGCTCCACCTGTATTTCAGCACCGCGGGCAGCTCCACCTGTATTTCAGCACCTCAGACAGCTCCATCTGTATTTCAGCACCGCGGGCAGCTACACATGTACTCCAGCACCACGGACAGCTCCGCCTACACTCACGACACTGTACTGCGGCGAGACCCTGTGAAACATTTGAACTTTAACTGGTTGAATGATGAGTTCTTCGGGAGCTTTTAAATCTCTCCTGTGCCAGTCTGGCTGGACTCCAGAAGCTAAAGCTCTTATTATCAGCAAAGTGCCACATTCCAGAGAGACCCTCTCATCATGTTTATATTTAGTACCGTAGTTCTTCTGTGTTGGGCAAACAAAGAAGGTGGCTTGAGCCAGGAAGGAAAGTGTCTTGAGGGCCTCTAAGTATCTGTGGCCCTCATGCTCCCCTTGGCAGGGATTTGAGGGGACGCTCATCTCCTTGTGGTCATTGCCGTTTAGTCATTTATCAGTCGCTCTTATCCAGAAAGACTTACAGCAAGTACAGGGACATTCCCCCCCTGAGACAAGTGAAGTAGGCTCAAGGACACAACGTGATGTTGACACAGCCAGGATTTTGAACTCGCAACCGTCTGATCACTAGCTTGATTCCCTAACCGCTCTGCCACCTGACAGCTCACTGGAGATCCCAGAGCAGTTATCGCCTTGGCTTCCGCTGTGACATCGCTGCTTTGTCAAACCTTCCTGGCAACAACAGCCCTTCCTGGGTCCCCTAATTGATTTGTTCAACCTGCGCCCTCCACCCCCCCCCCCCCCCCCCAAGATCCTGGATGCTACTGAGGATGTGATGTCATTTCAGAGCTGTTTGATTAAAGAGAGTTAACCTTGAGAAAGCACGGGGTTCTCTGTCATCTACAGGACTGAACAGCACTGTAGTGGCCATTCTCCCAACATGTAGTCTGATTAATTGATGAATATCACCCGTTGTGTTTTTTATGTAGTGAATGATTGGAACACAGGCTGGAATGAGTGACAGAAAGCTTGGGTGGACGTGAGTCACAGTCATATGATTAATGTAATAAATGTTCCGATTTTAATTTCTATGGTTACCACTTTGAAAGTGTAGAATCGATGAATATGCACATTCATAATGTCTTCATAATGTTCCACAAAAAACGAACCATGCTGAGATTTTCAATTAAACATACAATCGCTTTGGACGATAACTTTCTATGACATCATAACGTAAAAAAAAATGAAAAAGCACAGCTAGCGGTAAAAGACTAATCTTATTATTCTTATTTTTTAATATATTTTCCACAAAATCACTGCATATCATGAATTCTAATCTGAAATTTATGCAAACAGCTTTTGGCAAATAAAAAGGCTTTTCACAGTCACCCCAGTTGATGTCAAAGGCAACGTGTCAGTGGTGACTCTCTGCAGGCACCCTCCCTCCCTCTTTTCCTCCCTCTCTCCCTCCCTCTCTTCCTCCCTCCCTCCTGGGTACATAAAGCTCTGCCATCAACGCATCACCTGTAAAACCCACTTCTACATTTACAGTTTAGTTACTTAGCAGACTCTCTTATCCAGAGTGACTTACAGGGACAAGTAGGTTCAAGTGCCTTGCCCAAGGACACAACTTTATGTTGGCACAGCCAGGGTTCGAACCAGGGACGTTCCGATTACTATCCAGACAACCCAACCAACTGCAACACATGACTCCACACGCACACACACACACTCATATGCACACACACACAGTTTCACCTTGCCTCAGTGGATCAGACAGAAGTGTGCAGCTATCTAACAGTGTGGATAGAAGCACTGCTGGTATCAATTGTTCCTGGAGACAAGGTTCACCTTGGTGGGGGGGGGGGGAGGGGGGGGGGAGGGGGGGGGGGCGGGGGGGGAGCAGTGCTCTTTGCTGTGTTTGTGGAGAAATACTGGAATCTTTTTCTGAGGCATCAGGCCTGCATCAGGACGTTTTTTAAGTGTGTGTGTCGTGTGTGTCAAATGTGTGTGTCACGTGTGTGTGTCACGTGTGTGTGTGTGTCGCGTGTGTGTCACGTGTGTAGGCAATTCATTTCCTTTCTCATGTTTTAGCGTAGGTAGTCCATTTGGCCAAAGCCTCAACAAGGTGATTCAAAGTCATCCCACCTGGAATCATTATCATGTACGCAACGTCACAAGGGTATGGAAATGTGACCTTGAAATATCAGTGATGGTTGAATCAGGTGTGTGTTCACTTGTACGGTATGGTGGCACAATGTAGGCTTCCATTTTACAAATTATCAGCCCAAACTAGGCCACTGGTACCACAGCCCTTCACAAATTATTCATATTCTGTTACTTCCATCTTTTTCTTTTTTTCGAAGAGTCATTCGGAATTAAGGTCGGTCTGAAAATGTTTCTTGCAACGTACTGACTGCTAAATTAAGTGAACTCATTGATATAAGCAGAAGCAGATTCCCAGATGAGATAGTATTCTATAAAAACCATGAGATGAGTAACATCACTTCAGACACTGTGCTTATTTATCAAATCAAATACAAAGTTATTTGTATAGCCCTTTTTACGAGCAATGTCACAAAGGGCTTCACACATGCCCATAGAACTGCCCCTCAACCAGCCGAAACCCTGAAGGAAGGAAAAAAATGGAAGAATCCAAGTAATCTGAGAGTTATTCATCATCACCAACCCTTTCAACCGACGGTTACTGTGTCAGTCCAGAGCTTGAGATTCAGTGTTCACTGCAGTCTAGGTAATAAGCGAGGCTACAGTAACATACTTAATGATATCAGATTGCCCGGAACGTCGCCTAGGTAACCAACCGGGCTCAGCCAGAAATAGTAGATGCTACACTTCTGCTGACTGGTGGCGGAAACTTGACGGCCCATAATGCCCGAGCGGCGTGTGTGCGCAGTTAGAAAATTGACCACGGCACACCCTCGCTCCCTCGCTCCAAGAGCCGCTCTTGACCCCCCCTCCCCCGCTGTTGGCGCTCCCTCCCCCGTTTAATTCAAGCTGTCTTAATACGTCTCTCCTGTTTTCTCTCTTGCCTGTTCCCTGAGAAATCATCAAGAAACATAACATAACATAAAGATGTGTGTTTTCTGGCATAACGACACACTTGAGATGGGGCTGAATTGTGGCAGATCTTGATGTTTTCATGATGGAATAAAAATACGTAAAAAATAATATTCAGAGACTGGAAATCTAGGTCATAGCTGCTGATGCGTCTCAAACCGAATGTGAACTTTAGACGAGCCTGGTCTTTCCAGTAACGTCTCTTTGAATAGTTGTGTCCAATCCGCTGAGTAAGATAGAGTCTCTCTTAGAGACGTCTTCTTTGACATTGACCAATTGATTTGGAGAACGGCAGTGCTCAGAAGTGAGACAGATGGAGACCTTCCGGATGATGTCCAATATCTGTCTCTGTTGTCCTTCTGCTCACTTGTGTCGGATGACACTAATACAGATGCTGAAATCTGGAGTTATTTAAGTAACTTCAAGGCTTTTATATATATAAAAAGGAGCATAACTGTGAGCAACAGTAAACTCTGACTGTGGAACGATTCAATTAAATACGTTCGATAACCTGCGCTAGAAATACCAATAAACAGAGGTTGTTGGTTCCATGTACACACACAGGAGGTTAGTACAACCGTACTGCCGGCAAAAAACGAAATTGCCTTAAGGAAGTTACGTTTGTAATTACAGTTCTGAGACTCTAAGAGCTGCATGTGGAGCCCCACTGCAGAGAAGGAATCAATTGAGGTGCTCGAGGTACAGAAGATGTGAAAACTCAACTTCAGAGTGATGGCTGTGGTTTTATAGACTCTAAGGAAACCTAACTTTCAGGACTTTTCTGAACCCCCTTCGTGACATTAGGTGACAGCCTTTGTGAGGTGACCTTTAACATAGTGTACGGTGACTTGATTGTGCTGTATGTAAGATCCCATTTGAGCTTGTTTTGTACAAGGGCCACCTACAGTTTCATCCAATCTAAACACTTTCAAAGCAAAGAACATGACTTCAGTTCAGGAGAAAAGGAGAAAGGCTTCATGTGTCGTGTAGAATAACTGCCTTTCCTGTGAATGTGTCTGGTAGGATTCTGGAAATGGACTGTAGCTTTTCAAAGATGTGGAGGAGAAAATGAAAAAAATGGTTGCGGACATCTTGGCAGTGTAGGAGAGGAAGAACATGATAATATCTCAGTAGTATTTGACATAATAGAAATAGTTGATTATCTGTAGCCAACAGCAGTGGCCTTTGTGCTGTTAATTGTAAATACGAAACAACAACACAGCTAAATGAAATAAACGTTAACTGATCTAATTTAATGTGACCACTTTTTTTTTTCTCGGGTGTCGAAATGCTGAGTGTGTGAATACGCATGTTCATGCACGCCATCGAACGAAAAGCTTTCGGTAACCATGGAGCGGAAACAGCAGAAGATTTACATTTCAGTCTTTCAGCGATGACGTCCTTCTTCTAGATCCCTTCTTCTTCAGAACATCCAATCCCAAATCTCACATTTTACCCACGCTTCACCGAGCACAGAGAGCCGATGAAAGGGACCCCAGGTTGGATTCACACCAGCCTGCGGTACTTAACGAGGACAAGAGGCATGAAGTGAGTCTTGGGAATTGCGGTCCATCTCATGATAACCCCCTGAACACCTTTATTGAACCTCTTGATCTATAATTCAGGCTCTACAAGTAAGGGGGAGGCTCATTAACGTCGTTCACAACACCCTCTCAGCCCTCCTGTTTTGGAGGGGGCTTAACCCTGCTTTTTGGCTGATTAGCATGGATGTGCTGTACTTTCTAATGGACGGATCCCTTCTACGCACCTATCCTGGGGCGAGGGAATTTGGGAACGTAAGCGCTATCTGTACAGCATACTTAATATGCTCAGACTATAACGAGCACCAACACGTATAACGTACCCAAGCGAAAAGGCAAGTTGTTTTTGTCAAAACGGACAAAGAAAGGGAATTCTCCCAACCGCATCCTGTTTATGAAAAATGACAACAGTAAACGGGAGTTATCTGAGGCGTACAAAGGATTGGATCACATCAGTATGCTGAATGCGTCCTTAATTAATACCTAAAACGCCTTCTCAAGCTGCTGCTGGTGGCTTCTCGTTTCCATGGAAGCGCAAACTCCCAAGACTCCGGAAACGCGGTGACGCCCGAACTCCCAAGATTCCGGAAACGCGATGACGCCCGACCTCCCAAGACTCCGGAACTCGGCGCTGCTCTGAAGATGCCCCCTCTCTCTCTCTGCAGAGCCACTGCAGCCAAAATCAGAAGAACCACCCATGGCTGACATGACACTTTAGCTCTGCGAATGTGTTCCAACAAGCCTTCGCTGTCTGTTCCCACACGGTAGCTTCCAGCAGGGGGTCTTTCTGCCTCCTCTAAGGCCCCCGCCGCCTCCCTTTCTCTCTTCTCCTCCTTGCACATCCATCCATGACAGACCTGACATGCACATGGAAGCCCTCAGGGGCTCCTGACAAAAGTTGCCTGCTGATTTGTTTCCACATCAAAAAGCAGAGGAAGGTTCCGGATTCCAGGCTCGGCTTCTGGAGTCGATCAAGTCACTGACCTGTATTCGTATCGTCATTTGTGCCTTGTTATCTCAACTGAACTGAGCGGCAACTGGATACCAAATTAGTTGCAGCTGTGCGCAAGTCTAGTGTATAACTCTGACCCTAAACTTAACCCTAACTGTCACCTTCGTGGCCATTTTGGTGCCCTACGCGCCCCCTGCTCACTTGGTGCCCCCCTGCTCACTTGGTGCCCCCCTGCTCACTTGGTGCCCCCCTGATCACTTGGTGCCCCCCTACTCACTTGGTGCCCCCCTGATCACTTGGTTCCCCCCTGATCACTTGGTGCCCCCCTGATCACTTGGTGCCCCCCTGCTCACTTGGTGCCCTCCTGATCACTTGGTGCCCCCCTGCTCACTTGGTTCCCCCCTGCTCACTTGGTGCCCCCCTGATCACTTGGTGCTCTACGTGCAGCACATGATGGGAGTGGCAGTACTGACTGCATCTACTGTTGAACAGAAATGTAGTACGCCTAAGAAAAAGTCCTTCCTATCTCAACACAATATAAAACTCTATTAAAAGATCATTCTTCCAGCACCTATTTCTGTAAAAGCTTCATAGAAGATGAGGGTTGGGTGTGTGCGTGTGTGTGTAGGTGTGTGTGTTTCATAATTGCAGGAAAGTGCCATGTGCATGAGCAGATGAAGGTAAATGGTCACTGTCACAAACGTCTCGACCTTCTGCTTGAATAACAGGCAGACCCATGACCTCCAGATTAAATAAGACTGTAATTAGGGAGTGAAATAATACCAGATTGTGTGTGTGAGTGAGAGAGACAGAGAAAGAGGAGGAGAGAGCGAGGGAGGGAGGGAGCGAGGGGGGGGGAGAGAGCGAGGGAGGGAGCGAGGGGGGGAGAGAGCGAGGCAGAGAGCGAACAGAGAGAATCAGAAAAAAAACAAAGACCGAGAGAGCGAGAGACAGAGAAACGAGAGAGAGAGAAGAGAGAAAGCAAGAGAAGAGAAAAAGGGGGACAAAGCGTGCACCTGGACAAATGTTTGTGGGCATGTGTGAAGGTGTGATTTGTGTGGACAGTTTGTGTGTGTGTGCACGTGTGTGTATGTGTGCACGTGTGTGTATGTGTGCACGTGTGTGTGTGCTTTTGTACTTCCACTTACAAATCGGTGTCCTCTCAAGTGGATTCGGTTTTAAAAATGGCTGTGCAGCTTACAGTATCATTAATCATTAATTATAGTTTTCAACAGTTAACCTATAACACCTGGGGGGGGGGGAGACAATGTGGTTATTTTGCCTCTCCAAAGGCAATGAGGTATTATGGAAATAGCACATAGGAATTTGCTTTATAATTAATAGTACAGTATTGAATGCCAGCTTTGTAGTTGATGTGTTAGAAGTATGAAGAATCAGGGAGTTTGCAGTTTGTGTCTGAGTAACACAGCAAACCACTCATTTATAGAAATCCTGCGTCCCTTAACGCCCGCCTCCCCTCTCCCTCCAACAAAAACACACTTTATTGACAGCTGTCTTTCTTTGTCAATAACATTTCCATTAATCGACAACACAAACAAACAACAGCAGAGGAAGAACAAGTCAAAGTCTTTTTTTTTTTGTTTGTTGACTTGTTCCTTATGAACTGGTGTGTTCCCAGCAGTGTAGGAGGAGCTTCTGGCAGAACAGACTCAGCACACAGCCTCAACACTAACACAGAGGGAGCCCTTTGTTTCCACTCAAGGTCTCACTTCATCAATATTCTCCTCACAGGGGCCCCAGGGACTCGGGCGCCCAGGGGCCTGACAGAGGTGCCCAGTCCAGGGGAAATCAAACTAGGCCCCCTTTCATACCCTGAGCAGACATGGGTAAGGACACAAACATTCCTGTTTAAGCTCTTAAAGAGCCCCAATTCTTCAGTGCCTTGACAATGAGCAGTGTTGCTGTATTTAGGGGGTGGGGGGTGTAAATACAGCCTTTCTTCAAATACCCAAATCGAGTTATTTGACAGTTGTAAGATGAAGAGTTGTCTGACTCGTTTTTTTAAAGGTTGTCAAACAAAAAAAAAACGTCTAATTTCCACTTTCTCTGATGTGTTTTCTATCATACATACATAACTATAATCTCGCAATTATTACAGACGTTGTCGATCAGACAAACAAACGTTGACCTTTTCTGCATGACTGCAGGAGAGACAGAGGTCTGGGGAGACCAGAGGGAGACCAGAGGTAGACTGGGGGCTTTTCTGTTCTCTCCATTGGGCGGCAGCACGTCTGTCCTTTAGACTCTGCGCTGTGGAGAGGAGGAGGAGGCAGCGCGCATGTGGATGAAGGCTCACCAGGATCCTCCTTCAGACTACATGAATGTGTTCTTCTACAATCTTTTATCTGAGAATTGTTTTTTTTGTTGTTGTTTGTGAGCGTTTTCTTTGAACTCCTGCTGGGTTCTTTGAGCAGCTTGTTGAGAGAACCAGGACTCAGTATTCAGTCTGGGACCGGGGAGACGCGTCTTCATCGCTCGGATCTGTGTTCACATAGCGGCACACCGGAGGCTCGTGACATACCGGAGCTCCCCGTGCATCCCCCCGTGCCTCCCCCCGTGCCTCCCCCGGTGATCTGGGTGATCTGGTGTCTCTGAATGTCTGGTTGGACAACTGGGGAAGGTTTGGAAAAATATCCCAGAAGGATCACCAGCGTATAAAGATTAGATTATTGTCTTTTTTCTCTCAACCATCTCCCCTGATCAGCAGCTCATTTTGTCATCTCTCATTTGGAAGTGACAGATCTGCACCTCTCTTTTTCTCTCCCCCTCTTTTTTTAATTTAGAAAATAAATAGGCGCTCAAGAATCTTCCAAACATGTACTCTGGAATAGACTGCTGTTATCTGGAAAACTTGGCTTTTTCCTGAAGGGGATATTACCTTATATACCTTCTGTCTTTTCTTTTTTAAGAGGAGAAACAGGTTATTTTCTTTCCATGTACATCAGTGTTGTGATGGTGATCTTCATCAGAACCGACAGTGGAATCTAATCATTTGGAAACTGCTACCAAGGGTAAGTCTGCGTTTAAAACAGTCCATATTTTTTGTCCTATAATTTAAGAAAAGTTTTTTTGGGGATGAAAATAAGTCAGAAACGGTCATGTTTAACTGCTTTTACAGTCATCTTAGAGGTATATGGTCTAATGATAGAACAGCAGTGGAATTTGATGCTGCAGTCTGAGAGAGGGAGCATTTTCCCCGGTCCTCTAGTGAAGTTAGACCACCTAACAGCAATGTACAGTATATATTCACGGGAACAAATATTCATTTCTATAAAGGTCATTGCACAGGCATGAATCCCTACGATTTGAACACAAATGGTTGAAGATGGAACTGTGTTTTAGCCTTAGAGCTTCAACCATCCTGTTATCTGAGGTTGTATCTGATGTTTTGTATCTTCAGTGAAAATACCTCTTATACCCCACTGACGGATTTCCCACGTCGAAAAAAATAAGGGATGGGAATAAGCTGGTGCCTTCTTGTGCGTCGAACAGTGGCTTTATTCATCAGACTATATCTTTAATCACACCAAGTAGGAAGCCTGAATAGGAATACCTCTATAGGTTGTCATTTTTGTTCCCTATGATAAACAGCTATACAAACATAGTGAAACATTAAACCTCTCTATATAAGCAATAACAGTATAATGTCAAGTTGTGTGAGGTTGGATTTCTGAGGTGACTGAAGGACTGGCTCATCCATCACTCAAGTGAAGAGGCGCTCATTAGAACGTTACAAGAAGACGACTATAGGACTTAAGGAGTTCAGACAGTTTGTTTTCTGTAGTATCATTGACCTGCTTCATAATCATTTATATTCCAAGGCGTTTACAATGGTTCACTTGGTGATATAGTGAGGCAGCCTTGGATGAATCCTTTATTAGTTTGACCCGTGGTGCTGAAGAGCTCTGGGGGACAGAGACGAGGTTCTACGTTTAGTGACGCAGCTTAGTAACCATACCAGATGTATGTCTTTCTGTGGCTTTAGTGGTTAAAGTTAAAGGTTAAAGTTTAGATTTGGCAATGCTAACATATGGGTCAGCTTTTTTTTGGCGTTAAACCTCCCTAACCTGATCATATTTATCAGGGTGCTTACTAACCCCTAGAGTGTGTCATTGACAGAAACACATGGTTTTGAAATGTTCTCTTTCGACTATTGTGACGTCAGATGTGATGTGTTCTAGAACTCCAGGTTCTCCATGCAGCCTACGTCACGCGTGTTCGTCACGATCAGCGCGAGGTTCTTGCGTCTGCAAACAAGCACGTTGCAACTCTGAGACACTCTGAAACTAGTCAAGTTTTCCGAGTTCAAAGCTGAAAAAAAAATCCACTTCCTGTGGCTTTCATGAGCCATTTGAAGGCCGTTATAGTTAAAAGCCTTGCTTCATGTCTTCTTGCAGTAGATCCTGTGAAGTATAGATTTCCATTTCCAAACAATGTTACGTCAATACACAAAGAAAATGGGGACACAATGTCCAATTGAAATGATCCAATATATATATATCGACTGTTGCTGCAGATGTAGATGATAAATATCCATAAGGAGTTAAGAAAAACCTGCTTTTGGTTGTGATCTTCATCACAGATTAAGCACAGATTCAAGCATAATGTCCCAGATCATGTATTAATGGGTTAGCAGGGGCCACTTAAGAAATGCCCTTTGGCAAGATATTGAGCCGCTGGAACGTCTCTTAAGGTAATTCATATAGACAGATATGATGTCATTCATGAGGGCCACGGTACATGGCTATACGTACAATCCTTGCCTCCAACCACAGGGAATCCAATTGATTGTTTTCGTTTGCATTTCATTACCTGGATCTTTACTATGTGCCTCGAGGAGGGAATTCAACAGCCACGTCAACACGTTCGATGTTTAATCTGGTCTAAACCCACATGCTTACGGTGTTTGACATGGTCCCACCTGACTTTACCGACAGTTTCTAAAATAGGCGGTGCTGCCCATCGTTATGAAATAGCGGAGGCACGAGGAGTTGGTCGGTTTGCGGACTGGTTGTGACGTGGCAGGCGCGTGGAGCAGCTGCCGTCACGAGCGCCGCTCTGATTGATACTATTAATTTTCAAGGAGGGCATCTCACTGGGGGCCTGATTCAACCAACCGTGAGGCGGTGAAGTCAAACGATTTCAAATGAGTAGACTTCCTTAATAAAAATAAAATAAGGGTGGTCTGGCAGTGGAACACTGGCCTCAGGAGGCTCGAGGCACTTGAAGAGGTTTTGCACTTGAGGGCATTTGTCACAAGTAACGTCTTTCTCACAGGTACCTTATCACGTTTCATTAATAAGCATTGGCGTAGGAACTGGGGGGTAATCCCATTGGAAAATGCTGTATTTGCGCACCCCCCCCCGCCCCCCCTCCCCCCTTAGGTGAGTCAAAAGGTGTCCACCTTTCAAATTTAGCTTCTTGCCATTTAAACATAACCGTTGGAATGGTATTCATTGTACAAACTGCCATTGCTTTGTAGAGCTCTGTTGCAAAGAACGGGTATTATAAACGGATAGAATAAGCGATTCAAAGTCATGGAATACATGCCTAAGTGCCAGCACTCTCAAAAGAAATCTTTAAAAAAGCCAATTCTACTGAAGATGAGATTCCAGCGTCCGTCCCCCCTCGTCCCCCCACATCCCCCACCCCTCCTCAAGTTTGATTTCTCATCTCAGTTTCACATTATAGTAATCAGCAGGACATTGATCAGACACAGAGCTATTTATTTCTTTGGTGGTGGCAGTCATTCCCTCCATAGACACTTCTGATAGATCTGATACGGCGTCCAGGCATCCATCAGAACGGCCTTACTCACGGGAGAAACCCCACGACTTGAATACCAAGTCAGGGATCCACTCTCCACTTTACTGCTCCATTAGAAATGTCCATACTGAGTGCTTTTTAAAGAGTAGCGCTCGGGAAGCGGAGGCACTTAAAAGTGCGTGCTTCCACGACTTACGGCACCTTTTATTGTTTTCTGAAGGTGCTTTTAGCATTCCGAGGTTTTCAGTCCGTTCATTTGATGTTCATTACGTAGCACAACACCATCCAATCGCAGGAACATATGCAACCCCCCCCCCCCCGCCCCCCTCCCACCCCGCCGCAACATTTTCAGTTGAATCGTCACATCCACTGGCATATGAAGTCATCTGGCTCGTCATCCAGTCACCGTGTGCGTATCTAAACCCAAACGTGAAACGTGACCGTTTCCCCAACTGAGAGAAAATAAGAATTCAAGGTATCATACGACCAATTCTCTCAACAAGGATGGAAATAGGAAGAAGCCCTTTTGCAAAACATGAGAAGCAACGACTGAGTCTATAGAATTGGTCTTCAGAAATGGGCCCCCATCTCACACCTGTGGCCCCTGAAGCGCTTTTCAGAGCCTTTAGTTATTATTCTCCAATGGGGCCATGGTAAAGTAGCCTATACAGTACATTGTCTCTCCAGCAAATCATTTTCAGTGCCCACTTATTTTTTTAGATCATAGGATTGCAAGATGTGTATAAGGAAAATGGTTTATGTGTATAAAAATATACCTATCTCAGCCTCTATAATGGTTTCATATCTAGACCATGTTGGTTGTATTTATTCTAACCTTTTGTTTTGGACTATCAAGAGACGAGCTAATGCTAAGATATAAGAGTGGTAATGGAAACATTTCCCAGCTGCAGGTTTGTACCGTGCTTCAGAAAACATCACGGTAGTTTCCCAGAGGAACCTTGAAAATGAAATACTGGTCAACTGTTACAAAAACACTGAAATATAGATTGAAGCTATGAAATGTGTTGTCCCTCTCTCTGGCTAGATGAAATCACATTCTAGGCATGTTCTTTTATATATATTTCTTCTTTAATTCCCGATAGCTAACCCTTAAGGCGAACAAAAGAAAAAAAAAACTGGATAGTTTGGTCAGTGATCGAATACGCTGTCCAATAATATGGGGGGTGGGGGGGGTGGGGGGGAATCTTCCACCCTTCGGCTTTGCTGTGTCCGTGTGTTTATAGGTGATAGGCTGCTCCAAACTCGGGCCACTTTAGAGGATGAAGTTGATAGCCAAGGTGTCAGACTATAGAGCCATTAAAGGAGACGCACATTAAACCGGCTCACGGCGAAAAAGGCAAAACTGAGAATTACACCACCCCCCTCCCCCACCACCACCCACTCCCCTCCACCCCCCCCCCCCCCCACCACCACCAACCACTCCCCTCCACCCTCACCACTACCCCCACCACCACCCACTCCCCCCACCCCCCCACCACCCACTCCTTCCACCCCCCACCACTCCCCCCCCCCCCCCCCACCTCCCACCACTCCCCCCGCCCCCTCATCACTCTGACCCTGCTCATTCCTTCATGAAGGTTCTGTTGTGGAACATACTGCATACTGGAACCTCACACAGACAAAGCATCTCCTCCGCAATCTGTCAGCATGCAAAAACAAAGACCTCTGCTGTTTTTTATTATTAATTATTTGTTGTTATTGTTGTGTGTTTTTTGCGCTATATCTGGACACTGCTGTAGCAGGAACGGTTATTTCTCTCTTTTTTATCCTTGAACCGCAAATCCCACCGCTGTCGTCGCCAATTAGAGAGCGATCGTGTGGTCATCGCATGGTGTTCTCATCAAGCATTAATGCTGCCCACTCTCAGGAGATGTGTAGCGCTAACCAGTGTTGTTTTCAGACAGAGCGGTGGTGATGCACATTACCAGGCTATATCCGTGTAGGGAACTGGTGTATTAATGGATAATTGAAAACTACAGGGTGCGATACGGACCAAAAGAAACGGCGATAGATTGGAGATGATTATGAGCACGCTCTTGCTAACCAGCCCCGCTACAGTCTGATGTCATACGACGTACCAGGCCCTGTATGTATATCGTATGTATTTTAGATCCAGAATAAACTGCTTGCTTAACAACAGCTAAATTGAAAATACGTCAAACCGTATTTTATGCAAACTTCTTAAACTAGAGCCATATTAGCCAGTCATTCTTTTTGTTTATAAAAATAACTCTTTCAAGCTTATTTACTGAGGCATATTTGAAGGTAGCAGATGGTAATGTTTGAATCACGATCTCAGCCAGACTGCCAATTAGACAATGTTATCGTATCGTTTCAAGTCATTCTTTGAATAAAATGCAATGTGAATGCTTAACAATATCAGTAGAAGGGGAATATCAAGTCACAATATATCTCTTCTCTATAGACTTCTCACAAGACCTCCAATGATAACACATGCCTGTGCATGAACTATAATGGGGAACTCGTTCATATACGGGGGGAAATATTTCCAGACTGTTGTGCCCTGCAGTATGGCTGTGCCAGTTGTGTGAGCGCCATTACTCAGATATTTTAGCGATAGCCCGGTCCTCCAATCCCCGTACGCCTTCGCTACACCGTTTCCAAAGAGACCTGGTTCTCAACAGGAACTGATTTATGGCCCACTTTGTAAGGAGGGGCCCCGGGGCCTGGTGCTTCTTGTCCGAGGATATTGAATCCAAGCTGCATGGTATGGAGATGGGGCTTAAAACATTAAAACAGTAATGCCCCTGTTGCGTGTGAGTGTGTGTGCGAGTGTGTGTGTATTGAGCTGTTGTGTTGGTAACTACAGTATATTGCCCCCCCCCCCCCACACACACACACACACTCTTCATGCAGTTTATTAATGATCGCTTGTGCTGATCTCAGTGTGAAGCAGTTGACAAGAAAGATCAGAGCAGTGAGTACAAAGACGGAAAATTCAGGGCAGGCTGATTGGGTACAGAAGGGTAGGGGTGAGGGGGGCGGGGGTGAGGAGGAGGGGGGAGCGAATCTATGAACCCTTGAGCTGTACTTGAGTTTCAGTGCTTGGTCTATCTACATCCACAGTGATTTGGCACCGTACCCCCCCCTCCCCTCCCTCCCTCCTCCCCTCCCCTCCTCCCCTCCCCCCCTCCCCCCCTCCCCTCCTCACCCCCCCTCTCCTCCCCTCTCTCCTCCCCTCCCCTCCTCACCTCCCCCCCCCCCCCTTCCTCACCCCCCCTCTCCTCCCCTCCCCTCCCCTCCTCCCCTCTCCTCCCCCCCCTCCTCCCCCCCCTCCCCCCCTCCCCCTCTCCCTGGTTGTTCTCACCAAGCAGCAACATTAGTCTTGTTTTGGAGGCTGACTTTCTTCACAGACAATTGGGTCTTTATTACCCATGGTTCATTCTATGTGTTCGCCTATCGTTCTTTTCAATCAAATTGCCAATAAGTTTGCATTCTGCATGGAGCCACGGAGACCATGTCCCTTTTTGGGCTTTTGTGTGAGACGTAATTGTGGCCAAACCCAAGCTGATTTAGCTGGTGAAAGTGATGGGAGAGGGGTTAGACTGACTGCGTACAATACTGCTGCTGCCGTTCGGGATATTTTGGTTGTTGTTTTCTTAGGAAGCGGATTTTACTTAATGCTGATGAGAAACCATTTGGTTCGCTTCATTTACTCCACAAAGTTGAATGTGTGTCTGCGATCTTGGCTTCAAAACCATTTACATGTAGTCATTTAGCAGACACACTTATCCAGAGTGAATTACATTAAGTACAGGGGACATTCCCCCCCTGAGGCAAGTGTGGTGAAGTGCCTTGCCTAAGGACACAACGTCATGTTGGCATTAGCGGGGGTAATCGAACCGGCAACATTCTGATTTCCAGCGCCGAATTCCCTAACCGCTCAGCCATCTGACTCCCATCCGGAAGTCTTTGTAGTGTAGCCTCTAACACGCATCGCAATCTCTGGCAGCAGTTGGCTGTATCAGTTCGGGGTAAGAGTCTGTTTCATGGATCAGCGGTTGATGTGTTTCACCTCCTCGGTTCCTCTCTCATGTTGATGGATGTTAGGCTGCCACAGCTGCTCTGGAGCGGAGGCGACAAGCTCTGGCGTCCCTTTCCCTCCAGGAGATCAGCTCCCGTCTCAGTCTCTCACCTGTCTACCTGTCAGACACCTCTAGCTCAGAGTGCTCTAATGAGTCGAGGGGTTTCGCCACCAATCAGATCAGCCACCTCTGGGGGTAGAACAGCGGTCCCTGTCATCTGATAGGTCAACGGGACTCCAATTGAAACGCTTTTGATTTGATTTAGCCGCACCAGTTTATGGAGTTTGTCATCGAACTGTCAGCATCGATTCATCCACCGATGATTGGATTATTCGGAAATTTTGTTAGTGAAACTTTTTAAATCCAGTCCTGTTTAACTTGAGTCAACTTTAGAACAAATGTTGTTTGGTTGTTGTCTAAGTAGACCATGAAAAAAAATGGATTTACTCAAATCGGTTAGAATATTTTGGAAACTCGGTGATTCTCTGTACACTTCTTTCAAATGAAAAAATCTGGTGGTTTGAGCAGTCTTGTTCAGCAAGGGCAGAGTACTGGTGCATTGGGTGTCAGCAGGGTCTGCTGAATAATTCAGGTGTGGAATTTCAATAGTGGCCTGTATGTTTGGCCAGGTTCTGGGATGTGGGATCGCTTATCTTTTATTAAACATGCAGTTGGTGTAGTGTCGGTTTTGACAGAGGCTAACTCCCTCTGCTCTGCCTTCCCCTCTCCTCCTCTTCCTCTAGTGATTCATCCTCTCGTCTCTTTCTCACCTTCCTCCCAGGACCGAGCCTGTCGTAGGTCCTCCCCAACCCCCCCTCCCCCCCACCCCCCCCTCCCCCCCACCCCCCCCTCCCCCCCACCCCCCCCTCCCTCGCCTTGAATGACCAAATAAGTGGCTTTCGTTCGTTTTATCTTTATTTCCAGGGTCGCCGGTGCTTTGCGAATGCTGAGCGTGTCAGTATAGCAGGGCGGGAGGGTGTTGGGAGGGGGGGGGGAGAAAGGGGGGAGTACAAGAGGTATTCTGGTCTGTAGGCTGGTACGTCTCTCTGGTTTATTGAGCTGAAGCGATGTGAGCAGACCTATCTGGGCTTTCGATAAGGACGGCTGCCATGTTGTGGCTGGAACTTTAATCTGCTCTGGATTGGATTTCAAATTAGTCTCATGCGACGGTCGCTGCTGTCTGCCTGAATGAGATCTAGTCATCTCAATCACCTGAAAAGTGAGTTTGGGTAGAGGGAGAGAGAGAGAGAGAGAGAGAGAGAGAGAGAGAGAGGGGAGGGGGGGAGCTGTCTATCGAATGTCGATCGCCCCGGATCTTCGAGCGGACATTTCTTCCATGCCATGTGTCGTACACACAGAGGAAACCCGCCCCCCCCCCCTTCTCCTCTGCTCTGTGGATCAAGAACAACCGTCCAATCAGCTCGCTGCGTCAGATCGTCCAATGGCGTCGGCTCCCCCTGCTGCGTCTCATCGACCAGGTCGTGTGTCACGCAGGGCGTCAATATCCGACCTCCCACATCTACCGACCTCCACCCCCACCCCCCACCCCCCCCACCCCCCCCCCTCCCAAAAAAAAGCCCTTTGCGTACGTTTCATATACCATTATAGTTGTTTATTCAGGCATCTGGGTCCAATGAACCATCTGGCTGAATGCCTACAACCATCATCTCTCAGCTTGTCCACTGGTTGACCTTTTATTGTGTAGCAGAAGATCCATTTCCATCCCTGCGTGAAGCGCCCGGCGCCACACAGGCACATGTTGTGAATGAGCACAGTTTGCCCCTGCGTCAGAACTGTGCGAGGTGACTAATTGAACAACGTGAACAGGCTGTTGCTGCAGACGGGCTCTGATTACACAGCCGCTGACAAACTCTCTCTCTGTCGGGAAGGCGCGATCACTTACCGCCACTGGAGCTTGTGTGTTTCTCAGGAGGAAGATGGAGGTTCGTTATGGTTATGGAAGTAGGAGATTGTTAAGATAAGTTAAGATAGTGGATTGGAATAAAGCTTGATGATTACCTTTTATATTGTTTTGTACCAACATTAGGCCTATGTATATGAATATCAAGACAATGCAAGTAATTTCAGGCAAAACATGTTGTTCTGTCCCGCTTCTATGTGTGCCCAAAAAGTCCCAAACTCAAGGACGACCGTCATATCTTTTTATTAGGTTTGATCTGAAAGACACTTATTTTAGGCAGATAAGGCCCTTAATTGGCCTTTGTCCTGATCCTAAACATACCCAAGCTAGAAGGAGGTGGAAGGTGGTTATCGGCCATTTTAAATCTTAGCTTGTTTAGTGTGTCGTTGGACCTGGCCAGGTGATTAATCTAAATAAGCTGAGAGGGGTATTCTGGAAGAGTTGAAACAGGTAGTGTTACATTACACCCTGGTCCTTTGCTTATTATCATTGACCTCTAAATGACCACGAATCTCAAGCCTAGAGGCTGAAACTAGCACAACTACACAGAATACTAATGAGTTCCTCCATCGCAACGCCAGCATGCTAACATTCGCCTCTGCAGAGCTGTAAACACATTTCACATTTAGTCATTCAGCAGACGCTCTTATCCAGAGCGATTCACTGCAAGTACAGGGACGTTCTCCCCTGAGGCAAGTAGGGTGAAGTGCCTTGCCCAGGCACACAAGGTCATGTTGCCACAGCCAGGGTTCGAACCGGAGACCTCCTGATTACTAACCCAACACCCTAACCCACTGAGCCACATGACCTCTTGAGGGGGATGGGGGGGGTGGGGGGGGGGGGCGTTAAAGCTCAGTCTGCATGCTCTCTGCTGAAGCCCAGCCAATCACAGCACACTTCGCCACAGAGTGTACAGCCAGATAATGCTCCATGTTCTGTCTTTTCCCAAGGACTTCTAACAATGCTCGTACATTGTAAACATTGTCTCCCCCACAACTCCCCCCCCCCCGCCCCCACCCCCTCTACAGTCCTGAGTATGTACGCAACATGGTGAGTGTAGAGGGAGGTTTGGTGGAGGGGAGGGGAGGTGGTGGTGGTGGGGGGGGAGGGGGGGGGATCAGATAATCTGAAATGGAATAATTCAGTGTGGAGTGCTGGGCCTTGCGTGGGCACACGTGACTGTTGAAGATACACAGGCTCGCAACCGTTTCCCATAAATAGAAATGTTAATAACTCGCAGAGGCAGCGGGAACATGAATTTTTCACATCGAAAGAGAGAGCGAGAGAGATAGAGATAGAGAGAGAAAGAGTGAGAGAGAGAGATGTCCATATTCTCAGTGGTGGTCCCAAAGAGCACCATCCCTAAAGAATGAAGAGTCCTCTCCTTCTCCACCTCCCTCCCTCCCTCCCTCCCTCCCTCCCTCCCTCCCTCCCTCCCTCCCTCCCTCCCCCCATCTCTCTCTCTTCCCCCCCCCCCCCCCCCCTCACTCTCTCTCACCACCTCCCCCACCTTTTCTGATCCGTCCATAACATAATTGAATGCGGTGGGGTCAGATGGGGGTGGGGGGTGGGAATGTTGGAAAGCCTTCAAAGGCTTGAGTATAGAGGTCCTATTTCCATCCACTACCTGTACTTATAAAGAGGACCTACTATAGCTGTGTTAATACTCTGTATAGTGAACATGTGACGTACAGAAAGCTGTGCTCGCTGTACTGAGCTCTACCATTTATGGATCAGCGCTGGCGATCAGTTTTGCGCCTCAGTTGGAATTTTCTATCAAAATCACGAGTACAGGTTTGCTGTTGGCCCAGGTTTAGGTGCAAGCTTGTGCGTGGCTTTAAATTGTCTATATATCTATGTTTTTAAACAATAGCAACAGAAACCATTTGTTTCACTTTCACTGTTGCTACACACTGTTGCAATTCCCATATGTCCTTATACTTGGCATAAATGTGCACCATAAATACAATGAAATGGAGAGCTAGAGATAGACAGAGATAGGTAGAGGAGAGAGAGAGAGAGAGATAGAGAGGGAGAGAGCGATAGAGGGAGAGAGCGATAGAGAGAGAAGGAGAGAGAGAGAGAGCTCTGTGTCCTTGGAAACCACTTTGTGATGCCTGCCTTGCATATTCCATTCAAACCACAGGCTGCACACAGACTAGCTAGAGGCTTCAACAATGTCACATATTCATCATGTTTTGAATTCTCTCATATGTTTAATCCCTTAATCCCCTTTTATTCTGTTTTCCATTACTCTGAACTATGATCTGTCTGCTGTGAACACAGACAGGCGATGACTTCCTGGCTGATCAGTACAAAATTCTGGATAGTATTTACTATCAGTAATATGAATGAGAGAGATTATTCTGGTCTTGGTAATAAGGTGTTTTTTGTGTATGTGTGTGTGTGTGTGCGTGTGTGTAGTGTATCATAATATTCTCTGTTGAGTAACTAGCAATGCCCAAAACTAAGTAATGATTCTGTTTGAGGAAAGAAAGCATAGAGAACGATGCTTTTGTGAGAAAGTCGTGAGTGGTTACAAGAGGAGAGAGTTAATTAAAATGATAAGATTTCTTGTGCAGTGGTGTGGGAGTGTTGCTGTACTGCGCGCGCGAGTTGCTGTACTGTGTGCGCGTGTTAGTGTGTGCGTGCGCGTGTTGCTGTACTGTGTGCGCGTGTTAGTGTGCGCGTGTTGCTGTACTGTGTGCGCGTGTTAGTGTGTGCGTGCGCGTGTTGCTGTACTGTGTGCGCGTGTTGCTGTACTGTGTGTGTGTGTGTGTCTGCGCGTGTTGCTGTACTGTGCGTGCGCGCGCGTGTGTGTGGTGGGGTGGCGGGTGACAGAGCGCGCGCGGTTAGCGGAGGTTTGGCTACAATGTCTCCTTTCATAGTTCCGGTTGCAGCGGTGTCGTCATCCTTGGCTGAGAGCATTCTTCAGACCCCACAGTCTCTGTCTCACCAGGCTTATTATGGCTTAACGGGGTTCCCCTCTCTCCTCCTCTTTGTGGAGCAGCTTTGTGGGTCCTGTCTATAGCAGCTTTTGTCACGACTGAAATGTCAAAGTGAAGTTTTTTAAACATTGAAGCCTGTGCATGTCCATTGAAGTGACAGCCATGGAGATGGGGCAGTGCTGCTCTGCCTGGTGTGGGACTGGAAGCTCCTTTGACGGGTTTATTTAGATGTCTTTGTTTTACATCCTGAGCGCCACACAAAGCAGGGGTCAACCCTGAGGGGAGCTGGGATTCAAACGGATACATTGATCATGTTAAGGGTCGGGAGAGAAAATAAGTTGGCTAGTCCCGCTGTCATTCAGTGGAACACAGGCATCTTAAAGGAAGGAGGCTCATAATTAACCGTGAAAAAAGTGAAGCAACAATACGAATGTTTGCCGTTTCATACTGTCATTTTTTAGCGGTATTGTCAGTTTATATGAGAAACTTTTCAATTATTTTATCTAAAGCCTTTATATTTCAGTTTGTGTAACTTCTAACATCTTCTAACATCTTCTGACTCTTGGTCTTCTGTGTGTTGGCTGCAGGTCTGGACTGGTGAAGATGAGAGCTCTCATCCCCCTGCAGATCTTGCTGTACGCCACTGTGGTCCGATGTTTGAAAGTCGTATCTAAAAGAGGTTCAGGTAAGTCTGTGTAAATGTCTGGGAATGCGTGACCTGGTATTATATTATTCTCTTATTATATTATCTCCCCAATGGGGTCGAATATACCATTCCGATACCTTGAAATGAATAATGAACAACCATCCGCAACTGTGTAGACCAGAATTGATGCTGATTTAATCAATAGTGGGGAGAGTATGGCTTGTTGGTATCTACTATCTTTTCACTTAATCTACCTCTCCATTGAGCTGTGTACTGTACGATAACACACAGGGGCAAAGCTATTACAAAGACCTGCGTGCAGTACAGTGTAGTAGTCATGATGGATGACCTAAATATCTATGGCTAAATCCTAAAGCTGCAAGAGGTAAAACATGAATGTAATACAACCTATGAAAAAAGCATAAATTCCCCAAATTTTCCTCTGAAATTCCACTCTTTTATTCGGTTCAGTTCAAATCCCCCACCACCAGCCCTGTACAACTCTATGGACATAATTGTCTGCTAAATGAACACATTTTGAAAAGTACATATTCTACTGAGGTTACCTCTCTGTTTTGGTACAATAACACAAAGCTATCACTCATAATGACATGATGTCACGGGTCTATTGATTGGCTGTCTTCTTCAGGCTAAGTGGGCTTCACACAGTATAACCACACTGTCTTCTCATCATCTCGCACTTTAGTACCTCTTGAGAATGGCCTCAGTCCGCCTACTTGGGTGGAAGTCCGATATTTTTCTCCACGTTGGTTTTCCTGTTAGTCAGAAGACTAAACATCACGTTTGGGACTAGCGTATGGTTCTCTAAGCCTATACGGTTCTCTGAGCGTACGGTTCTCTAAGCCTATACGGTTCTCTGAGCGTACGGTTCTCTGAGCGTACGGTTCTCTGAGCGTACGGTTCTCTGAGCGTACGGTTCTCTGAGCGTACGGTTCTCTGAGCGTATGGTTCTCTAAGCCTATACGGTTCTCTGAGCGTACGGTTCTCTGAGCGTACGGTTCTCTGAGCGTACGGTTCTCTGAGCGTACGGTTCTCTGAGCCTAGACGGTTCTCTGAGCGTACGGTTCTCTGAGCGTACGGTTCTCTGAGCCTAGACGGTTCTCTGAGCGTACGGTTCTCTGAGCGTACGGTTCTCTGAGCGTACGGTTCTCTGAGCGTACGGTTCTCTGAGCGTACGGTTCTCTGAGCGTACGGTTCTCTGAGCGTACGGTTCTCTAAGCCTATACGGTTCTCTGAGCGTACGGTTCTCTGAGCGTACGGTTCTCTGAGCGTACGGTTCTCTGAGCGTACGGTTCTCTGAGCCTAGACGGTTCTCTGAGCGTACGGTTCTCTGAGCGTACGGTTCTCTGAGCCTAGACGGTTCTCTGAGCGTACGGTTCTCTGAGCGTACGGTTCTCTGAGCGTACGGTTCTCTGAGCCTAGACGGTTCTCTGAGCGTACGGTTCTCTGAGCGTACGGTTCTCTGAGCGTACGGTTCTCTGAGCCTAGACGGTTCTCTGAGCGTACGGTTCTCTGAGCGTACGGTTCTCTAAGCCTATACGGTTCTCTGAGCGTACGGTTCTCTGAGCGTACGGTTCTCTGAGCGTACGGTTCTCTGAGCGTACGGTTCTCTGAGCCTAGACGGTTCTCTGAGCGTACGGTTCTCTGAGCGTACGGTTCTCTGAGCGTACGGTTCTCTGAGCGTACGGTTCTCTGAGCCTAGACGGTTCTCTGAGCGTACGGTTCTCTGAGCGTACGGTTCTCTGAGCGTACGGTTCTCTGAGCCTAGACGGTTCTCTGAGCGTACGGTTCTCTGAGCGTACGGTTCCCAGTCCTCCTCGTTATCTAGTTGTCTCTCCAGAGGAAGAAGAGGGAGAGAAGCACTTGGCAATCCTATTTCAAACCCCAGTGTCCATTATATCCCAGCTCACAGCCTTGTTATTTAGGCCACGTTAACCCAGAGAGGGTTCTGCTCGTCTCTTTCTGGCCCTGAAATTACACCCTTGAAGTCCTCCAGATAGTCGGAGAGCGTTTGGTCAGAATGTCTCTGAAGACCTTGATCATTCACAGGACAGAAGGAGTTTGACGTAATATCGCGTGCTGTCGGCACTCCTGAAATCCTTTCTCAAACCGAGAGAAGACTAAAAACAGACTCGACTAAAAACAGACTCCTCTGAGAATCTGTGTGTGACACTGGTCAATGTTTCAGCATTGCCACCCTACGAAAACCAGCTCAAACAACAAGGGCATAGACGATGCAGAGACCCTCCATTTTTTATTTTCTTGGAAACCTCTTTCATTGCTCCCTCTCTTTCTCTCTCTCTCTCTCTCTCTCTCTTTCTCTCTCTTTCTGTCTCTCTCCCTCTCTCTTTCCCTCTCTGCTTATCTCTCTCTCTCTCTGTCTGTTTCTTCCGGAACCTTCATCAACACTATTCGAAACCCGCAGGAGGTCTGCATTCTGCCATGTTCACAAGAACCAAGCAAACATATTATAGGTGGCATGAGAGGTGTGTGTGTGTGTGCATGTGTGCGTGTGTGTGTGTGTGTGTGTGTGTGGACAGCGGGGGTTTGAAGTTGCACAGGTGGAAGATAACAATATCAGAGGAGCACAGATGTTCCAGCGAGGAGATGTTAGTTAAGAATCTGAAAGACAAGCGGACTTGCAATGTGAGAGGTAAACACAAGTGTGAGTTGACACTGTATTAAGTCGTAAATGTTTTCTTGGGGGGGGGGGGGGGGGGGGGAGGGAGGGTGGAGGGGGATGGGCGGGGTTGGGGGAGCTGCAGAACAAACAGTGTTAGGGAGGCAATCTCAAAGCACTCATCATATTTTGAGGAGGATTTTTTTCGTTCTTCTTTTTTTTTAAACACCTGCCGCTGTTTGCATATCAGCAACAGCTGCTCAGCAGTGAGGAAGAGGAGGAAGCGTCTCCGAAGGCTGTTTTCTGGGTGTACTGCATGACCGTCTGTCAGGGGCGGGGTTTGGCGACAGCCTTGCCGGATAGGAAGCCAATGGAATGGTCTGTCACATGTGCTTTCGTGGAAGGTACTTAAAGTACCATGGTAACAAAAATGTTTTGATTTTGTTTGCGGGTTTCTTTAAGTGCACTTTAAAAGTTTTGTAGGTTTGTAGAGATGGAGGAATGACCAACTCTGCCAGAAAGAATGATTCTTAGAACATTGGTTTCTGTCGCGTTCTCTATTGTCACATTTACAGGCTCTCTTACTCAGTGTCCATCCGTAGGGGGTCTTAGTTTTCCATGTAAAAAGGACTTGAGATAAACAAGCTTCGCATCACAGCAACTTGTTTCCGCACCTAACCTGAGAAGGCGTGTTCTGTACGCACAAGGGATTATCCCTCTGAGGTTGTCCTCTATTAATTCCTCCTTTTGTTTGTCTGAATGCTGATGTTGACTGTGAACGCTTGGCCGACCAGCGCAATTATGTGTTTATGCCTAATGCAGCAAATCACATTCTGGGACTGAATCCTTTCACTGGGTCTTAGCAGTATCGTGCGCCGTATTTCATTCCAGATGACGGTCAGCATCTATCTTTCAAATTGTTTGTTGGGTTCCTCTAGCCCCGCCCCGACTCTTCCACACAAGGTAACGGCTCAGGTGATGCTAGGGCTCGTCCGTGATTGGTCAAGGAGATTGCGCTTCAAGTACACCGAAGGTTTGGGAGAAACCGAACCCAACGTCAGGATGTTGAGACGAACTGGATCTAATCGAATGAGACTTTGGGACCCAAGTTAGAGGCAGTAAACACATCCAGATATTAGAATAATTACCTGTTCATTACGTAGCTACGACGACGACACAGCTGGAATCATCGATCATCATCAATGGGAAGAACAGAACCAACGGAAGCTTTGGTACCAGAGTAGATTTCCGTCGACTCCTACAAGAGTTGACTGAACAGTCACCGGATTTATCCCGCTGTAAAACCGTAATTCTAATGACCTAATTCAACACACCCTTCTATGAGATTCATTCACTGTCATTACTTAGCGATACCGCACACAGATTTCCCTCCAGTAAACACTTATGACAGTTACGGATTCCTCTCTAAATCCCTTGACGTTGATCGAGACAAATGTGGCAGCTCCCCCTCATCTTTTCCCCCCGGTGAGCGAGACATCTGGTGATTCGTATCTATTCTAACACGACAGATGTTGACAAGTTTAAAAATATAAATTAGACCCTGTCTGTGAAAGCCCTCGCTAATGATTATGATGTATATATTTCTACAGCCTGGGATGTCACAGAACGTCCCTGAATCTACCCCCTCTGTCTCTCTCTCTCTCTCTCTCTCTCTCTCTCTCTGTTTCTCTTTCACTGTCTCTCTCTGTCTCTCTGCCTCTCTGTCTCTCTCCCTCTGTCTCTCTCACTGTCACTCTGCCTCCCCCTCTCTCTGTCTGTCTCTCTCTCTGTGTCTCTCTCTGTCTCGCTCCCTCTCTCTCTGACTCTCGTCCCACCATGCAACGTGTTTCACTTAGAAATGATCTCAGAGCTGTTGTAAAGTGAAGGATTTCACTCCTGGGAAATAGCGCTAGCTGTATTAGGGACAGTTTTTATTTTTTTAAGTCTTGGTTGTGTCACTTGTGATGGAGTGAAGAAGCCGTAAATAAAAAAAAACAAGCTCACAGCAGAAAAGGCCTTGGACCTTATTAGAGAAATCTCCAAACCTCCAGCTGGATTTTCACATCACTTCTTGCTTTCCGGTATTTTATTTAGCATCACTGAGGCTACTTTTCACAGTCCGCCATGTTTTCCTCTCCTTCATAGATGCACCAAGCCAAGGACACGCTGACAGCCCACGTAGATTTACAGTCTTCACACACAACAGACTTGGAAGTCAGGGAGGATGTCAAGATTAATACATCAGTAGAGAGAGGATTCTACTCGGATCCAAATGGGTCTACTTTTTCAGCCGGACCAATAATAAAGGGCCCTTAATTGGACAAGACAGTGATTTTCAAACGAGGGACGCAAATTCAATTACAGCCCCTGGCACTTGACTTTGTAATTGATATTAAAGGATGTTAACTATGACAGTGAACTGTCAGAAGTGACAAGGGCAGATTCTTTATTTTATTTCCCCTGTAGAGTTGCATACAGGAAGGATGGGTTTATTCTGTCCCTATGGTTACCTGACAACGACAAGGTCATCTTGAAAAAGTTATGCTTACTTTTACTTTGAAGTTACGGAGTCTAAATTGTTATAAATCAGGATCCATGTGATATTCTGTGCAAAGGTTCCTTTAACACTTCTGGCCAGTTAAGACTGGAATTTGCTGGAAAATCGGGATTTGATTTAGAATATTGATTTGTGTCTCTCCTGATGCTCTTTAGCGGACAGCTCTGGTCATGTTAATAATTATAATGAATAATGATAATTTGTAACGATAATTTAAATCCAGCTGTTAGTAGAGCATGCAGACACACACACACACACACACACTGTCGATACTCCCAGGCTCATGTTAAAGGATCACCCCTGGTTATGTGGTTGTTTCACAGAGTGAGAGATTGATCACACGCGTTGTTATCGGAAATGAAATGGTCGTCCACTTGGATGATGTTTGCCTCTCCTGTGGCGCTCTGCCCCAAGCCTCTCAACACTCTCACCAAACACAGGATGGCCGCAGACCAAGGTTAGTATGGATCTGCGGTCGGAGAGGTTGGAGATAGATCCCCCCCTGGTTCTCTACTGCAGCAAAATGGCGATCAATCAGTGGATTTATGACTGACTCTTTCCCTCTGGAGTCTGTTTCCTGGGCTGTGCAGTGTCACAGCAACTCTACTGGACAGAGAGAAAGGGCTCTACGGGGAGACAATTCACGCACTTGGAAGAGACTAGTCTGTAAATGTAGAACTGTACGAGTTAAATGTGAACTAAGAAAGGAATTGTGTGCGAACGTTTTCTACAAACTGTACTGTTCTTTTGTGTGTCTCGTTGTGAGATTGTGCGATATTGAGATTGTGCGCTTGTGATCGCTCAAACGTTCCACCGAGAGAAACAACAAAAATTCGAATTTCAGCCGATTAAACGTCGTTTCTTTCTCTTTCAAAAGCGGACGCACTTGCGCCGCTCCCATGTTGCCTGGTGCTTCACACATGATCAAAAGGCTCAGTGGAGTCCATCATAGACCAATTCACAGGAAGCAGTGGGTCACTAACCTTCCCCTCGGGAAAACAGAGGTGTTCTGCGGCGAATTGAGGATTCAGAACCTCCTGTGAGTTGTTCACAAAGGTGCGACTGTGAGCTTTTCAGTCTAGAAGTTTCGTTTAGGCTTTTTGTACGGTGTTTTTTTTCCAGTTTTCTTCCACAACGAACGAGGCAAACAACCATTTGGAATGGAGAGAACTCGGCTTAAAGGTTCCGTTTAGAATGTGTGCGTACGGCAGACTACTTTATGCAGACGGTGTTTGTAGCCCATTTTGAGGATTATATGTGTTTTGATCATGAGCTTTTGGCAGAGAGGGAGAAGGATTCCCATGCAGAGAAGTAGGATGATGTTGTCTTCTTCTTGTTGGCGAACGAAAGGGAAAACCAGGACGGTGTTTAAGGAAGGGTGGAAGGACGCAGTATTATTATGGGATAGGACAATCACTCATAAACTGTAATGGCCCTAGAAATGATGGCTGTCTTCTCTGACTGACTAGCTCACACAAAGTCTCAGGGGGAAACTGAAGCCTGTAGTCAGAGAACTGTGCAGAATGGCTTCAGTCTGGGAAGGGATGAGTGTCCCCGAAATATCATGTTTTAACCCTGGGGCCTATGCTGCACTATTAATCCTCTCTCTCTCTCTCTCTCTCTCTCTTTCTCTCTCTCTCTCTCTCTCTCTCTCTCTCTCTCTCTCTCTTTCTCTCTCTCTCTCTCTCTCTCTCTCTCTCTCTGACTCCCTCTCTCTCTGTCTCTCTCTCTCTCTTTGACTCTCTCACTCTCCTGTTTTCTGACACACACACACACACATTCTCTTCCTATCAAGTGAGGTCAGGTGAATGCATGGTGAATACTGTTTTTTCATTTTGCAGCGCAGCATTGAATCACATTGATAAAAGCTGTCCATCCTCTTCTGGGGCCGACAATTTGATCACCAGAATCAAGATTCATCATCTCTTCTTTTACCGGATGTATTCCATGCTGAGTAGAAAAAGAGAACATTGGTTTATTATTGATTTGTTTGTTGTGTCGCCGAGGTTCTGTGTCTGGCTACGTTTGATCATATTGAGAGAAGCCATGATTGATAGCTTTAGCATGTCCGTCATTATTCCTTTTTTTTTTTTTCCACAAGCGTACACCTGAAGAATTCGAATCATTTCTTTCTTCGAATTTGTGTAAGCAGGGAACATTGTGATGAACGGGTGTGTTGAGGTTTCCTCTCAGTGCTTCACGCTCCAACAACCCTGACAGGTAGCAGCTCAGGGGACGAGCACAGCCACGCTGTAATATCGCTTCTTTAAGCTTTTCCCTCCAAATGTGTCTTTAATAGTATTAGGAGATCCACCTTGTTCCTTCCCAGCGTGTTCTGAAAGACTTGCCATCGAAAAACAATCGCTGTGGGCTGTTTCTCTTCATCAACTGCGAAGCAGCACAGCGAACTGTTAAGTTGTTATAAGTCATTGTTTAACCATTTAGATAACAGCAAGGATAGGAAGTTCGTTATTGCGGTTCGAAACCAGAAGGTGGATATTTTCTTCCCCTCTCATTCTAAGCCAACGGCTATACGCCACAATCTTTCATCTGCAGTGCTTGTCACCATAACAACTATCTTGAGTAAACACGAGCTCTTGGATAAAGGCTCAACTCTTGCAGCTAGAAATGCCTGTCTTAGAGGAGGGGTGGGTGGGGGGTGGGTGGGTGGGGGGGGGGGGATGTTAGTGGGAAATGGAGAAATTGTTTTTTAAACTAGGTAGTCAATCTAGAAACAGAGACAATAGATTGCTAGTTTCCACCAGAGACTCTTCATGGAGACTATGACCTCACTTCCTGCTGTCTCCACACCCTCTGGAGAGCTGTGTAGTAGCTGGGTCACTCGGATATCTACGGTTTGTCTGTGGTAGTGATTTGCTTGAAGAGAGTCCTTGTATTGTGTTCCCAGTCCTGTGAAGGATTCCATGTAAATACTAGTACATTTATAGTGTGGAATAGCAAGACAGTATGTCTTGCACCACAGGTGTTAAACTCCAGTCCTCGAGGGCCGCTGTCCTGACAGCTTTGACACGTCTCCCTGCTCCAGCACACCTCCACAGAGCTTGATAATGACCTTTCATTAGAATCAGGTGTGCTGGAGCAGGGACACATCTAAAACCTTCACGGCAGCGGCCCCCGAGGACCAGAGTTTGACACCCCTGTCTTGCACGATGGCAGACAGGGATGTTTATGCATCGGTTTCGTTTTGAGATGTTCTCAGACCTGATCTAACCGATGTTGCTGGTACCTCCTAAACCAGGGGTGTCAAATCCTGGTCCCTTGTGGAACACTGTCCTGATAGTTTTAGATGTTTCCCTGCTTTCCAGAACACCTGATTCTAATGACCGGGTTGCTATCAAGCTTTGTGGAAGCCTCATAACGAGCCTTCATTAGAATCAGGTGTGCTGGAGCAGGGAAACATCTCGGACCGTTTGGACAGTGTCCCTCGAGGACACAGGATTGGACACCCCTGTCCTAAACTGTGTGCTCTTCCGCTCATGTTTTTGGGGGGCTCTTAGAAAGCGGCCGGGGTGAAACAGTGGTGCTTGGTGTTGTGAGGAACCAGCGGAGGAGGAGCGTCACAGAGGCAGCTGACAAGCTGTCGATCTGCAGCACGTCTCGTCAGAGTCACAGCATGAGGCCTCATTCAAAAAGGCCTCCCTTTTGGAACGGTTTGAAAACATCTTCTCTGACTGTGTCGGGTTCCCTGTTTGTCGGAATCCGCGTTCCACGACCGCCCTCCAACAGAGTGTTCCTTGTTCTCTTTACTGCATGCCTTTTCTGGGTTTAGACCCACGGCTAAGCATTGGGACGCATCGAACAGTAGGAGGCAGGAGGAACCTTTATTGGGGCAAAGAGAGGAGGGGGTGGGGTGGTGGGGTTACCCTTGCCAATTTGAAGGGGTCTTTTTGTGTTTCTTTCTCCCTGGGACTGGGGAGAGGGTGTAAACTCGTTCGTTGAGGAGTGTCTCTTTGTTGGGCTGGCTCTGGACTGACGGGCTGCAGGATTCCTGGATGAGATCCAGCTAGTTTTTTTGTCTGGATTGGATTGGTGGAGACAGAGGCTTCTCTCTCTCTGCCACTTCCTGGTCAGCATGTATAGACGGTTCTCATTCGGCACTAATTCCTTCACGGTGTTTTAGAATTAAAAGGAAATTACCTGGTATTTCCCCCCTTTTCATAAAACCCTCCTTCAAGAACAATTTGTGGCTGCCTAAAGTATTATTTTTTGGGGGGGAGAGGGAGAAAGACTGGTTTGAAGAAGCCGATCCTTTTTATTCTCTTCAAATGTTGACGATTTCTATCCTCTTCTTGACTTTGTTCTACGTTTTAAATATTCTCACAGACCTGAAAAGTTTGTTGTTGTTGTTGTTGGTGCTAGTCGCTGGCATCAAGCCAAGTATTTCAATTTCTCTTGATTCACACCCGTCGCCCCATCACATATTTCCCTGTCATGTTTATTGTCTTGCATTTCATCTTGCCACACATTTGAAATATTTACGGCACCCTATTTACGATTTGCCACCATCCAAAATGGCCAAAGATGTGAGATGATTTCCCTGCAGTGCCATAATCAATAAATTCTACATATTAATTAAGTTCCACTGTCAACTCCACGCCTTCGCTCTCTGGTCTCGTTTATCAACCAATCACAGCGCAGCGGACTGGAGCAAGACTCCGGTGTTCACTGTCATGGAACAAGTCCCTCAGACCAGGTGTGTGTGTGTGTGTGTGTGTGTCAGAGGAAGGGGTTCTATATTTTACAGGAAGTGTCAATCATCCGTTTCCTTGTTTATATGACGTAGAGTGGCAGAACATTACGTGTCTGTAAACGTGAATTAGAGTGAAAGTTCCCATCGGGCAGGTTGTGAAACTAGCCCATGAAAGATCTTTTTATGGTCCTCCTCGGTCTTTTAAAAAGATTAGATTTCCGTTAATGTGTAAAACATAAATAAAAAGGTGCAAAGGACTCTGGCTCTCTTCCCCTCCC
Organism: Neosalanx taihuensis; assembly: GCA_030340665.1. Classification (NCBI taxonomy): domain Eukaryota; kingdom Metazoa; phylum Chordata; class Actinopteri; order Osmeriformes; family Salangidae; genus Neosalanx; species Neosalanx taihuensis. Next base: position 6,925,965 of record CM059305.1, read on the forward strand.
CAGCGTGACGTTGGAATCTGCTGAAGCTGGACCAGGACACCTGGCACAACACAGGACACATTTAGAATCCATTTCCTGTCGTCTGTAAAAGGGTCAGACGACCAGAAGGTGATGCGGTAAAAAAAGAGAGAGCAAAAAAAAAAAAATTTGTCTTGTTTAGTTGAAGCCAATCCATAGTAGTCTCAGCTTTAAGGTAAGGATGACAAATATTGTGTTCTGCATCTCAGGACATCTTGGTTTGAGGCAAGTGGTGATTGTCACTGGAAAGGCCCTTTAGTTAAGAGAGAGTTTCAGCTCTCCCCTCCACCACTGTGTCTTTATCCTCTTGGTTTGTAATGAGTGTTTTACTGTGTGTGTTGCGTGTGTTGGAGGATGTGTGTGGACAGTGACAGTGTTGTGAGTGGTTGTATCCCCCCCCTTAACATCCTGGAGGTATCTCATCCCACAATGCTTTGCTCCTGAACTCTCAGCAGATCCCTGCGTCTTCTTCTTCTTCTTCTTCTCTGCACGTGTCCCCGATCCGTCACTCTGAGGGAACGTCAGCACAAAACACACTGTCAGTATCTTAGCATAAAGTTGACATAAAGGCTCCACATGAACACTCTCAGCAACGACTCCCGCCGTAAATCTAAACGACAGCCGTTTCAAATTCAAGGTAAGATGCTGTCCGCGATGCCACCGCCTCGTCTCTCCGAGCGTTTGCGGTTTGGAAGCGTTCGATTGGCCCAAGTTGCTTTCGGAAGCGCTCGATTGGCCCAAGTTGCTTTCGGTTAAGAGATCGGCCCCGGAGAAGACAACGACATCATTTCCTGTTCTTGTCGACAATCAGATGATGGAGAGGAAACATGGATACGATGGCTCCTCTGGAAGATTTACACTTTATTTACTAGGGTGCTAACCCTCTACACCCCCCCCCCCTGCCAAGACAATTTATTAGAGTGCAGATAGTGATAATTTATGTTCCATCATTATGTTCTTTCGTTCGCCCATATCCAAACCTCTACCCTACCTTGTCACATTCAATACACAAATCTGGCAGACATTTCAGGGCAGATATCACCTGGTTAAAAGCCCCTTTCTCAAAACGTGCATCTTCATGAACAATAGATCATGGTGAAGATCTGTTACAGTGCTTGTTTTGAGTCCTGTCAACTACTAGATAACATTAAAATAATATATATATGAAACATAATATCAACCAATGAAGCCCTGTAATTAATACAGATGTGATTCCATTTTACAGCCATGTTTGGAATGCTGGTGGCGTTAGGGGAGGATTTAGAAAAACGGTGAAGAAGACGAATAATGAAGTGAAATAGACTGGCGTGCCTCTCCCTCTTCTCTCTCTCGTCTCTCCTCCCTCCTCTCTCTCTTCTCTCCTCCCTCCTCTCTCCTCCCTCCTCTCTCCTCTCTCTCTTACTCCCTCTCCCCTCCGCTGTTGCTGCTCCTCTTTGCTGTGCTGAGCTGCAGGTCTTGAGCAGAGTAGAGACGTTGGAGGCTCACGTTCCTGCATACATCTTTCATGTCTTTTAGTATGCAAATGACAGATTAGCCTCAGGATGGGGTGATGAGGAGGGAGGGCGGGGCGGCGGGGGGGGGGGGTGGTTCTGTTTGGCGTTAACTACATGTACCAGGAAGGGGATTCTAAATCATTCACATCTTTATTTCTTTTCAAAATCATTCACCCCCCCCCCCCCCCCCCCCCCACCCCATCCCTACCTTCTCTGCCTTCCAACTTAGAACAGCACACACAGTGCTGTACACATGCTATTCAAATACGGAAAGGCTGCTTTCGTTTTTGGAGTTTTTCTGGAGGGTTACTCTTGACTCTTAACAGTTTCCTGACGTCCAAATGCACCTTGACTTGCCCTAATGGATTTAGAGAAGTCCGATGATCGAACAGGCTGTTTTAGTAATCAGGGACTGCTTACTGTTGTACTACACAGTTGTACTGTACTGTGTACTTGTACTGCTGTACTGTACTGTGCACTTGTACTGCTGTACTGTACTGTGTACTTGTACTGCTGTACTGTACTGTGTACTTGTACTGCTGTACTGTACTGTGTACTTGTACTGCTGTACTGTACTGTGTACTTGTACTGCTGTACTGTACTGTTTCTTAGGGAGCTACTTAACATCAGCGAGTGATTCCCATAACTCACAAACATCAAACAGAATAAGGTATATCTGCTTGCATATATTATGCTTGTTAGCATGTAGATGTCAATCCTGCATCCATATGTTCTGTTGTCATATGGAATAATTACATGTAAAATGCATATCTTATAGAATATCCAACACCAATGCTATATACAGTAGTATACCACCTGTGTGTGTGTGTTTGTGTGTGTGTATGTGTGTGTTGTGGTGATCATACCCATGAGAATTGGTAGAGTGCATTTATTTAGATTCCAGTTGGTGTATCTAAGAAAGAATGTAGGATTATGAGAGGGCATACTGTTGGAACCATCTGTATGGTCTCCAGGAGTGTGTTAGAAACAAGTGGTGTATGGAAAAACCATTTGAAATGCATCATGGGAAAACAAATCCAGATATTTCTTTTTGAGCTCAGGGAGGGAAAGGATTAGGAACAATTTCACACAAGGCAAAAATGTGTTTATATACACACGCACGTACAAAACATTGATGTCAGCGTTTGTAATGTGAGTGATTTCAGTGACCTGAATTCTGACTGTTTCTTGAGCTGTAGGGATGTAGGGAGGCTGTAGGAAGGATGTAAAGATGTAGGGATGATGGGAGGATGTAGGGAGGATGTAGGGAGGATATATGGAGTATGTAAGGGTGTAGGGAGTATGTAGGGAGGATGTAAGGATGTAGGGAGGATGTAAGGATGTAGGGAGAATGTAGGGAGGATGTAAGGAGGATGTAAGGATGTAGGGAGGATGTAAGGATGTAGGGAGGATGTAGGGAGGATGTAAGGATGTAGGGAGGATGTAAGGATGTAGGGAGGATGTAAGGATGTAGGGAGGATGTAGGGAGGATGTAAGGGTGTAGGAAGGATGTAGGGAGGATGTAAGGATGTAGGGAGGATGTAAGGGTGTAGGGAGGATGTAAGGGTGTAGGGAGGATGTAAGGGTGTAGGGAGGATGATGTCCTCTGTGTTTAACCCTACAGAGTGCAGAGAGCAGAGGGGGAGTGTGTTCATTTAATACATTAATGTAAGGCTCACTGACTCTGCCTCTGGACTGCATGTGTGTGTGTTGCTGTGTGTATGGGTGTGTGTGTGTGTGTTGCTGTGTGTATGTGTGTGTGTTTTAAACGGCCTCGAACCTGACACTCAAAATCATCCCCCAGTTTTTTTTTTCATCTTTTTTTTGTTGCATTGTGGTTCAGTAACATGGCAACAGTAATTTTAACGAGGCCAATTTGTTTGAGTTTTTTCTATCTCCCCCAGTTAGACAGTGCATCAATGATTTCATCGCACAAGATCAGGTTTCTTTCAAAACAACATAATTATTGTGATATATTTAGATTTTGATTACCATCTCATCTGGGCGGACAGTGATTATCTGGCGTACAATGGAAAGTGTGCAGCCTTGTTCTTTAACAGACTTGATGGGTTTGAAAAAGGACTTAAACTGCAACCCTTTTAGTTTAAGTATAATCTAAAGATCTTTGAAGTTTAAGCATTTTTTAATTTTCTTTCTATTGTATTGCGGTTCACATACACACAATTACATTTAGTCTTACCCAGAGAGACTTACAGCCAGTACAGGGACGTTCCCCTTGAGGCAAGTAGGGTGAAGTGCCTTGCCCAAGGACACAATGTCATGTTGCCTCAGCCGGGAATCAAACTGGGGACCTTCTGATCACAAACCCAACGCCCCTAACCACTCAGCCATCTGACTCCCACACACACACACACACACACACACACACACACACACACACACACACACACACACACACACACACACACACACACACACACACACACACACACACACACACACACACACACACACACACACACACACACACACACACACACACACACACACACACACACTCCTCATCCCCGTAACGACCAACATCTGTACCACTTTGAGCCTCTGACATCAGAGCCCTCTGTGATGTCACAGTGTAAGGGATTATCCAATCAAAGGTCCCAGCTCTGACTGCCAAGCATCACAATACAATAGGGCCCCTGTCGACACACAATAAGACTAGCTTAACCGAAGCAACTATTGACTGTGGGATAAAAGACCCAAATCTGTTAAACATAACACCGCCCAATTAATTGTCTTGAACAAACAAATTAATGTCTGATTAAACAATCGGGCTGCAAATCAAACTTTACACTGCCAGTTGCATTGTGGCTAATTCATCTCTGTATAAAATAAATGAGCTAATGTATAATGTATAGCGGTATGACTTCGTTTTTGGGGGTATGACCTTAGTAACTCGATAAAGGACAGCTTGTATATTTAATGATTGTTTTCTCGCTGTTCTCATATTATTATTTTTTTAATTGTCTTTTAAGGAAATTATTCTGCTGTTGTTGATCATAAGAGGCATCAACTTGGAGATAAAGCTGAAAGAAATACGATATTCTAATGACTTTTTTTAAAGGTCAAAAAAGAATCCCAGAATACCTTGAGGATGATTCAAAACCAGAACATCCATCTCAGACAATACATGCGTCCACAAAACAGACACACACTCGTACCCAAGTTAATACAAATAAAAAAAAAACCCTGTCCTTCATGCTGAAGGGTTTGCTGAGCCTAAGCCAGATCCGTTTTCATGGTCCCTGACCTCTTTCCAGTCTCCAGAATCAAGTCTCTGCATTCAGAGGAAGCCTAATTGGGTTGACAGAATGTGGAGGCCTCGCCCGCCTCGCCTCTTCACTCTCACGCGTGACTCTCCAGCCCTCTGCGCTGCCACCACCACCACCAGCCCCTTCCTCCTGGGCCTCCTCCCATAGTGGCACTGCTTGAGTGTGCTTAAAGAGAGGCCTGACAGCCAGCACACTCGTCTCTTGATGACTGCCTTGGGTGCTTTTCTGGAATAGAACCCCCCCCCCTCTATCCCTCCCCTCCCCCTCCCCCACCCCTGGGATGAACCCCACAGCTGCATCTAGACAACGGCAGTTGCATTTCCTGTTGTGATCCTCTTCTGTCTCCCTTCCTTCCTGTTGGTCTGACTGAGGGGTTTTCTTTAGCTGTGGATGTTCTTGTGCCTGTGAGTGACCATCATCCTGAGCTGTTGTGAGTTTTGGAGAGGACATTTCTATACATAGACTTCCTTTATCTCTCTCTCAGTCCTCTGTCTCTCTCCAGGACCTGAACCAGTTACCTGGGTAACAAGGTGACACTGAGTGGACTGACTCAGAGCTCCAGTTAAGACATGTCCTGCTACACGTATATTTACATTGACATTTTAGTCATTTAACAGACGCTCTTATCCAGAGTGACTTCACAGTAAGTATAGGGACATTCCCCCACCTGAGGCAGGTAGGGTGAAATGCCTTGCCCAAGGACACAAACGTCATGTTGCTTTTTTTGCACAGCCAGGATTCAAACCGGGTTACCCTGATTACTAGCCCAATGCCTTAGCCGCTCAGCCACCGGACCCCTGACACCTTACACACACCTAGAAGTGTGGGTAGAAGCCATTAGACAAAAAAAAACTCATAACAAGATTGGTTTGAGAACGGATCAGAATGTTTCTTCGATAAACACCTTCACCTTCCAAACCCTTAACTGGTCTCAAGTGTTAGGTTGGTAATAATGTGTGAAAACCTATCTCTAGCTCTCTATCTCTATCTCCATTTCATTTTCTTTGCCTTGATTTCTCTCTCTCTCTCTTTCTCTGGGTTCCCTTTCATTTTTCGGTCGCTCAAAGTTTTGAGAAGCGCCTGATAAATGTGAAGGGAACAACACACAGATGTCTCTTCGAACCGTTAGATCGTCGAAGTTTGTGTGGTTTTAGTGAGAATGAAGTGGGCGATCGCGAGATGTCATCAATTTCCATGTCTGCCAGTTACCGTGGAAACTGAAAGTCAAGAATTTTGGGGGGGGGGGCTGTTGGAATCATTTGCAGGGAAAAAGAGAGAAGGAGAGAGAGAGAGAAAAATAGAAACAGGATTAATAATTAATCTAGATTCTTCACATTCTTCCTCATTAGAACAAAACGACATGGGTAAACTGCCTGTTAGAAGTATTGTAGGTGAAAGCATTATTTCTGTTGACAGTTACAGTCAACATTGTCAACTTAAGTTCCTTATTAGTAACATATCGTGGACATATCACCTCATTTGCGCGTGTTAATATTTCAAATGACCTTTCCATTTATTTAACTTCAGTATCAGGCCTCCTTTCATTAAATTGTTTTCGCTTTGATCCCTTTCAACCATTTAAACTGTCCAGTCAGGAGTGTCCTTTCTTCATCTCTCCCAGTCTCCACATCTCAGGGTGGAGATGTGCTGAAATGTCCAGCAGTTGTTGTTCGATAATCCGGTCTGCACCGCCTTTCCCTGGGGGTAATCTCCAGACAGGCAGACTTAAACGAGGAGGATTCCTCCGTGGCAGTGACCAGGGTCCGACTGATAGGAGCCCCGTGTAATTCCTGTTAATTACTGTCCGGGGAGAGATAAGACCTGGTTAGAGAGACTCAGGGAGGAAGAGATAAGGTGCATCAAAGTTCGACTGGTGGGATGGGGGAAGGGGAGGGTGGTGGATGGGGGGGGTGGTAGATGGGGGGGTGGTGGATGGGGGGGGGGTGGATGGTGGTTTGGTGGATGGGGGGGTTGGGGGAGGTTGGAGGGGGGGGATGGAGTTCAACTACAAACACTACTTTCCTCTGGGAACATCAGAGACTTGGGAGTTGCTTTCAGGTCTATGTCTCTTCCGCAAACTTTTTCTCAGACATGAGAGAGAGAGAGAGAGAGAGAGAGAGAGAGAGAGAGAGAGAGAGAGAGAGAGAGAGAGAGAGAGAGAGAGGAAGGAGCATCGTCTTAACATGTCATATCCTGCCAGATTCATATCACGAACATGAATAACAAAATGCCCAAGAGATGAGTTGCATCAAAGTATGTACATACTTAATCTACATTCATGGTTTCTCTCTCTTTCGATCTCTCTCAATCTCTCTATGTAGAAAGATATATACAGTATATCCATATATCTCTATAGTCATCTAGATATATATATTGACATAGAGCGGGGGGGGAGTCTTTAATATGTATTCTACATGCCAATACATATCATATTTACTGCCACTAACCATTCAACCGTTCAGTGTCTTAAGTTCGTGTTTTTACATTTGTGTAAGGTTGAGCATTCACAATAGCACCAGTGTGTTTTACAGTGAAGCACAACCCTACAGTTCCTCTTCCATGTACTGGAGAAATCATTCTCCTCAGACACCCAGTCACTCATGAAATACACCCATAATAGTTCCTGCACTGTCTTCTCTTTAGAGAGAGAAAGGGAGAGATAAAGAGAGGGGGAAAGAGAGAAAGAGGGAAAGAGAGAGAGCGAGCGAGACGGGAAAGAGAGAAAGAGTGAGAGAGACAGCGAGAGATTGAAAACATGAGGGGGGGGGAAGAGAGAGAGAAGGAGTGAGAGAGAAAGAGAGTGAAAGAGAGAGAGAAAGAGTGAGAGAGAAAGAGAGTGAAAGAGAGAGAAAGCAGGAATGAGAGACAGATGGAGGTAAGAACTATTAGAGATAAGATAGTGGGACAGTGAGGGAGAACGCTTGAGTGATTCTCTACGCTGATGATAGCGTTCTGGCTCTCTGTGACCTCGTTTTCTCTGAAGTCAGAGCCGAAACACGAACAAGCTGTGAATACAAGACTGATGTTTTATCAGTGCCCAAATTCAATTAATTGTTTGACTAAACGGTTTGTTCTTAACACAGTATATTGTGGTTTGCGTATGTAGAATTGTGTGTTTACACAATTTGAATGAATGACCAGATTCAGCATCCAGACGAGAGGTCTATTTGTTTGCATGAGAAAGTAGTTTGATACCGTTTCATCTATTTACTACATTTCACTCTATATGGGTCAAAAGGTGAAAACAGTTCATTTGTGTCTTCAGAGTGTTTAATTCTACAGGCCTTTAGTCTAACTGATCCAACCCTGGCCTGTCTGAATTTACAAATTAATTCCGTAAGATCTGCTTTTTTAATAAAGCAAAAAACCTTAGTCATGCTAAATATCTCTCTTCTTCTCCTGCTTGTCATCGGAGCCCTCTTCCTTTTCTCTCCTTCCGTAATGGAGTGTTTGCTGTGTAGGATTAATAGGAAGTAATGAAATGTTGAAGCGGGAGAGGAGCTGCCCCTGGCCTCCTCAGTCCTGAGTGCCTGGCTCCCTTAAATTATTTATGAAAGTGCTGACAGGAGAGGACCAGGTTCACCACTCTGGACCCCTTGAGGGGCCCCTCGAGCACAACCACACTGAGTCCATGTCTCTTGGTTTTAATGAAGGTCCAGTGGACCTGTGTCTACCTCTGCCCCCCCACCCCCTTTAACACCCGCCCCCCCCCAACCCTCCCTCCGAGTTTGCCTGAAAAAAAAACACTTGTGTCCGAATTCCCAATTCCCCTCCTCCTTTCTCCCGTTTTCCTCTTGTTCGTTCTCTGTCACTTCGTCAGCGTTCTTTTCCGTGTGTTCTGTGTTCCGTTGCCCTACATCTCTCTACTGCCCTCCTTCTCTCACTTTCCCTCTCTTCTTCTGTCCCTCCCTAATCATCCCTCAGCTTTTCTCGTCTGAATCTGACTGTTTTGAAGGTCCACAGGTTTTGTAGACACCTCACTTCATCGCTACGGCGACTTATAATAGCCAGCAGACCTTCAGGGGGATTTCTGATTGGCTGAAAGGAGGTAATTTTACCTTCCAGTGTCTAAACCCCACCTCCTGTGAACAATGACCCACGGTTTTGTTAGAAGCTCGGCCATCTTTAATGGAACCATTTCCCATTTTTTTACTTCATAAAGTATTTATTGTTTTCAAGTAGCTTCACCTGCTTCTATATCGAAGACCAGGTTTTAAGAAATGACTCTCTGCTCTCCTTCATTCCCTCAGAGAGATGATGATATTGGATCCGGTGTCTGTAATGCTGCCGTAGATAATCAGCTAATATCTAATGATTTTACAAAGAGATGAGGCAAATCGTCCGTTGACCTTTTTCATGGTTCTTTCAGCATGTCCGTCTGTTGTTAATCCTCGCCCATTTTGAATGATTTCAGTTTTAGAGATTTCGCCTTTTGACTCTGCAAAGATCAGGATGTTTATTGTTAGCTCCATAGGCATTTCATAATTTAATTAGATATCGACTTGCATCGCGGAGACGTCTTGGTTGTTTGGTGATTGTCTGATATCCTGGAATATGGCGTTTATAAAGACAGAATCCTCTGTTACTGTAATTGCAACATCATAACGAGAATGCAAAAAATGTGTTCCCTTTGACGTCAAACTCATTCGCAAAGGATAAACTCCTTGTTAGTTTTCCACTGCAAAGCTTTTTTTTGTGACGTCTTAAATACACCAGTAGGGAGGCAGATGACTTAGATGAGATGAGTTATTAGGGCGTTGGACTGGTGATCAGAAGGTCGTCGGTTCAATTTCCAGCTGTGCCAACATGATAATGTGTCCTTGGGCAAGGCACTTCACCCTGCTTGCCTCGGGGGGGGGGGGGGGGGGGGGGGGAATGTCTCTGTAACTGCTGTTAGTCGCTCTGGATAAGAAGGTCTGCTAAATTTAAACCCCTTTTTGTCTTTGCCAGACAAACAGCCAGATCTTTGCTGTTCGCGACTTATCTTGTAGTTGGTGATTCCTCTTCACAGACAGGTGTGTTAGGTTGGTTCTGACATTAATGGCTGCCTGTTCTCTAGTGCTTGTCCCCACAGAACCCTGAGGAGGTTTAGTCACAGAGGGGGGGGCAGACCGTCGCTCCACTCGGAGGAATCATCTTGTCAAACAGTGTCATCGCTGGGCTTGGAGGTCATCCCTTGAGGGAGGGAAGGAGGGAGAGAGGGAGGGGGGAGAGAGGGGTAAAGGGATGGAGAGAGGGGTAGAGGCAGGGATAAAGGGAGGGAGGGGATAGGAAGAGAAAGGCTGAAGTGATATCACGGAATGTATTGTACATTTAATCAGTCAGCAGAAGCTCTTATCCAGAGCAACTTACAGCAAGTTCCCACAGTTCTTCCTCCCCAAGACCCCCCCTCCCCCCCACCAACCCTTCCACCTCCCCCCTTCCACCTCCCGCAACCCTCCCACCCCCCTCCCACTCCTCAACTCACAAACTTTTGAGATTGAACCATCTCAGCAGTTCTTCCCCCTGTCTCTAAGAGAATGTGTCGTCGTAGCATTTTGGAAGAGGAGAGCAATACCCAGAGAGGCTTGTGGAACGGTTGCGTCCAGGTTTGACAGCTCTGGTGTCTCCGGCGAGGAGCAGGGTGTCAATTATATGCCGCTGTGACAGGAAATGGCTCCGGGGTAAAGCCAGTGTCCCTGGAGGACCAGTGTACGAGCCGCAGTGGCCATGATGGATTCTGGCAGAGCAAAAGAGGGGCCCCCCTCCCCTCCCCCAGATGGGCCACCACAGCTTCCCCCCCCTCTGTCCCGGCAGCGTCTGATCTACCCTGGCACACTGGAGGCACCACCAGAGCCTCCTCACACCCAGAAATGTTCTCCCTAAGGACGCCACAAGCCTGGCTAACTGCCATCCAACCAGTAATTACCAAATCTCTGAATCTCTTGTGTTGTTGTTTCACAAGCACATTGAATCCATCGTCACTGTGGTTTGGCCAATAAAGTTATCGTAAAAAAAAATACAAAAAAAGAGCTTGTTTGGTATGAAGTACAGTAATAAACTAGACAAACGAGTTCTTAATATTTCTGACGGTCCCCACAACGGACGTTATTTTTGTCCAAAATGGTAGCTAGCTTTCATTCATAGTTGAATCCCATGCTCCAAAAAGATAGCGTGAATAGCCTTGTAATCTAAATCCACAGTGTAGCTACTATTAGAAAAAAACAATTAGGTTGTTAAGTGAAATGGTGTTTGAAATGTAAAGAATTTAAACTTTTGATTTCTTTGAACTTTATTTATTTGGACTCTCGGAGAAATATCACCCATTGTCCAGAAAGTTGTTTTTCTTCTGTGATTTACTTTGCTGCTTGACTTAGCAGTGCTAAGTTGTCTGTTCTGTTGTGACAACATTGTCCACTGTGATGTTTTTCAAGCTCGCTGAATCACTTGTGTGTTTTGTTCCTCAAGTCACACAGACTGGCTGAAGTTGAACATTTTTATATTTGATTTTGAGGCGCTGAAGAAGAGGAGGGTTTGAACACAACAGAATGTGGCAGAGGTGAAGGTTGTGTAAAGTACATGGAGACACAAACACACTCTTTCTCACACACACAGACAGACACACTGTCACTCTGTCACACACACATTGTCACACACACACACACACATTTATATCACACACACACAAAAAAACTACCTATTTATGATATAATCCGTAACTGAACCTAAACTGTAAATATGAGAGCTTCCTCTTTTAAGCATGTATCGACTCTGAAGACCTCACTTTAACACGCCCGAAAGGGCAATTTACAGCTCGCTAATTGTATCTTGACATCCACTGGAAGCCTTGGGACAAGAGCCAAGGTGCGTGAGGTGGACAATAAGTGATCTTCTGTGATCCTGATCTCCACTACTGTTTGTAATGTCAGGAATTAAAAATGAACCTCCTACCTCAAGATTAATATTATTGCTTTGTAGATTTTGGCTGTAAGCAAAATCCGTATGACAGGGAGAAAGGATTGTGTTGGATTTGGATTTACTACAAGAAAGTATTGGCAGAAGAACCCTCAGAAAACTCATTTCAACAATTTGAATGAGTTGAAACTTCTAATTCATTAATCTTTTGGCCGTCTCAAGAATACATTTTGTCAGACCAAAAAAAAAAGTGTCATCACGTTTTACAATGTGATTCTTATTATCTCTATTGTCTTAAAAAAAAAAAATATATATATATATATATTTCTTCTTAAAAGTCACCATTTAGAGACAATAGCCTCAGTAAACCTGAACTAAACAGCAACTGGCGATAGTCAGTTCTTATTGGACGTTTCATTTCCTTAAGGGTTATCGTTTCTAGGCCAATTTCAGCAACTGTGGGGAAAAGAACCCAGTGTCTCGGAGACACAGGCTGATGTCAGTCTGGTTTCCAGATGAAGAATGGGGTTGTGCCTATAGGCAGCGGTGGCACAAAGGCAGGGTTTTTTTTATTTTGGGAGGAGAGGGGAGGGGGTTGTTGGTGTTTGAGGCCAGAAAATCCTTGGCATCACCCGCTCCTCACCCTGTCTCCTCCACAGCTGCTGGGATCGTGCACGCCTGCCACTAAATCACCACCGTACCCCGGGCACAGGCCACACAGTTGTGTCTCTCTCTTAACCAATCACATCCCTCCCTCCCTCCCTCCATATTTTCTCTTTGGTCTCTGTTGTTTCCAAGGGTAACAAGCTCCCTCTGTTTATTTTTAGTTTATTTTTTGCTAAATCAATTGAGCCACAATGGATACCCATCCTACCCTTTCGTCTCTTCTCTCCTCATCCCTCCCTCTCTCCTCTCCCTCCCTCTCTTCTCTCATCTTCCTTCCCTCCCTCCCTCCTTCCCTGTATCCCCTCCTCTCCCCTCCCTCTCTCCCCTCCCTGTCTTCTCTTCTCTCCTCCTCTCTCCCCCCTGCCTCCCTCTCTCCTGTACTCTTCCCTCCCTCCCTGTTCAGAACAGGCTCCTCTTCCTCTATCTCCACCTGGTCCCTCGTGTCTCCAGCCATGGATCAAAGCCTGCTGTTTCTGTGATGATTCCACCGCTGGGCTGGGCAGCAGTGTTGTGACTCTACCCTCCCCTAAAGCTCCAGGCCTGGCTGGAGGCCCCACACCCCCCTCCACCCCAGCCTCAACACTCCGGTCCCCTGCTGTCCCAGCAAACTGAAACATTGGGCCCATTCCTTGTTTCAAGGCCGCTGCGACAGCTCTGCTCTAGTGTGAGTCAGGTGACTGAGGGTGTTGGGTTAGTAATCAGAAGGTTGCCCGGTTCGATTCCCAGCCTTGCAAAATGACTTCACCCTACTTGCCTCAGGGTGTTTAATGTTCCTGCTCGTGATCCCAGAAACATCCAGAGACCTTCCAAACAGACCATAACCACCTCCGTATCCCACGACAACAAACACAGACACATTTCACATCCAAACGGCGCAATGTACAGACGGCAAACACACTGTGAGTGGACAGATTTGTATGCATGGACTAGTGGATATGCAGATTAGTTTGTTTATGTACACTAGCATGCTTGCGCGTTTTGAATGCAGGTCACACGATGCCAAGTCTTCTGTGCTGTGTCTGAATCTACTGACGCATGTAAATATGCATATTACATACATGTGGAAATACATGGATATTATGGTTAGAATGTGTTTATTTGAATGATTCATGATGTAAGATGATATAAATAAATAAATGTTCATTCAGTAGACGCTTTTATATCTAAAACGACTTACAGCAAGTACAGGGACAATCTCCCTGAGGCAAGTAGGGTGAAGTGCCTTGCCGAGGACACAATGTCATGTTTGGACAGCCAAGAATCGAACCAGGAACCTTTTGACTACCAGCCCAAATCCCTTATCGCTCTGCCACCTGACTCCACAGATATAAGGTGGCACAAGAGAACCCAGGTCTGGTTAGAAGTGCTGAGAGGCTGGATGGTGTGTAGTCATGCAGGCTATTTAGCTCACGTATTCACAGACGTGCTTATGCCCACGTAAGTGCATTAGTGATTAATTGAACATGGATTAGTTTGGATGACGACTGTCTGATGATCGGTCCTTTCTCATCTCTCCTCGACTCCCCCTCCCTCCTCTCCCTCCTCCTTCTCCTTCCTGTCCTCCCCCTCTCCTCCCTCTCCTCTTCCTCTTCTCTCTCTTCCCCCTCTCCTGCCCCCCATCTACTCCCTCTCCTCCTCCCCCTTCCTCCCTCTCCTCCTCCCCCTTCCTCCCTCTCTTCCTCGTCCCTCTCCTCCTCCCTCTCCTCCCTCTCCTCCCCCTCTCCTCCCTCTCCACCCAGCCTGTACTGGGAGCCTGTGCGTGTCTCCACTGTGTGCCCAGCATCCATCACACTGATTGGGGTGATTGGAAAAGCACCTCTCCGCCATGCCGGCTCCATATGCTCCATGCAGCTGTTCCCTGGCTCTCGGGCCGGCTAGCTGGCTGTGGCCGTCACCATCAGACCAGCCCTCCTCATCCGTCTCACGTTCGCTTTGCCTGTGTGAAACCTCAGAGAGGAGGGGTTTCTCGCTGTGTGTGGCTGGGCTGGGGGGAGCAGGGAGGAGGGGGGCAGGAAGGAAGTTGGGATGCCAGACTTACTCCAGCAGCCCCCGGCTCACCGTGGCGATGGCGGGGAGATCCGATACGTGTACCTGCTGATTGGAAGCTTCACGGGTCACCGCGGGAACGCATCTCAGAAGGCTCCGGAGATCGAGTCGGACGATTGGTTGATGAAATAGGAGCGCTTTGGGAAGTCTTTCTATTGGGCGTGCGGCGCATCGCGGGAGTCGTGTTGGTGGAAGGTCCAAAATATCAGTTGGCAAATTTAGTCTGACATCATCAGAACTGGGAGGATAATATGAAGGGGACGGAAAGAGGAGGTGGAGAGAAGCAGAGAATACTAAGTCTGGTCTTTGATCGCAGTTTTATATGAAAAGAGGGATTGTCTGGATTAACTTCTTGCACATGGTCATGTTGTAAGACGTTTGGATCGGGGAAACGTCTTTGTTGCATCCCAATCAGCCTCATGTTCTTCCTCTCTGACGTGGTTGTTAAGGTTCGACCTGTTCGTCTGCCGTTGATCAAAACAGACAAAGCTTGAGGAAGAAAGAAGAACAGAAAAATGACCTTGTCTTGATATTCGTACCCGGGTTCTTTTTTGATGATGTGGCTTCTTTTGATGAAATCCCACCTAGGAGACCCGGAGTGTCTTTCCTGTGAAGATTCTTTGTCTTTAGAGACGATTTCTAACGATTTCCTTTGTTCAGTCTTGTTAGTGTGATGTAATAAAGGGAGAGAGGCCAAAGGAAGCACAATGAGTCATTCTGAACAAGGAAGAATGCAGAGAAAGGAGAACCAAGGTCTTAGTATCCCCAGTAGCCTCTCTACCCCTCAAAAACTCCCATAGTGGAGGGAAACCCAAGGGTTTTAGAGCCAAAAGGGAGGCGGTGGAGCCAAAATGGAGACCAAAGGCTTGGATCCCCCTTATTGGCTTGATTTAACATTATGCAGAGCTTGCTTGCATCGTTAAAGATGACGCACTCGACACATTTTTATGTTTTCATACCTCAGGAAGTTTTATTAAAACCTTCTGCGGTTCTTGAAGTAAAAAAAAGATATAGTTTGTCTTTAAAAAAGGGAGGCTTCACAAGGATTTGCTGTGTTGGTGAACATACGCTCGCTCTCTTAACTTTAACATCCATCTTCTCCTAATCTTGTGATCCCCACATGAGGAAGAGGGACGAGCAAGCTAAGATGGTCTGCAAGATGTTCAAGAAGACATGAGCGAAAAGAAAGCTAAAGACGATAACCATTAGAATCAAATTAAAGATTGTCTAGTGCTTCGCTTCGGGCCACAAACCGCAATCAAACGTGAAATAAAATATTTATTTTCCTTTAACTCCCCTGCGCAGCGGATAGAATAAAAATCTACCGCGACGCCTCATTTGACGAGAGGAAGCTCTCCGTTGGGTGCTTGCTTGATGTCATTTAGACCGAGCTTTATTCAGCCTGTAAACCTATTTGTGGAACTAATACGTCGAGCGTGTCGGATCTCCGAGATCAGTTAGCGTCGCACAATGGCTGATGTCTATTTGCGGTGGATGTCGTTGGGTGTTAGGGTACGTCGGTTTGTCTCTGTTTGCCAGACAAATGAGCGTATTCAGAAGACGACAGCGGGGGTTGATTAGATTCATCCGTACTCAGGAGTGATCAATGTTTGCTTTAATGGAGGTTGACCTCAGGAGTGCATCAAACAGTTGTGACCTTTTACTAGTTTACTAGTTTCTCGTTCTTCACGTCTCCTGTTTTTCAGTCTCCTAACGCTCGCAATCAGAAGGTCTCTGGTTCGAATTCCTGGCTGTGCCAACATGATGTTGTGTCCTTGGGCAAGGCACTTCACCCCTACTTGCCTCCGCTCTGTGAAAACCATTGTTAGAACGTTAGCCTCTGCAGTGAGAACGTTCTCGTCTCTCAGATGGATATGTGATGGGACAGCTTATCTAACAAGCGCGCGCGTGTGTGTGTGTCTTAACAGAGCGGTGGGTCATTCTGGTGCCTGAAGAGGACACAAAAGGGTTAAAGTTCACAGATCTGCATCTCCAACGATTCTTTGAAATCTGATTGGTTGTTGTGGAGCATCTTAACAAGTTTGGATGCATTTTACATGTAGTCATTTTAACAGACGCTCTTATCCAGAGCGACTTATAGTAAGTACATGGACATTCCACCCCCTGAGGCAAGTAGGGTGAAGTGCCTTGCCCAGGGAATACAACATCATGTTGGCACAGCCGGGATTTCGAACCAGGGACCTTCTGATTACTAGCCCATCCTGTCTGCTTCATCTTCGCTGGTGAGAGAACAGCAAGCATCGTGTTAATAGTTACCTGGGTGTGTGTGTGTGTCCCATTCATCATCATCTTCCTCCTCGATGTCTCTAATCACTTTGCGTCTCTGGACCGCAAAGGGGCAACCGACGTTCTGTCGGAATCCAAATGAGCAGCAGCATCGCTGAGCTCCAGGAGGGAGAGTTAGATGAGTGTGACTCTCCTCTACCCCTGATGGTCTCACCATCAGCATCTCTCCAGGGCCAAGGCAGAGGGGTTTCAGTTGTTACCGCTCGCAGACCCACAATGCAGTGCGGTCATATGACACACAGACGCGGCGGTAGACCTCAGGGGACTGGACAGGGTTTGCCAAAGCGGAGGTAATCGTCTCCCAGCGGTGGGAACGTTTGGCCGCTGTGCGCAAGCTGATGTTTACTAACGTTGGTAGAAGTCACGAGTCACACGACCTCAGGGAGGTGGAAACAGGTTAAAATGCAGAATTCCCCCCTGACACCCCCCCCCCACCACCACCACCACCACCACCCCCCACCCCCCACCCCCCATCTATCTTCTTTGATGACTGTTGTGTACTTATCAGAACGTTATTGAATTGCCATCTTCATTATCACCGGTCTATCCATCATCCGAGTTTGACGTTTTCGCTTCCATGTCCATGATAGGCCGCATCCTCTCACATCTCAGGCTGTGATTGGCCGCATCCTCTCACATCCCAGGCTGTGATTGGCCGCATCCTCTCACATCTCAGGCTGTGATTGGCCGCACCGCAGTAGTTTTCCTGACTTGTAAACATGTGATTGGGCAGTGTTCTCAGGGTCCAGCGTGATTGGATGATTTGGCCGCTCTGCCTCAGACGAAATGCCAAGAGTCTCCTGCAAGTCTCTCGCTGACTCATAACACTCCACTCCAGAATGTTCTGTGATAGGGAATACGGTCTACATTATGGAACATTTACACAGCTTTAAGGACGGCCATTAGTCTTTTGATTATCCGTTGATCTTGAAGAAGGATTTATTCCGGAAGAGTCTGTGTCTGCCCTGTGTGCTCACGTCCTCTCTTATCTACATACAGGCTTCCCTGGATCTTGGATATTTTATCTTTTAGTATATTTTTAAATAGTTCCTCTGTGTGCTGAATGAGTGCTGTACTGTAACCTTGCTTTGGCAAACTGCAGTTTCCCCACTGCGAGACAAATAAAGAATGATCTTAGTATGATTCCTTCAGTATATTTTTTTTTTAACATGGTTCACGTTTTCGGGCTTCCACGATTCTGCGATCTGAATGTTCAACTGTGATTCCTCGGATCGCTCTCTATTTCTCTCTCTCTCTCTCTCTCTCTCTCTCTCTCTCTCTTTCTCTGTCTCTCCCTCTCTCTCTGCCTCTCCCTCTCTCTCTCTGTCTCTCCCTCTCTCTCTCTCTCTCTCTCTGTCTCTCCCTCTCTCTGCCTCTCCCTCTCTCTCTCTCTCTCTGTCTCTCCCTCTCTCTCTGCCTCTCCCTCTCTCTCTCTCTCTCTGTCTCTCCCTCTCTCTCTGCCTCTCCCTCTCTCTCTCTCTCTCTGTCTCTCCCTCTCTCTCTGCCTCTCCCTCTCTCTCTCTCTCTCTCTCTGTCTCTCCCTCTCTCTCTGTCTTTCTCTGTCTCTCTCTCTCTCTGTCTCTCTCTCTCTCCATCTCTCTCTCTCCCCCTCTTCTTCCCAATTATTATCCTAAAACTGCACCTGCCTGCATTTCTGGTGCATTCCGGTTCCTTCCTCTCCGAGTTCACGGTTCTTCTTCTGTGATCTTCTCTCCTCTCTCTTTCTGGAATGTTCTGCAGGTGCTGTGTTCTTTTTGCTTCTTCTTTTTCTTTCTTTTTTTTTTGCGATGGAAGTGTAAAACAATGGAGCCAGTGAATCGTAGCAGGACTAATAGATTCAGCGTTTCCCCCCCCCGGCTCCCCGCCCCCCCACCCCCCAGCTCCCCGGCTCCCCCCCCTCCCTACTCCACCTCCACCTTTGTGTTTCATGTGCAAAAGTATTCACGGCGAGTTGGCAAGGTCTGGCCAAGCATGACACTGACGCGTCTCAAAACAGCCCCCTGAAATGTAATCTTTCATACCTGCGGAGACGGCAAAAAGACAATTTGGAAGCCTTTGTATCAGCGGTTTGCTTTAACTGCTAAATTTCAAGGGGGTTTTAGAGGATCAGGTTTATAGCTAAAGAGGGTTTTTTTTTTTTTTTTTTGGGGGGGGGGGGGGTGGTGTCAGTTCTTCAAATGCCAGAAATAACTGTCATTGAAGAACACAAATACATTAACTTTGCATTTTAAGTTTGTTTGTTGATTATGAATTTGTCTTTCAACAGTGAACTATTTTTGGTTGGTGTGCAAAATGTGGGTGAAATGGTATGGATACAGACAAGTCCTAGTTCTCTCTCTCGCTCCTTCTCTCTCTCTCTCTCTCTCTCTCTCTCTCTCTCTCTCTCTCTCTCTCTCTCTCTCTCTCTCTCTCTGTCTCTCTCTCTCTCTCTCTCTGTCTCTGTCTCTCCCCCCACATTCTTGATGACTGCTGAGATTAAATGGCCACTCCTGGCTGAAAGTCCTGGCTTAGCAGTTTAGAGCTTTATATGACTATAGCTGGGTTAGCCATGAAAAATGGGTTTGGTGAATGCTCAATCTCACTTACTGGCCTTTAGACACACCGTCACAGGCCTTACTTTGTGTGTGTGTGTTCTATCTGTCTGTGTGTGTTCTGGCTATTTGTGTGTGTGTTCTGCCTGTTTGTGTGTGTTCTGTGTGTGTGTGTGTGTTCTTCCTATGAGTGTGTGCACCAATTGACTGATCATACACTTAGTGACGTTACATTTGTAACGTTTTATGTAACTCTTAGCATTAAATAACAAAGTACAAATACTGTTCTCCTCTTCTCCAGTCCTCTCCTTTCACTGTCTGGGAATATATTTTTCTGCAAGGTTGTTCCCATAGTTCATGGAAGTCCTGTCCCAGACACCTGTGCCGGAAGCCCTTTAGACTGTAGGCTACTGACATGCCTACACATACTGAAATTCATGACATCATCCCAGCTGAGCAAAACTCATGTCTATGGTGCTTTAAAAGTTACACGGATGGAACAAACTGCACATTTTCCACAATCATTTGGAATTAATGACTCCTCCCTGTGGAGAAATTCGATTTTTTCTCTTTTTTTCCAGTGCTGGATCACTTCCTAAGAATAGAAAGAAAAAGGACTGCTTGCTATTTAGCAAGAGGCACTAACGACTTTTTCTCCGGTTCATCGGACTGTGTCGCGTTATAAAGAAAGCCTTATGATGTGTGCTGCTTGTGGAACATTCCGAGGTTCCTCGAATTCCAAGGGAAGTGTTCCACTGGTGACATCACAGCCTTCCTGTTTGGTGACAGTTCCACACCCCTTCGCAACAGAGGCCAGACATTCCCATCACACACAAAAGAGTCTACAGTATCATCGCTGAACCCCCCCAGACACAAAACACTGCATGCTGCCATTCGTTCAGCGTGTACTTATGTAATCGTAGTAAAGGCAAGCATACAGCATGTTGAGACTGATTCTAGACCTTTCCGTTGATCTGCACGCAGTTTTTCTCCCACTCCGCACAACATGCGACACCTTCATATCTACCACCATCTGTCTGCGTGTAATGTTTATAGCAGCGTGTCATCTCAGTGCCTTTGGTTAATACAGTTAAAGCTGCGCGTTACTGTCTTCGAGGAAGACTCATTTGTCAGGGAGAAGGTTCCACACATCAGCCAGCGAGTGGGTGTTTGAGAACATGCGGGTGGACTAAATGTAGTACTTAGAACAACACAGCACCCTGTCATCAAGCCATTCTCTGTTCATCCGCCAATATACAACGAGCTCACATGTAATAATAGAACAGCCTGTTTGAATTCACACTAACCCTAATTGATATTACGATGTTGACGGCCTCTAAATGTGGTTTCATCACATTTTAACTGCAAATCAGAACCGAATGTTTTTTTTCTGTTTGGGCTTTAATTGCTTGCGATCGTGAACATGTCAGACGATCTCTTATTGCTAATGTCTTCCTCCGTGGAAGTTTATTACTATAACTGCAGTAAAGCTTACTGATACTGCAGCCCATTACAGCACTATTATAGCCCTGTATATAATACTGCATGTAATACGAACTCAGTCATCCCGCTATCACTTCTAAACTGCATTGCAGTCATCACAATATATGTACGATTCCGAACCGCAGCGTTTTGAGTTCTTCAATCCAACAAAGGAACAATAGTTTTCAGATTGTGTTCCACATTCTAGAACTCAGAGCTGAGCTTCAGTCATGATGCTGGGTTGCATAGGAGGACCCCCAGCTGTGGAAGCAGAACTGATGTGGGGGTGGGGGGGGGGGCACTGTGTCCTCCTGACTGCCTGGATAATCCCAGTTCTTCAGAGGTTGGCCGGCCTCCAAGCCTGTCCTCATGGTGTTCCCGACAGAGGGGAACAGTGGCGGGTCACAGTAGTGCTGTCTCAGTTGAGAGACAGAGAGAGACAGAGAGAGACAGAGAGAGAGAGAGAGAGAGAGAGAGAGAGATGGAGAGACAGAGAGAGAGAGACAGAGAGAGAGGGAGAGAGAGAGATGGAGAGACAGAGAGATGGAGAGACAGAGAGAGAGAGAGAGAGAGACAGAGAGAGAGGGAGAGAGAGAGATGGAGAGACAGAGAGAGAAATGGAGAGACAGAGAGAGAGACAGAGAGAGAGGGAGAGAGAGATGGAGAGACAGAGAGAGAGACAGAGAGAGGGAGAGAGAGATGGAGAGACAGAGAGAGAGAGAGAGACAGAGAGAGAGGGAGAGAGAGATGGAGAGACAGAGAGAGAGACAGAGAGAGGGAGAGAGAGATGGAGAGACAGAGAGAGAGAGAGAGAGACAGAGAGAGAGGGAGAGAGAGAGATGGAGAGACAGAGAGAGAGGGAGAGAGAGAGAGACAGAGAGAGTGGACTGTTCAAACTCACCTGGTTTGACCCCCTCGCCCTCCAGATGCCTCAGCGGGGACGAGATGTTGGAAAGGGTGGGGGGGGGGGGTGAGGGGGGGGGGGGTGAGGGGTGAGGGGTGAGGGAAGGTGAGGGAAGGTGAGGGGTGAGGGTGTGTGCGTGTGTTGAAGGGAGGCGTCGCGGTCGTGGTGTTTGATGGGATACGTCACGCGTCACCGCTGGAGTCTGTCATGTAATGAACCACCTGTTGTGAATAAACAAGGCTAACCTACAGGGCTGCCACGGCAACGCTCTGTCTCTCTCTCTCTCTGCCTGCACAGATTAACCTTGAGCTGCCGTGCCTTGTGGCAAGCACTCCCCCCCCCCACCACCACCACCACCACCCCCCCTCCCCCCCCTGCACGTCTCCCACCGTTTAAATAATGTTGAACTTGATTCTGAGGGAACTCCCCCCCCCCACACACACACACACCCCACCACACCCCACCACACCCCCCCGGGAGAGCTGCCTAGCCGGCTTGTATCCGAGGTCGCTCCTGCTAAAGCTACACCCTCAGATCTTTCTGGCAGAGACGCTGAACACCAGCCCAGGATCTGCTTTCCCGGACGCTACGCCCCGCCACCGGCCCTGGGCGTCCAGCACATGGGGGATCTGGACGGATCCCTGTAGCCCCTGGGCAACACGGTGGAACTCAGCGACAGACAGATAGGGTTCTCTCACCCAGTGAGATTAGAATCTTCTATACACGATGAGGCGCTTGAGTGTTGGACACCTCACTGTGATGGGGGAGGAGAGCTGATGTCGACAGTAAAACGGTTGGTTTCCTTCCTGTAAACGCCATTGTTGTTTCCATGCTAACGTCTGTCTTTTTTTCTTCTTTTTTCTTTTTTTACACTTGTTACTTTCTGAGTAGTGACTGCAGGGTTTAAAAAGACTTTTCTGCTTGTTTTTAATTTAATAGACTGCAGTTGTGGTTGTGTTTGTGCGGGGGTGTGTGATAAACATAAGTTGCCAGATGGATTCATCTGTGCGTGTTTGTGTGTTTGTATGAGATGCAGTTCAGTTGGACTAATTCGGATTGTTTGGCCAGCTTTTCTATTGTAGGGATTATAGAAGATTTACAAACCACAGTAACAGGCAAGTCCGCTCACCTAGGGACCTATATTTAATCTTAATTAATTTCAGATAATTCCTCATTAACGTTTCTGACACAAGAGTTACAGTTTGTTGCTGAACGTTGACAATATTTGTAAGATATAGAGCCTTAAACGATTCCTCTTGAGAGAAGATGCTGGAAATAAGATGCTCTACGAGGCTATAGAAATGTACGCTTCAATGCAAAAAAAGATATAGTTATATATCATAGTTTGCATCAGATATTCCTTTGTATGAAATGTTTTACAGCACCATTTACACCGGAATTCTAAATAGTTTGAACAGAATCTGCCAGCAACGATGATTCACCAGGGTACTTTGGCTAGAGTGTTATTTGACACGACTATTAAAGATAGGATACTTCTCCCAGCAATTTCCTGTGTTGAAATGTGTACAGAAGAACTGCCACTAAACTGCCACATCTCCCTGTCATGTTAACTCTCCTTTCTGGCCAAAGCTGTGTTCAGCGGTGATAATCCACCCAGTCTAACTCTCTGTGAGGTCACAGAAAGGTCACGGTGTGTCTCTTCATTAGCAGGCGGCGTCCACATCGCTTTCCTTGCTTCCTCACCTCCTCACTCCTTACCTTTCCTTGCTTCCTCACCTCCTCACTCCTTACCTTTCCTTGCTTCCTCACCTCCTCTCTTCCTACCCTTGCATGCTTCCTTGCTTCCAAGAGCGTCTGCTAAATGACTAAATGTAAACGGAACAAGCAGAAGGGTTCGTGTTCAGGGACAGCTGGTTCGATCTGACCCACACCGAGCGTGCTCAGTCCTTATGGGGTGAAATATGTGGCGAGAGAGAAAGTGACAGCCTCACAACCAAGAACTTATGTAACAGGCCAAACACCGTAGCAACGCAGACGTCCAGGAAGCAGATGTCTGCAACACATTTAATTGATGGTAGGCTTCGCATGTTGGCATGGCGATGATGCCCGGTGGCACTGGCTAGCCAATCAGAGTGCTGGATGTGTTCTGGGATGAGGTTGGAAATGTTTGCAAGATTACGAAGATGGAGAGAGAGAGTGTTGGGGTGGGTGGGGGTGGGGGTGAAGTATTGCATCTCTCAGCGTTGACGTACAAAGGCTTTTCTGCTTGCGAACAATGCCGCACACACACACACACACACATCTGTGTGTGTGTGGTGTTTCAGACCACATGCAGAACCAACAGCAACTCATGAACATCATCAGCCTGGTGTCCAGTTCATAATATCTTAACTATCTTTTAAACAGTGTTTTAGGTTTGTGTTCTGATGACAGGCCGGTGTCCAGTGAGTCATCAATGCTGCGTCACGCCCCAGTTTGACCTTCTGCCCCTGACATCTGCTGGGGTCAGTGGCCCTGGAACACAGGCTGCAGACTGGACAAGCTGGGGCTGGACCAGGGGCCCTGTTAAAGGGGGCCTTGTTAGAGGGGGCCCTGTTAGAGGGGGCCCTGTTAGAGTGGGCCCTGTTAGAGGGGGCCCTGTTAGAGGGGGCTCTGTTACAGGGGGCCCTGTTAGAGGGGGCCCTGTTAGAGGGGGCCCTGTTAGAATGGGCCCTGTTAGAGGGGGTCCTGTTAGAGGGGGCCCTGTTAGAATGGGCCCTGTTAGAGGGGGCCCTGTTAGAATGGGCCCTGTTAGAGGGGGCCCTGTTAGAGGGGGTCCTGTTAGAGGGGGCCCTGTTAGAGGGGGTCCTGTTAGAGGGGGCCCTGTTAGAGGGGGCCCTGTTAGAGGGGGTCCTGTTAGAGGGGGCCCTGTTAGAATGGGCCCTGTTAGAGGGGGTCCTGTTAGAGGGGGCCCTGTTAGAGGGGGCCCTGTTAGAGGGGGTCCTGAGGATGGCTCAACATGACTTTTTTCTCCTCTCTTCAGTCTCTCTCTGCTTCTAAGGTCTCTCCCTGTCTTCAGTCTCTCTCTGCTTCTGAGGTCTCTCCCTGTCTTCAGTCTCTCTCTGCTTCTGAGGTCTCTCCCTGTCTTCAGTCTCTCTCTCTGCTGACGTCTCTCTCAGCTGTGCCAGTCCTGTGTGTTCAGTCTAATGGTTATACTGGGGCTGTGGTCATTCACATTCATGTCTCCCCCCCCCCTTCTCCCTACACCTCCCCATGATTCCTAGCTTGCCCGCAGGTGTATCAGGGTTGTGACTTACAGAGAGGGACGAACGCTTCTGAAAGAAATTGCGAAATTGAACAGAGATTCATAAGGAGGAGGAGGTGGGGGGGCGGGCGGGCGGGCGGGCGTTGGAGCGATTAATAATTCATACTCTGCAGATGATTTCTGAATAACAGTGGTAAACATGCCTTTATTTCTGTTCAAACTGGGCTCATTAAATGCCCAGTGGAACGGCTCTCCTATTGGTGGGATTGTGATTCAGTTGCCCCCCCCCCCCCCCCCCCCCCCCCCCCCCCCCCCCCCGTCAGGAGTGCGGTGGAAATGATTAACCCTCTGGAAAATGAAAAGCTCGCTTTTGTGTCGTACTGTACTCCTATTTAAAAAATGTTTCCTTTCATCTCTGCACGGCCGTGTTCAAGGCTAAGTGCTAGGTGTGTCATTAGTGTCTTTTGATACACACTCGTCCGTGGATCGTTCGATAAGTAAATTCCCCTCTTTTCTAAAGAACAATGGGTTTTTTCTTTATAATAATCCGGGCGAACCTCCACCAAGATCAATATAAAACGTAATCATATTGTTTTTTCTTGAGGAGAGAAGAAGAAGGAATATTATCCTACGCTCACACTTCTCAGAAGTAATAGAGGAATGACGTTACACTGCTGTGGTTCAGAACACATTATTCAGGCTGGCTAATGAGAGAAGAAGACAGACTGGAGGATTTCCTGGATGTGTTGAAAGTATTCTCTCCTCCTTGGGTCCGATGCAAAGCAGAGACCCTGCTGGTGAAACGACACTGAAAGCCAGATTTGCGCTCAATTCTCTCTCCCTCTCTCTCTTCTCTCTCTCTCTCTCTCTCTCTCTCCCTCTCCCCCTCTCTCTCGCTCTCTCTCTCTCCAGTTATGTGTATTTAAAGCGACTCTACACCCCACCACCACCCCCTTTAATAAGGACATGTGATGTGTGAATTTTTTATAATGTTATATAAGAATTGCCCCCCCCAGAGACCTGTGGCCTGGTTTGGATTCGTTTTGCTTTAAAAACAAGCACAAGAGGACTGGAGAGTGCTTGAACAAGGGGGGCTCTGTGGAGGGGGAGATCTTCCTATTAAGCAGCATCCCTCCTCTCTCTCTGTCTGTCTGTCTCTCTCTCTCTCTCTCTCTCTCTCTGTCTGTCTGTCTGTCTGTCTGTCTGTCTGTCTGTCTCTCTCTCCTCCCTCTCTCTGTCTCCCTCTCTCTCCCTCTCTCTCTCTCCTCTCTCTCCTCTCTGATGCCTGATGAGAATACTCTGGGGCGACAACAGCAGCCACCAGAGAAACGACTCATCAGCAACTCATATGTAAATAAAGGGGAGGCGGGGAGGGGTAGAAGGTGTAAGGGGAGAGGGGGAGGGTGGGAGGGAGGGAGAGGAGAGGGGGAGGATCAAGAGGAGAGGTATGGAACGTGGAGGGGAAGCTGTGAGAAGCGTTCGTACCAGTCCACAGTAGAGCCGTTAAGGTGTGGAGGTAGTGAGTCAGGAACATAAGATGATCCTTAACTCCAGGAAGGAAATCCCTCCATGGTTTCACAGTAGCCTGGTATGATAGGAAGAGATGTTTTATATATACTCTGTGGGGATTCAGGAACAGCAGGCAACAGTGTCTTCAGTCCAGGCAGTGATGTTACATGCAGGAAACACCGCATAACATTTTCAGATTCAGATTCCGAATACTATTTTGATCCCGGGGGAAACTCCTTCGCAGCAACGGCACACAGTCTCGCAAAAGCACACAGGGGTAAGGGTGTGAGGTAAAAGATTAGTGCACACAGGGATAGAGGGGTGGGGGCAAAAACGGTAGGTGAATCAGGAACTTGTATCAAACTATGATGTTTGTGTCGTCGAGTGATGTTGGCCCAGTTTGTGTGTATTCTGATGGAGGCTGCTGGCTTTTTTTTTTTTTTTTTTAAAGGTGCACACTTTGGGATTTCATGGCCAGATACAAATGTGTTACCCTGTAAGCGAGGGACTTGAGGGATATTTGTGTGACACAACATTTATATAGCTGTGAATGGAGAAATATGCTATTCCAGAGGAGGAGGGGGGTGGAATATGGCGATTCCTGTTGAAATATGTCCTCCTTGGTGACAGTAAGATGAAGCATCGCTGACAGCAGAACTGCATTACCAGATATTGAGTTTTGGACAAGCAGGTCGGATAGATAACTCATTCAGTGAGGTACAAGATTGAGTCGATTCCGTTTTTTTTTTTTTTTATCTACGTGTTTATTTATTGGTCGGACCACTTTGATTGTTAATCTTCACAATTAAATAGTTTATTGAAATATAGAAGCATTTTTCGCCCCTCATTTCTGTGGCTTATGCTGATATTTCTAAATGAAGGACGGATGGATAGATGGGTGAATGGATATATGGATGGATGGATGGATGGATGAATGGATGGATGTTCAGAAGGACATGATGAAACCAAGGTGTTTGTAAGACAGGTTAATGATATGTATCTACACAGCAGGGGGTTGTCAAGGTAAAATAAAATGTATTATCCTTGAATGATCGTCCAATCTGAGCTAATTAAGTAGGTTACATAAGCCATGATGTCTGTTGTGGAACCAAACCCAGGACCACATTTTGATTGCTTCTTGTGGTCGTAATTTATGAGTTTATTTTCATTAACTGAAACACTAGGCTCTTTGAATACGGGAAGCCACAAATCTGGTAATGAAATGCCATTTAAAATGAAGATTAAAGTGTCAGTTAATTATCTGTGGGAACACCCTGCGAGGGAGATTAATTCCCATAAAACTACGTCTTCAGATTCGGCTTGTCAAGCACAGATCTGTTGAAGCTGTTTACAAGGTTCACGCAAATAAACTAAATAAATTGAAATGCTCTGCAAGATCTCATTTTGAACTGGGTTATTCTATTGGGCGATTCTTCATTTAGCCAATAGGAATAAAGACAGTATCTCAGTAGAACTGCATTTACAGGATAGAAATGAACCATTTTCAAATGTTAATTTTGGTGTTAGTCTGTGTGTGCAAGGGCTTGTTGTCTGTCTCATTCATTCTTTCGATTTCGCATAGCACCTGGCCAACATTCAGTGTGTGTAGGTGTGCGTGTTCGTTGAGAGTGTGCGAGGGTATCGTGTGTGTGTGTGTCGTCCTCACAGCTGTAAGCTCAGGGGCAGACAGACCAACAGCATCTGCCTCTACCAGCCTCTGTTATCACAGCGCTTTATGGCATCATGCTTTATGACATCACACTTGATGACATCACGCTTGATGACATCACGCTTGATGACATCACGCTTGATGACATCATGCTTTATGATGTTTGTCTATTATCCTAACCTGCCTGCTGGGATGACCAGGCACACACAGTGCTAATATCCTGCGCCGCCTTAAAATAGGAGAACAACAAGGGAAGAGAGAGGGAAGAATCCTTTCACCAACTACTGACTGTTGGAACTCACCAAACAAATGGGACCCAACTCTGTCCAACTTAGCTTGGCTCCCTGACCTTCTTCGATTCCACCCTGTACTCACACACACACACACACACACACAGTCACACACACACACGACGACTGCAGGCAAGGGAGGACGACTGGAGGAAAGAAGAACAGAAGAGAAAATAGAGGAGAGAAAAAGGAGAGGGAGACTGAGAGCCCAAGAGAAAGAGAGAGAGAAAGAGAGAGAGAGAGAGAGAGAGAAAGAGAGAGAGACAAAAAAGTCCTAGAATAGCTATGTCATCGAAAGCTGGCGTTTTCTGCAGCCAATTGTTATTCATGTATGCAGTAGCCTCCCACTCTGTCTCTCATAGAACCAATAGACAGAGGAATGGGGGGCGTGGATATGTGTGTGTGTGTGGGTGGGTGTGTGCGTGTGTGTGGTTTATTCGGGATCTCCTTCACTATGCGGCCGGGATGGAGGGAAGGATGGAGAGATAGAGACAGTCTTCAGTCTCGTGGGATGGAGGGAAGGATGGAGGGAAGGATGGAGGGAAGGATGGAGACAGTCTTCAGTCTCTTGGGATGCCGGGAAGGATGCAGGGAAGGATGCAGGGAAGGATGGAGGGAAGGATGGAGGGAAGGATGGAGGAAAGGATGGAGGGAAGGGTGCAGAGAAGGATGGAGGGAAGGATGGAGACAGTCTTCAGTAATCGGCCACCCAAGCTGTTTAGTCATGGTTTCTTCTTCTGTGGTTAATCCCAAGTGACCTTGTCTGTCTGCAGCATAGGGCCACCACAGATAGGCTCTCTCTCTCTCTCTCTCTCTCTCTCTCTCTCTCTCTCTCTCTCTCTTCCCCTCTCTCTCTCTCTCTCTCCCCTCTCTCTCTCTCTTCTCTCTTTCAGTTAAGTAGCTCCATCTATTGAATTTTGTCGAAATAGGGCATAGTTTGTGTATGTATGTCATTCAACAATGTAGAACTGTCGCAAATGTAACTACAAAAGTGCCTTAGGAGATAGTTTAATTTCTTTCATAGCCAATGTTTGTCTTTTTAACCATATTCCTGTTCAAAAGACGGGTTTTAAATTAAACAAAAATTCACTTCATTTGCAGGATGAACTTGAGAAGAATGTGAAATAGCTCTGAGTGGCATAATATCATTCAAATTCAAGCAGGGGAATGCGATTCTATAACTGTTATCTAAATTCCAAAGTAATTTAAAGTAATTAAAATAATCTGTTTTTCTACTTATGTTAAGGACATAGGCTCCTTGATATATATATCAAGGATATATATATATATATATATATATAAAACATTTAGTGAAGGATTAAACTTTTTACCTTTAATCAACTGTTAGACTTAAATATAAACTTTTGAAATTATTTTACGACATTGTAGCCTGATGGTTTATTGTGTTCTGTAGTGTTTTCAGTTTGTTATCAACAAGAAAACCTGCAGTCCTGTGTGACCTCTGACCTCTCTAGGTGTCAGGGTAGCAGAGTTCAGCGAGAATAAGTGCCTGTGTTACTTTGAAAAACAAGTCCAAAACTTTTTCACTTTCTCCCAGCAACATGATCAATGAGTACTAGACTGCTAGTTTACTAAGTATTCGTCCTCCGATATGAATCCAGAGAATTTACTATACAGAAGCTTGGACAGCCATTATTTCAGCAGCTTTCCATTCCTCTCCTGCTCATGGTCTGGTTTAAGTAGTAAGCTCAGTAAATGAATTATGGATATGCAAATGGCAGCGACTGTTGCCAGCATCTCCATTTTCATTTTCCAGACCTTTTTTCCCCTCCCTCCTCTCCCATTTCTTTTTTTTTTCTCTGCCTCAAGGTGGATTTATTGTAAATTCAATTTGCATTATTGCTCTTATTTGCTGACATGGTTCATGCACAATATTTTATTATTATTTCTTAAACATCAATGAGTGCTAAACCCAGGGTACCGCCTACATTAGCTCTGTCTTAATGTCTCCTGTCTTTTCACTCTCTCCTCTCTCTCCCTCTTTCTGTCTCCTCTCTCTCCCTAGCTCCCTCTCTCCCTCTCCTCTCTCCTTCTCTCTCTCTCCCTCTTCTGAGTCCTCTCTCTCCCTCTCTCTCTTCACTCCTTCTCTCCTTTCTCCCTCTCTCTCCTCTCTCTTCCTAGCTTCCTCTCTCTCTCTATCTCTCTCTCTTCTCTCTTCTCTCTTCTCTCTTCTCTCTTCTCTCTTCTCTCTTCTCTCTTCTCTCTTCTCTCTCCTCTCTCCTCTCTCTTCTCTCTCTCTCCCTCTCTCTCTGAGTCTCGGGGGTGAGTTATGATGTTCTCACAGAGTGTCTGGGTTCTTATTCCAAAGGATAAGACTGCTTGTTTTAAATCAAAGAAATGAGAGCCTTGTTAGAACCAGTCTGTTAGGGGAGGAAGAGGAATATATGGATATAGGGGTGTGTGTTCATGTGTGTGTGTGTGCAAGCGTGAGTGTGAATTCATTACAGGTTGCATGACTGTATATATTTCCAGCTTGTGAATCCGTTAATGTAGATAGCGTGGTTGTGACATGCGTCAGATGTAATTGCCCAGAAGGTCAAAGAATCCGACCCGAATGGAGATTTCGTCTGGATAAATCATTTTTAATAACTGAAGCTGTTGTTGATGCAGCGGCAGCGGCGGCAGAAACGTCCAGAATAAGCAGAAAGGTCGGTGAGAGCGTGATCAGAAAGTGTCACCTGCTCTCTAACGAGCGTCCCGTCCGTCCTGATTGGTCCAGGCGGGGGTCTTATAAGTGGGGAGGCATCGTGATGCGTGCGGGCTCGTGTTCGTGTAAGGTCACGATGTGAAAAAGAGCGTTCAGCGGTCGCCCTTCTGACGGCAGATCAAGAGATGGCAGGTTCGAATCCCCCCCCCCTCCCCTTCTGCCCGCTGTGTGCGTGTTCGTGGATTCAGATTCAGTTTCAGATCCAGATAAAAGCATCAGATGAGAGCGTCAGTCTAATAAACATGTGATTCTTGTTGTCAGCCGGCCTCCTCCCAGCAGTCCTACTGTCCGCCGCTCCTCTGGAGGTGTTAGTCAAGCGCAAAGTTACGCTTGTTTCATTAATTCAGTTGTTGTAGTAATCATAGTGCAGCAGGTAGTCCCGGCCGTCAGATGGTAATGTCCTCTAATGGCAGCGTCTGCTTCGGTCAAGGTTCCACACCACTGGGTTTCCCAGGATGCCGAGCGGCATGGACTCGGCGTGCGGTCGGGGGGGGGGGGGTCTCTGCCCACCAAACGTTACAATCAGTTCTGTCTGTTAATTTGTTGGTTTTATGTTTCGATATTAAACCAGAGCCATTGCCCTTCTAAGATGGAGGATGTCATAATTGTGTGATGATATGAAACCTTTCTATCTCCCTGATGATCGTCTTTTACATTCCTCCATTCAATCCACTCCTCGTCCCTCCCCTCTTATTATCTCTCCCCCTCTCTCTCACCCCCTCTCCCCCTCTTTCCCCCTCTCTCACCCCCCCTCTCTCAACCCCTTCTTTCTTCATCCCTATCCCTCTTTCCCCCTCTCTCTCTCTCTCTCTCTCTCTCCTTCCCTCCCTCTCCCTCTCTCTCTCCCTCTCCCTCTCCCCAAGAGAGAGAGGGAGAGGGAGGTGATTTAGTGCTGATGCAGTCCAGGCTTCATCATGAATAAGGGTTCTAGTGGCAGTGGACTTCACAGCGGACGGCATCTCTTGAGAACGTGAAATGTTTGGTTTACACATTACTGCTGCCATGTCTTATCACAAGGTGAGGTCAGGGCGATGGGAGGACTCATTCTCTCTCTCTGTCTGTCTTTCCTCTAAATACATAGGTCTCTCCCTCGCTCTCTCTCGTTCCTCTCTCTCCCTATAGTCCCTCCCTCCGCTCTGGGGCCCTCTGTGTTTCAGGGGCCATCCCAAGGCCCCTGGTGAAATGTTGTCTGAAGTGGACTGAAGTGGGTTACATCAGAAACCTCTTGTTCTCTTAACACAATGATAGAGGGAACGGTGGGATGGGGTCAACGATGAAGGCCACTCTGCCTGCAGCCTCTCTGCCTGCAGCCTCTCTGCCTGCAGCCTCTCTCCCTGCAGCCTCTCTGCCTGCAGCCTCTCTGCCTGCAGCCTCTCTGCCTGCAGCCTCTCTGCCTGCAGCCTCTCTCCCTGCAGCCTCTCTCCCTGCAGCCTCTCTGCCTGCAGCCTCTCTGCCTGCAGCCTCTCTCCCTGCAGCCTCTCTCCCTGCAGCCTCTCTTCCTGCAGCCTCACAGCATGGAGGATAACGCTCGCTTCAGAAGAGGGCCGACATATAATGTTATTATTCATATGTAGGGGGCTCCCATTTGGTTACATGCTACCGTATGTTGTGACCTTTCTGATGTGCTGATGTGGTCTTTGTGGCCTTGGCCAGGTATGAAAGGTCTGAGAGATGGTTAGCGAAACGATGCGATTGATTATATGGAAATAAACGGAGCGTGGAGCGGCCAATCACAACAGCCGTATGTTTGTGCTTATCTGTTGGTTTTCAGGCTGGTCTCGATATGAACTTGAAAGCAGGGAAACTGCCGGAGCGTTTTAAGCTATCGAGTCTTGTCCTTCAGATATCCTGGGGAGCTGGTTTGACAGGCTCATGCAGATACAGTAAGCAGCTGTTTACGAGCTTTGCCCGTCGACTCATAAACATGTTGACATGGAGTCTAACTTTATACCATTCTGACTGCAGGCGAGGAATGGATGCTGTTGCTAAGCGTCACTAGTTCACGGTGGGGTTAGCGAGTCACGTGACGCTGTATCTTAATGCTGATGACTAATAATGGACACTGAACTGGACAGTATGACATACTTTTTTTATCTCTGCAGATTCAATATATACCTCTATATATTATTAATTACGTTTCCTGAAAACTCTCACGCTACACTTACGCTCCCCCTCCCCCCCCCCACACACACATACATGCGCCCACACACAAACCAACACATGCTGACACACACAAACTGACACAAGCACACACACACAAACGCTGAAACGAGACCTGGCCCTTTTCCCATCAGCCGCCATTCCATCCTCCCGGTCTCGCCGATTAACCGGCAGCGCAGCCCGGCTAGGTAGCAGCTGCCTCTCTCAAGGTGCCACGGCCAATCAGAGCTGGAATCTGATACATAGGCAGAGGCCAATAAGATCGGCGGCAAATGTTTATTTTTGATAGGAAAATAACTATCTTCTTCTCTTTTTTTTTCCCTTCTTTTTTTTCTGGGCCCATTTGCATATAAATGACAGTGGTGGAACTATGGGGGGAGACAGAGACAAGAGGGGAATGAAGATGGACTATCATCGGAGTAGAGTGCAAGGGAGGACAACGAGAGATAAGGATGGTTTCTGTGTGCAGGGGAGGAGGGGGGAGGAGGAGGGAGGAAGGGAGGAAGGTAGATGTAAATGTCAGTGTTTCCATGAGTCGTAGTCAGCTCAAATCGGACGGAGGAATTAAGTGGTTTATTTTCAAGCGTTGATGAAAAGACCCCCTTTAAAAGACCTCCATTTCCTATTAAGATGCTCTATGAAGCATCTTGACAGCTTGTTTCTGTAAAACGCTCTGAGTGTTTATTGGAAATGGGGTTCATTGGGGTTCAGATAAGGGCAGACGAACATGAACGATGCATTTGTTAAAAAAATAAATTAAAAAAACGGTTGGTTGTGAGAAGTAGCTACGATAAATTTCCATCCGCGCAATTGGACAGACGGTTTATAAGGAATTGGATCGTTCGACGCTGGATAGCCGACACCCTCGAATGTTTCCCAGACGATACGATTCAAGTGTTGTTGTTTTGAAGGAAGATCTGCCTCACCACCCCCCCCCCCCCGCCCCTCCTGCTCCTTCCCAGCCAGTCCTGAATGGCCCCAGTAGCATTTTAGTTGGCCAACCAGTTCCATCTGACTAGCTGAATGGGGGAAGTGAGTATGGTTTATTGCTGGTCAGCAAAGGCAGCTCCATTGTGTGGTAATCCTCCATTCACACCTACAAGCACAAGGTTTCTTTCCTCACAGAGTTATTTTCCTCTTAACTGAGACACAATGCTATGACAGCTTTCCCTCAAGGCAGAAAATGGCCGGACAGATTTTAGACGAAATCTCTCGCTATCTCTACGAAGTCTCTTTATCTCTCTCTCTCTCTCTTTCACTCCCTTTCTCTCGATCTGTTTCTTTATCCCCCTCTCTTTGCCTCTCTTAGTTTCTCTCAGGGGAGTATGAATTTACTAATATTGGATCTTTGCCAGCGATTACAAAATAATCTGAGATAGACATGATCTTTAGTGATTTCAAACTTCTTTTTTCCCCGAAGATCTTAGGGATTTCGGTGCCTTACATGCTGTGTTGTAGGGCTGAACCCTGTAGTAAATATTATAAGTAATCTATACAGACCTCAAGTACCTCATATGGGCCTTTCGTTTACGACCCAAGCATCTCTGACCGTATGGAGGGCAGTGTGCTCGGGGACAGCCATAAAGCTGCCACGCCTGGCAGCCACAAATGACACAACATTCGCCTGACTTTATTGACTGGCTGCCCTTTTAAACTCTCGACAAGTCCCCCACGTAAAATTTTACGGGTTAACACGTTAATAATACCTGCAAACCCCCTATTTATCCTCCATGTTTGTTGATTAAGTGGACTTTTCCCAACAAAAATGTCAGTCTCGTTGGAGAAAACCCGAATGAGCTGTTCGGACGGAGTTGATTGATGTGTTGAACGTCATTGGTTGATATCGATCATTTAGTTGACATGGGTGTTCACGTTTTCAACTTTTACCAATCACCCAAAACACGCCAGCCAATCAAAAAGACTTTGTGATGAAAAGCTTTATTTATATATACTGTTACGAATAAATATGTTTGGCCGTTTCCAGCAATACTCAAGACTGCCAGTCATCGGTTGTTAGCGTTGGTGAACATCCGCCTGTTGACTCAGGCTTGATACCGGACGATCCCATCATCCAGCCAGCAGCAATCTGGGGAAAGGTGCTAGACTGGATGTCACCCCCCTGTCGGTCACAGGATCCAAATTGCTTTGGCAGTTAGCTGCATAATGCCAGTTCCTGCATCCACACGGAGCCGTGTTTGGCCCTCATTCTGCAGATTTAACAGCGTTCTCTCCCAGGATGATGTAACCGAGCCAAACCTGCCAGTTTCTCATCATACAGATGCCACTTCATTCATTCCCAGGCTACGCAAACACAGTCTTCTTCGTATGGGTTTTTATACTCCTTTTGAAAAGCTGTTGCTATAGTTATCATTCTGCAAATCTGTCCTACATCTTCCCCATGGATTCTTGGAAGCCTCCTTAGCGAGGAAGCCGTTTTAATTGAGTTAAATCAATCAGTACTCTGCTGCCAGCAAGCAATTCAGATGATTCTTGGCTAAGGGATATAAACTATAACTTGCCAGTGTCTGAAATTTGGGGAGCAGCTTTGTTGGAAAAACAGAAGACATGATGTGTTCTCTGTATGTGAATAGACTGGATAGACTTGGGGAGTCACACACTTCTGATGCACTTCATTAAACTGTTGACATTTTCAGTAAGCTTTTCTTAACACTATCATAAAAAAAGAAGACAACTATAATTTACTGTCTTCCTCTTTAAGTTTTTCTTAAGCTTTTCTGGTTCTTATCTTACATTCTTTGGGGGATGAACCCTCAGTTTGTGACCTTGAACTAGTTGGTGATAATCCAGCAATTTCAAATCAAGAAAAGATTTTTGTTCTACTTTTTGCTTTCTCCACATCAAACACGCCACAAATAACACCCTATGAACACCATTTCATATATGAAAAAAGCTACTTGTCCAAGTCTAAAATATCATCCACGGTTTTTTCCCCATTTAATCACGGAGACAACCTTTTAGAATGATAAATACTCCAGAACACGGCAAGTACACCGCTCGCACTCTGTCTCCATGGTAACATCTGAAGACGGGACATCACTCACGCGGATTTTTATCTAACTGTAGGGAAAGGCGCGAGCGAAAGGCAGCCCTGTAAAAATGAGCGGGAGAAAACGTCCCGCGTTTAATCTTGGCTGTGATAGGCGGCGGCAGTGATGGAGAAAGACCATCAGATGCTCCGTGTCACAAGGTTCTCTCTGTTCCTCCATCACAGATGGCTCTGCAGAGTCGGAGCACTCTAGCGCAAACAGCAGAGGCTCTGTGTTCGTACTGACAGCACAGTAATCGTTGGTTGGGGAGGGAATTTTGTATGTGGTTTTTTATGTTGTTTTTTATTTTACTCTTCTGAAACTCTTTTTCTTGAGTTTTACCAGCCATTAACTCCTCGTATTTTACTATTTGATTTATGTCACTTCTTTTTTTTTTCTTAATTTAAATTACTAAATCTAGGGGATTTGCCTAGTTAATTATCAATCAATTAAAAAAAGAGAATCCAAAAACCATCTTGACCTTTTCCTGCAGCGTTTTAATTGCGGGTGGACTTTCATCTAATTGCACAGAAACCAAGCTTAATTAGTCAGTCCTTGATTGGTCCACAGCTAGTCCCCCTGGTTGCTATGTCAACAAGGAAAGTACCATGAGAACTTAACAGTGTTGTCTGACCCACACATTAGCATCAGACATTGTAAGTGTGGCAGTTAAGAATAAAAGTTAAGATTCAGAAACTGAACTGCAGCTACTTACACCTGAAATCCTCAGGGAGGGAATAACCTTATTTTAATGACATTGAATTACACTGAAAATTTGTCTAGACAGTCTTCCAAACTAGACTTTCTGTATATTTTAGGAGTATATAAGCTATTTATGGTGGCGCTGTGCAGCGTTAGCAGCGTGGGTGAGAGAGCCCGAGGACAAACAAGACGTTCCTCAAACTCTCGTTCGCCATCATGGCTGCCGCTACAGCACCCCACGGCTCGGGCCAAGGATCGCTCGCGATGAGCACCGCGACGACAGCGGAGAAAAATGTCACTATGGAATTATCCGAAATGGCAATGGATTAATCATGTGACACAGCGCTACCCACACGCGTACCCTGCCTGCCACCCTTTGCTAATTAGCTGCTGAGTTGTTTCTTTTGTAAATAAAACATTTATGGAGATACAATTAGCTGAGCCTGTTGAGTGCTCGACAGCTGTGCTCGCCAGCTGTTTTAATGGGTGGAGGGGAGGATGGTGGCGGGGAGGGTGGAGGAGGAGGAGGGGAGGGTGGAGGGGGAGGGGGGGAGGGTGGAGGAGGGGAGGGTGGATGAGGGGAGTGGATGAGGAGAGGAGGGAGGAGGAGGGGAGAGTGGAGGAGGAGGGGAGGGTGGGTGGGTGGAGGAGTAGGGGAGGGTGGAGGAGGAGGGGAGGCTGGAGGAGGAAGGGAGGGTGGGTGGAGGAGGAGGGGAGAGTGGAGGAGGAAGCGAGGGTTTAGGAGGAGGGGAGGGTGGAGGAGGAAGGGAGGGTGGAGGAGGAGGGGAGGGTGAAGGAGGAGGGGAGGGTGGTTGTTGAAGCAGGAGAAAAAGTAATGGCAAAAGAATTGGGATAGAAGGTGGCCTGACTGAAACACCGAGAGAGGAAAATAGTTTTATTTTGCTGACATTAGCAGATTGGGTTTCTCTGGCGATATTAGCTTCTGCGTCGATTCATTCCATTCCATTCTGTTTTTTTGTTTGTTATTTTTTTACCTTGGAGGCTTTACAATGCTGTGTGACCAGATTGTGAAAAACATCTGATCCCTGGCTGGTGTGAGGTGAAGCCATGGGAGGTACAGAGTGTTTAGAACTGAGGGAAACACTGCACACTTCCTGTTCAGGCCAATCTGGACTTAGATGGACGAAGACAGACCTTAACAGTGGACAGTTGTCCCTGCGTTCGTTTAGGACATGGATGTCCAATCCTGGTCCTGGAGGGTCCACTGGCCTGACAGTTTTAGATCCATCCATTAGAATCAGGAGTTCTAGAACAGGGAAACATCTAACACCTTCAGGACAGTGGTGGCTCCTGAGGACCAGGACTGGACATCCCTGGTTTAAGAGGTCAATTTCCATCTGAATTCCATCACAATAACTCATCCTTTTGGCATCTAGATAGTCTGTCTATCCACGATTGGATCTGCAATTTGGTTCCTCCATTCATATCAGTCACTCAGACGAGGTGAAGGGAACTCATTGGCAGAATCAATCAAGTTGTTCTTTGGTTTTGGTGGAGGTCAGGAAGGAAAGGGGTCATTTCGGGATTCCTTCTCCATTAAGATTGATTGACAAGCTGCATTACAGACCGGAAATACACCCATATAATTTAAGCCAAATGTCAACCAACTACTCATGAATAACTTAGGGGTTTCTTAACAGGTAATGGGATTATGATTGACTGATGGACGGTGGATGATATTAGACATCTTAATGGATGGACCCTTACTGAGTGACCTGCTGGACGTTGTCAGAGATGAGCATTATCCCCCAAAAAAGAAGAAAAAAAACTAAAGATTGTTATTTTTTTTTAACTGGCCGATTTGTATTCCGTGGAGGATGAGAAGCGAGGCTGTTCGTAAACAATGTCACAAATCAGACGGTGCTAAAAGTGGGAAAGACTTAAAAACGTTTGTGAGGTAGAAGCTGTACTCAACTGAACCCTTCTAATTCAGAGGATTATTAATTCAAATACTGCAGGAAATATGTGAAAAAGAAAATAGCCTGAGGGACAGGTTGAGGGGGGGGGAAAGGCCAGTATTAACACACCACCTAAAGATACTAAACAGTTTTCATGTTGAATATAAAAATGATGACATGATGAAGTGTTAGTTTAAAGGAGGTAAGGGGCGGTGGTTGCAGTTACTCTACTAAAAAGCGGCAGAGATGGATGTTCAGTCAATTCTTTTAAGCAGCTTCACTCCTGGGAGAAACTTTCTTGTGCTGAATTGCCCCAGTTTCCTTCTGTCACGCTATGGTGACAGTTGAGCAACATTTGGATCCTCTATGTCCTCTGTCTGTCTGTCTGTCTCTCTGTCTGTCTGTCTCTCTGTCTCCCTGTCTGTCTGTCTGTCCGTCTCTCTGTCTGTCTTTCTGTCTGTCTGTCTGTCTGTCTGTCTGTCTGTCTGTCATTCTCTCTCTGTCTCCCTCCCTCCCCCTCTCTCTCTCTCTCTCTCTCTCTCTGTCTCCCTCCCTCTCTCTCTCTCTCTGTGTCTCTCCCTCCCTCTCTCTCTCCCTCCCTCTCTCTCTGTGTCTTTCCCTCCCTCCCTCTTTCTCCCACTCCCTCCCTCTCTCTGTGTCTCTCGGCTCCATGCCCTCACTGACTGTCTGCTGTGCCTGCCTCTGCCTGCCACAGGCTTGCGTCTCCCTGCTGCTTACTAGGTCACAGCTGGTGCCCCTGCGCTAGACGCTGGCACGCTTGGCTTGCCGCTCAGCCATCATTGTCCATCCGTGAGTCCTCTGCTGGGCCAAGCGCCGGAGCTTGCACCATCTCCTCCTAAACGCACTAATCCCACTGTTGGCAAGGCGGGGTGAGGGCGATACGCTCCTGCTTGTCTGAGGTGTTTCTGCAGCACGTGGGGTTGCCAGATCAGGAATGGGGGATATGTTTGGATCAACACAGTGTCGCCAAAATCCCAGTGTTGTGGTTTATTAAGCTACAAGGGTTGTTGGCTGAGCTGCCGCTTCACATGCAGGCAGGGCTAAATGCCTAACGATTCGTTTGATTGTTCACGTCCCTGCGGTCAACACTGGTGCTGTTTGCCCGGGTAGATGTCAGAGAAATAGAGGACGCTACCTTTTATTCTGTGTTGATTTCAGTATAAATGATTGAGCTCGGAGTTCAGACTTCAGACAACACTGTACAACCATGACGACTTGTCTCTCTGCTTCGTGTGCTGAGTAATAAACTTCCTTGAGATCCATCGATTCTGTGCGTACTTAATGGTGGGAATCTTTCCCACAGTAGATACTCGTGTTTTGTATCAAATCTCCATTTTGTGTCTCCTGCTGAAGGAGAATCCTGGTAACCGTGGTTTCCTCTGTCTTCCTGTTTTTTTCTCTTTTTAGTGGACGGCTGCACTGATTGGTCGGTGGATCTCCTGAAATACAAAGTGCTTTTAGGGGAACCGGTAAGGATTAGGTGTGCTTTGTTCTATGGATATATCCGAGCGAACTACAGCCATGCCCAGAGTGTGGGCCTCAGCCTCATGTGGTATAAGAGTACGGGACACGGCGACTTCGAGGAACCAATCAGCTTTGACGGCGCGCGGATGAGCAAAGAGGAAGACGCCATATGGTTCAGACCGACGGAGATCCAAGATGGAGGGCACTACTCCTGCGTGTTGAGGTACGATAAGATGACAGACCCTCTCCTGGCACTGCCCCGAGACACGCCACACACATGCTACACCCAGACACGCTACACACA
The DNA here is from genome assembly GCA_030340665.1 of Neosalanx taihuensis. Classification (NCBI taxonomy): domain Eukaryota; kingdom Metazoa; phylum Chordata; class Actinopteri; order Osmeriformes; family Salangidae; genus Neosalanx; species Neosalanx taihuensis. Next base: position 6,966,614 of record CM059305.1, read on the forward strand.
CATGCTACACACGCTACACGCAATTTAGCTGTGTTCCCTCCAATCTTATTTTCTTAGCGTTCCATAGCAGTGTACCCTCAGACTGGGGTTCATTAGGACGTCATTATTTTGGACTTCAGGTCTTATCAGTGATTTTCCCTGCAGTCCTGGTGAAACAGTAGGGAGGACAGGAGGCTGGGGTGCCCAGTGCACATTAATCATGGGGCTTTAAAGTCCTCCCCTGTTAGATTTCTAATGAATTCTGTAATCTCAAGCCAAACGAGCATCGGACGATGGTCTGCACAGCCTCGGCCCGCTGTAAGAAACCCCCCGGCTTCACTTAACATGCTAAATTATTTCTTTATTTTCCTCTGGGGGACAATAAGGTATTAAGTGCCATTGGCAGAGCCATAATTCTTCCTCCTTCACAACTGTTTTTATTTATTTATTTTTTATATTTTTTAAGCGGCCGTCTAGAAGTGAGAGGAGACGTACAGTAATTCAAAGGTCTGGAAAGGTTAGGAGGAAAGAGAGGAGAGGGGGGGATAAAGGGAGAGAGGAGGGGAGAGGGTGGAGAGATAAAGGAAGAGAGGAGGGGAGAGGAGAGAAAGAGAGAGAAAGAGGGAGACGAACCTTCAGATACCCCTCTCTACCTTCTCCACTTGTCAAATAAAAAGAGGCCCGACAATCGCATGATTTATGATTTCTATAACGTGGAGGTCTTGGTCTGCCCAGCACATATGGAGAGATGATTTCATTCATTTAAAGGTCGTTTATGCTCAGGTGAGTGGAAGGTCACACTGGGAGTCTTCAGAGGTCGGTACTAACCTCGCGTGTCTGACTTAAGAGAGCAAACTACCAAACATATTAAACATTCTCCCTGTCCGGAAAAGAAACTTCAATGACTGAAACTCATTACTGGGAACTGTTGGGAAATGTTCTTCTTTTAGAGTAAAGTATTTTATGTATATATACATATATATATATATATATATATATATATATATATATAGAGAGAGAGAGAGAGAGAGAGAGAGAGAGAGAAGAGAGAGAGAGACAGAGAGAGAGAGAGAGAGAGATAGAGAGAGATAGAGAGAGCCAGAGAGAGAGTGCTTCTGCGTGCGTGCAAGTGCGTGCGTGTCCCCTCACGCCCCCATTGTCATGCAGTCACTGAGAGGTGATCGGGTTTGTTCTTGAAGGCGCAGTACCACAGGCAGTTTGACCTCCCTCCATCTGAGAGAATTTACCCTGCCATTCAGAGCTAACATTTGCATTCCCTCTGCCCTTCGCGCCCCCCCTTCCCCTCCTCCCCTCCCCTCCCTACCTCTCCCTCTCTGAACCGGAGGAGCGAGACCAGGCACCAGAGAATGAGGACGTGCCTATCTCACAATCCTCGTCTTGCCATCCCGCCCGCATCGCCTGTGGAACACAATCACTCAGCTCTGCGTTTATTGTGTAATCATGCTGAACGCGGAGCCTGGAGATTTGATTTGAACAAGTGTGTTGCTTTTGTATCGCCTCACAACCATTAAGGCCAATTAGGGTCCGACTCTCAAACCGTATAGCGCGCGGCTGAAGGAAGCCGACCCGCACGCCGCTTTGGGAGACTGATAGACCTGCGTTAGAGCGCGAGCCTGTAGCGCGTTAGGAAACTGTCTTCTGAAATCAACATGTTTGAAGCAGGAAAACTGAGAGGATTTCAGGGTTTTTTTCTCTTTAGATTTCTCGATATACTGTTGAATCTAGAATGTGTTTGTTATATACGTGCGTTCAGCCACCTTAAGAAAGACCGAAAGTTGGCAAATATATATTTCGTAGGTCTCTTTAAGGCCACATGGCCTCTCTAACCTTTTCCTTTACCGTGCATCAGCTGCTCCTCATATCAGAAAAGTTATTCAGGAAGCGTGTAATCCAGTGGAATTATGTTTAAAGGAGCCATTGAGCATCAGTTTATTATTAATTACTCGAGTACACAAAGTGGTTGATGAATAACCAAAGGTTTTCAGACACCGATGCTCTTATTCCTGAATGTCAAACTTCCTTTCTAAAACAGGAACATCATCGCAGAGAATCAAACGTGAACTTATTTAAATCCCTTTCCTTTGACCCACACCAGACAGGCGTTAATACTGCGATCCTTTCAAGTCAGTAAACTCTATTCCAGCTTGTCACTAAGCATCACTTCTGCATGGCTGTGCAGCCCCTAACCCGGGAAAATGAGGAAAAACTTTCAATATTGTGTATGCATAATTATATAGTCATAACTTATTAACCTGGTAGGTGTAGGTCGTCTAATCTTGCACGGCTCATTACTTGCAGATCGCAGCATTGCCTTGCTGGTTTTTACACGAATGAATGTTGTTACAAGCTAATGCCCACTTCTGTCTATACGCACTACTAAGCTTGGAACAATATATAGTGGAACAATATATCGCAATACTACATTTTTACGTTATGTATCGCAGAGTTATGGCAATAAACAATACAATATTGTGATACGTATCGTACACCCAGTATTGTGACATATTGTATCGTGAGTTGAGTGTATCGTTAGATTAAGAACACAATACAAATCTATGGGAGCCAACGGGAGATCCCAAGATAATTAGATGAATAGAATCTCAATAGATATTTCGTTGTGTTTCTCCTCTATTTTGGTGTCCTCCCAATGGGGCTGTTTCTGTATATGGGGTTTGCTTATGTTAACATATCAAATTTGTATTTGCAGGTTGGTACAATGGGGAAGGGGGAGGAAGGGGGTGAGGATAGGGGGATGGGGGAGAGAGAATGGGAGTGTTCTTTTAGAAGCGTGAGGATTAGAATCTTCAGCTGGGGAAAGAAAAATGAATCATTGTCTCTTTTTTCCCGCTCTCTCTCAGAATTAGAGAGTTGCAGTCGCTCCTCAGTCAGTGGCTTCTTTGGAGGGCTGTGCTGTGCTGTGCTGTCCTGAGCTGTGCTGGGCTGTGCTGGGTTCTGCTATGCTATGCAGTACAGACCCCTTTCCACACTGGACCTGACCCTGCCCTACCAGGCTCTCTGTCTCAGGGACTCCCTGTTGTGTCAGGGGGGAACCAGCACAACACTGTCAGCACTCTGGGTCCCTGGAGAGGCTGACAGCAGCTTCACAGGCCTCTAGTCTGGGAGGAACAAGATCCAGGCTACACACACACACGTACACAACACACACACACACGTATACACACACACAGGAGCAGACAGGAGAGCTGCACATGAGCAGTGCTCAGTGTCAAATTAAGGTCAGCGCTCAGATGCTTAGCCTCAAGGGGCTGGGATGTGTACAGAGGAGCTGAACATCTGGGAGGGGACGAGAGAACTGTGTGTGTGTGTGTGTGTGTACACGCGTGTTTGATCTTGGTGTGCGTTAAAACATACTGTAGAACCCTGTGTTATTTTTTGGGTGTATTGATCCATTGTTTTTTTTGTTTTTAAGCGAGAGTCTTCACATGCATATCTTGACACACACACACCTCGACACACACACATACACACCATCTGTCAGCCTGATCACATCCCTGTTGATGGATGATGGCTGTTTCCTTGTTAGGAATGGTTAAAAACAGAGGATTATGCTGTCAGCAAACTGACAGATGTGGCAGAGGCAGAGGGCCATTTAGAGGCAGAGGGCCATTTAGAGGCAGAGGGCCATTTAGAGGCAGAGGGCCAATTAGGGGCAGAGGGGCCATTCAGAGGCAGAGGTAGCATTAGGTGGCAGAGGACCATTTAGAGGCAGAGGGCCATTTAGAGGCAGAGGGGCCATCCAGAGGCAGAGGGCCATTTAGAGGCAGAGGGCCCATCCAGAGGCAGAGGGCCCCAGCAAGCTGGATCCTGGTTAAGGCTGTTTACAGCTGGATGTGGCTCTGGGTGTAGGTATGTGTGTATGTGTGTGTGTAGGTGTGTGTGTGTGTGTGTGGCGGGGTGTTTGTATGTGTAGGTGTGTGTGTGTAGGTGTGTGTGTGTAGGTGTGTGTGTATGTGTGGTTGTTTGTATGTGTAGGTGTGTGTGTGTAGGTGTGTGTGTGTAGGTGTGTGTGTGTGAATGTTTGTCTGTGTGAATGTGTGTATGTGTGTGTGTTTGTGAATGTTTTTCTGTGTGAATGTGTGTGTCTGTGTGTGTGTGTGTGTGATGTGTGGTGTGTGTGTGTGTGTGTGTGTGTAGGTGTGTGTGTGTGTGTGTGTGTGTAGGTGTCTCCCCTCAGTCCCAGGCCCAGCCTGCATTAGTATTGGTCTGCAGGTCCCAGTAGTGATCCCTCAGTGAATTGTCAGTCAAGATGGGCCTTCCAAAACACTCTGTCACTCCCAGCCAATCAGGACACGTCTCACCCTGTCCCGCTGATCCAACCCTCCTGTCACAGCCAATCAGACGCTAGAACTAAGGAGGATGAAGTGATGCATGCTGGGCCTGTTTCTCTGGGTGTGTGTCTGTGGGTTAAGCACCAGTGAGGCTGTCTAGCATGGGACCTGGCTGTCAGAATGGATGATGATGATGATGATGATGATGATGATGATCAGGAGGATCAGGATGATCAGGATGATGATTCATATATGCATCATTAAGAAATATCCACTCGGGGAAGCTAGCAGTTTACTTTAATCAGACCTTGTAATTTATGTGATTTTTTTTAAGATTTCCACCTCGGTATGTGGGACAACATAAACACAGATATAGCTGGAACAGCAGCGTGTCAACTGTGTCTGTGTGTGTGTCTCTCTCTCTCTGGTCATACTACACCATACTCCAGAAGCCAGGGGTACACGGACGTTGTCAGGGTGACAGGGTTCTTACTCAGACTCTATAGAAATGATTCGTATACATGGACTATGTCCTTGACGTTAACTAATGTTCTTTTCCTCGGAGCGTTCGTTGGATTGTAGTGTAGGTGTTTGGCCTTACAGATTGGATCACTGTGTTTATAGTTGTCTGTATAGATGGCTGCAGTTTTCTCTTCCTCTCCCTCTATATCTCTATATCCCCCTTCATCTCTCCTCCTCTCTTTTTTCTTCTTCTTTTTATACCTCGCTATCCCTTTACTTCTTCTCTTCTCTCTCTCTCCCACCCTCTCTCTCTCGCCTACCCTTTGTCTCTCTCTCTCCCACCCTCTCTTCCCCTCTACATTTTCATGTCCCTTTCCCTCTTCATCTCTCTCTATCCTCCTCCTCCTCTCCCTCCCTCTCCATCTCCCTCCCTCTCCATCTCTCCCCCTCTCCCTCCCTCTCCCCCTCTCATCGTAAACAGCTCTCTGGGTGTTTGATTGCTTCCTGTCTCCCTCCCCGAGCGTCAGCGGCGGCCCGCCTCCCCAGCGGGTCCTCAGCACGCCACGCAGACCTCAAACACGATGGCGAGCAGCGTTATCTGATAGCAGGGAGAGGATGACCTTCTTCTGCCTCCGATCTGATAGGCGTTTTTATCTGCCTGACAAAATGTCAGAGCCATGCTCCCCCAAGCAAAATCACTTTAGCATCACAACCACCATCACTATACCACCACCACTAAACCCCCACTAAACCCCCACCACTAAACCACCATCATTGAACCACCACCACTAAACCCCCACTAAACCCCCACCACTAAACCACCATCACTAAACCACCATCATTGAACCACCACCACTAAACCACCACTAAACCCCCACCACTAAACCACCATCACTAAACCCCCACCACTAAACTACCATCACTAAACCACCACCACTAAACCACCACCACTAAACCCCCACCACTAAACCCCCACCACTAAACCCCCACCACTAAACCCCCACCACTAAACCCCCACCACTAAACCCCCACCACTGAACCACCACCACTGAACCACCACCACTAAACCACCACTAAACCCCCACCACTAAACCCCCACCACTAAACCACCACCACTAAACCCCCACCACTAAACCACCACCAGTAAACCAATATCACTGAACCACCACCACTAAACCACCCCCACTAAACCACCACTAAACCACCATCACTAAACCCCACCACTAAACCACCACCACTAAACCCCCATCACTAAACCATCACCACTAAACCACCACTAAACCACCATCACTGAACCACCACCACTAAACCACCATCACTGAACCACCACCACTAAACCACCCCCACTCAACCACCATCACTGAACCCCACCACTAAACCACCACCACTAAACCACCACCACTAAACCACCATCACTGAACCACCACCACTAAACCACCACCACTAAACCCCCACCACTAAACCCCCACCACTGAACCACCACCACTAAACCACCACCACTAAACCCCCACCACTAAACCCCCACCACTAAACCACCACCACTAAACCCCCACCACTGAACCACCATCACTGAACCACCACCACTAAACCACCACCACCACCACAACAAACACATAACAACAAAATCAAAATAACAGCTCTGTGATTTTTCATGTAACAGATACAGGGGATGTTTGAATAACTGGTAACATAATAGCGTTGTAAGTAGCGTGCTTGTCTGTAATCAATCATCCCTCATCTTCGGTGAGTTCCTTAACAGCAGCCTGACGCGGGAGGTAGTAACATAGTGTGTGTGTGTGTGTGTGTGTGTGTGTGCGTGGGTGTGTGTGTGTGTGTGTGTGTGTTTGAGCGTGCTACCTGTCATGGAGAGGGAGGGAGGGAGGGAGGGAGGGAGGGAGGGAGGGAGGGAGGGAGGGAGGGAGGGAGGGAGGGAGGGAGGGAGGGAGGGAGGGAGGGAGGGAGGGAGGGAGGGAAAGGGAGAAAGGGAGAGAGGAAGAGACACAGTACAGATCAGAAGCAGTAGGCAGTATTTGTAGACAGGGGCTAAGTGGGGGTGTGTTGGCCTACAGTCAGATTTGGGAAGGGTGCCGTTAATCAGCCGGCCTCGCGTGTTGACAGGTGAGTTATGGTCCGGGGCCACAGGTAGGGCCCCCAGTCCTCCCCCACCCCTTCACACACTCTGACCTTCTTCTGGGTCATAAATAATGCACCAGCCATAAAACACTGATTTAGGATGATCTGCTACCCTGGTTCGGATGCGCCGCCTGGTGTGTTCAAGAGACGTAGGCCATGTTACCGCAAGGAAGATCTTCCAGCCCCTCCGTCGCCTCCCACACAGCGCCCTCCACATACATCTTTTGTCTCACCCTTGGAAAGGCTTGGCAGATGTTAGCAGCGTCTAGCTGTGGATGTCTGCATGCTGGTCTGCCCAGGAGCCAGGAGAGGGCTGGGGGTGATGGGGAGAGTGTTGAGGGAGGAGAGAGGGATGGGGGGGGGGGTAAGGAGGGAGGAGGGGGGAGTGGGGAGAGGGAGGAGGGGGTTGAGGGAGGATAGGGGAGTGGATTGGGTTGGAACAGGAGAGGGGAGTACAGGGGAGGGAGGAGAGAGGGAAGGGAGGAGAGCGGAGTGTCCTGGGGGAGGAGAGGGGAGTGTCCTGGGGGAGGAGAGGGTGGGGTGTTCAGGTCAAGCTAAGGGCTGCAGTTTACCAGCCTCTGACAGGTGCCTCTAGTATCGACCATCGTAGTTTCTCTCAGAAACCATCAGAGACACAACAGGGAGGCTTCGGTAAATGAAGCTTTGCGTTGTTGTTAGTCGAACACAAGCTCTAATGAAAAGTCTGTAATCATTCACTATCCACTTCTATTAGAGAGGATCTTTTAATTAAGACATTCATTAATTTTCCTTATTAATTTTCCCACAGGTACCCCTTAGAATCTCATGAGAATCCCAAATCAATTATTATTTAATATTGTAGTTAACAGTCACTGAGTAAAAGGGCACGTCTTTATAACCAACCGGTAAAAAATTATGTCATGCAAATGGTTAGACAGATAGACTTAATTAAAGAATGGAATTAAATTATGACATTATATCCTTGGCGCAAAGGGCATCATATACTAATATGCCATTCATTAGAACATCATATAGGATTTGAAATTGACAGTGATAGCCCTCTTGTACGACACCGTAGTACTCTTATAAGTATTGATCCAACACATATACTTTTCATTACAGTACATATTAGACGAGTTTGTAACTTCGTGAGACAAGATGCCGTTCTGCTGTTATTTCCCAGCTCAGGGGTTTTGAGGGGTTCTGAGGGGTTCTCCGGTTCCACACCGAGGCCACGTTCCGCCTCAGGCACTTAGCGCTAAGTGTCAGCTAGTATTTCCTCTGCTTTGATATGCGCAGCGTGTTTAGCTGTCATTGCCGTGACATTGAGCATCCACACTTCAGTTTTGACAGTTGGACTGACGTTTGTCATTATAATCCTTCCGTTTTCCTTATTATATTATATATATTATTATTATAACCGTGTTTCTTCAAAGACACGCTAGCTAACCTGACCCGCTAACACAGCTGCTAGCTACGGGATCCTGAGGAGGCTACATGTGTGTCCGCTCCTTCTTTCCTCAAAGACAAGCTTCTTTTTGTATTTTTTTTAATGAATATACAGTAGAACTGAAATAATCGAAACGAAAACCCGGCGGGTCTAGTTGAAAAGGCAGCGTGACACATTCAAAACATTGGAAAGACACTGTAGGACAAAGAGTTGGCCCGGAACATCGATCACTCACAGACCAGATGACACAATTCCTGTCTCCCTGCGGGCAAGTTTATCAGCTCTGCCCAGAATATTTAACAGGGAAAAAAGACCCTGGGGATCTCATTTGCACAGGTGTCCATCTGGTCCAAGTTGTCTCGGATAATCTACACATCATGTCACATTTGCATCCGCGCTTCATAAAATGGGCACATTTAATCGGACAGTCTGTGCTGCCCATTGGAGGGTGAGGGGGGTGGGATGTTTGCCCATAGAGCAGGACCGCTGTGTGTTAATCCACTAGGCGCACTAATGCCGCACAATTATGTAAGGATTTAACATGTTTATAATTGTTTGTTGGTTTAGCTCGATTTGTGTAACCAGCTTTAGCCGGAAATTAACACTGAGACTTCCCGAATGCTGCCAGTATTCTGGATCTGCTGACCCAGAGCTATAGGGAGGGTCTGTTTGCCAGCTGAAGCACCGTTCTATAACGTTCCCTCGCACCTTTAACCTTCTGGATGGGAACAGCCTTACTCGAAATCCTACCACCAGGGGAGCAAAGTACGCTCGCTGAGTTGAAAGGGAACATTCACCCCTGCCCCCCCCCCCCCACCCCCCTCCGAACCGAACTTTGCCACGGCAACCCCAAACGAACTCGATACTCGTCGGGCCAATCGATTCAAGAAGCCTATGGATTTTTGGCTTAAGAATTTCTCGACCAGAACAAGTCCTCTCTCTCTCAAACGTGAACCCACCCCACCCCCCACCCCTCCCCCCCCACGTCCAATTCTGTCACCCTGATCCCTACCAGGTGTGATGGATGACTTTGAGAACAGCTACACGGGAGGCTGAGCTTGCAGGTTGCTCTCTATGCACACATCTCAAACACACGGTGCTCTGTTTCTGCTACAGGCCGATACTTATCGACGCGTCTCAGGGAGACAATGCAGAGAGCGATAATGAGACCTGGTGTGGCATTTGTATCATACTGTAGTAACTTCATCCATCTCAGAGTGGAGAGTTTCACAAAGGGTCACTTCTCAAGAGGCCTTTGGAAATAGCACATCCTGGGCCTCTGGCCAGCCAGCCTTGAGGCAGGAATAACAGCACCCCCTCCCCCTCCTTAATTCCATTGTAGCTCTCCGTCTCTCGTTCTTCCTCTTTGTGGGTTTGACCGTTTACAGGACATCAATCCTGGCATGTAATTTTCTGCTAGCTTGCGCTGTATCTGCATAACTCGTGGAACACAAAAGGGGGGTTCAATCAATCTTCGCCGGCTGCTGCCTGTTGACTTCAAAACGTGTTTTTTCTGCATTAGGAACCTGCTTTGCCCTCATCTCTCCATGCTTTCCTGCACATTGCCTTTGTCTTTGGCACTGATAATGTGTGATGTTCAGGTTCATCTCCTCCCCATCATTGGTATTCATGGACAAACACAATGGAGATCTGTCTGTGGGGTTTGGAATGGTTTGGACAACGAGCTAGCTCATGTCTGAACGGAGTCTAATCAATGTTGTTGTTATTTTGATCTTGACTAGAATGTCAAAGTGGTTTTACCCCAGTCGTCATCACAACAGTGTTTCTAGGAATCTGAATGTGACACGTATTTTTAATACAACTCTGCTGTTGAGGTTGTGATCATGTTTGGGACAGAGAGTTGGTCTATAGCAGGGGTGTCAAACTCCAGTCCTGGAGGGCCGCTGTCCTAAGGCTTTAGATGTTTCCCTGCTCCAGCACACCTTATTCTAATGAAGGATTGTTATTAAGCTCTGTTGAGGTGCGCTGGAGCAGGGAAACATCTAAAACCTTCAGGACAGCGGCCCTTGACGACTGGAGTTTGACACCCCTGGTCTATAGTGACGCATGACTTTATGAAAGAAAAGTATTCATTTGAAAAGTATTCATTTGAAAAGTATTCATTTGAAAAGTATTCATTTGCAAAGCACAGTATTAATTTGAAAAGTATTCATTTGTTGGTTTGTGTTTTTGTTGTTGCAGGAATTCCACATATTGCATGAAGGTGTCCATGTCGTTGACAGTGGCAGAGAATGACACAGACCTCTGCTACAACTCCAAGATGCGGTACTTTGAAAAGGCGGAGCTAAGCAAAAGCAAAGAGATTACCTGCCCGGACATTGGGGATTATATGCAACCAGGAAAGGAACTGGACATTTTGTGGTACAAGGTAAAAAAAAACAATCTTCCCTCCTGTAAAAAAAAAAATATATATGATTTTCAGATGTCTCCGATTGGTCACGTTAAGTTCCGTATCGGAAAAAAATAAAATACAAACTTTTTCGAGGAGGTATAACTATATTATCATCTGCAATCACTCTGTAGTGGGCCCACCCTGTGTGAAGTCTAGTTCACTGTCTTAGTCATTCCGGCTCGAGAAAGTCAGGTCGACCCAGCTATGATTCACAAACCCACATGAAAAACAACCACATCTGATCAGCTATGCCGAGAGATTTGATTAACTAATCCGTTTTCCATGTCTCTTGAGACCTGGGCTGGGAGAGGAGAGAAGAGGAGCTTAACACGTGACAAAGTATCCAAGGAGGAAACCTAAGAACCTCCTCAACACCTCCAGTCTTAAATCCCACCCCCCCTCCCCTCTCGCCGCCTCCTCTTCTGAGTAATCAAGGAGGGCCCCTCCGAACCTCCAAAAGCTTCATTCTGACTCAGACCCGGTAGAGGCGGGCCCCTCGCCCACGTCGTTCAGAGACGCCACTTGACAGGGTAGCCGTGAGAGGCTGTGGCCCAATTCATCAAAAAGCTAGGAGAGAGTGTCGGATTAGATAGCCACAGCACCTTCTCTGTATCCTGGTGAATCAAATTAAAAGATGGATAATGACTCTGGCTACCAGAAGAGCTCTCGTTATTGGCTCTGCAGCCCTAGAAGTAGGGATGATTGAATTCTGGGGGAGAGGGGGTTTGGCCTGAAAGAGGCGCAGGTGGAAACCGAACCTCACCGTGCTCCAGTTTTCCTGGTCTTGGGGGAGGGGCACGTGGGTACCCCAAGGCCCCAGATTCGGAAGTGTCTTCCCTGCTGTGTCCACCCCTTCGGCGTCCTCCTCCGCTCACACGCTCGGGGGTGATTCATTCATGTGAGATCGTGCCATGCGTTCAATCGAGCTTCCTAAAGAGAGGAAAGCCACTGTAGCAGTACAACACCAAATGCTCGATAAGATTTTATTACAAATATATTCTGAAAAAGCCCTTAAGTTAATTCGTTGTTAGGTGCATGACTTCAAGGGTTTGAGTCGAACTTGCTTACGTTTTGATGAATTATTTCACCGAATATGTTAACACGTTACAGGGTTTTCCTGTTCATAATGTTTCATCCCATAGTGTTCACAATGTTCGTCAAGGCCATTAGATGCTCAGCTAGAAAAGCATTACTTTTTCATGGCTTATTAAAATGGTAGGTTTAGAAGTGTTAGTGGGAACGATTTACAAGAAAATGCTCTCATTTTCCAATAGGTCTGCGTTGGACATTGCTGTGGGTCTTGATAATCTAGGGGCGACATCTGGTCTCTACTCCCATTAACTTGTATCATCTTCTTCTTTTATTTTTATTTTTTTTACCTTTAAAGGAATGTAAGCCAAAGCAGTGGAGACAGAGCATCGTAAGAAGGAGGGATACTCTGTCGATAAAGGAGGTGCGAGAAGATGATATTGGAAATTACACGTGTGAAATACAGTTTGGAAGTTTTCTAGTGAGAAGGACGACGGAACTATCAGTCACCGGTAAGAACCTCACAAGGTTGTCTGCACTATGAGCATCAACACAACAATGACACTTTCATAGTTTTCTTATTGACTTTGATGAATGCCGCTACACTGGGGTCCCACACCCCATTTTATAGTAGACTGAAAAAGAATGGCGATGCTCATTCTGTACCGGCGCTTTGTGCTTTGTCATCGTGGGCGGTCCAGCAGTTGTTTACGCAACTGAAGACAAGTTATGACGTACGTAAGCTGCGAAACCACAAAGGGTTTATCATTACGGTTTCAGTTCAGTTATTCTGTCGCAAGATCCCATTCTTTTTAACTGGATTCTTGTTATTAGAGAACCCTCGTCGGAATAACCAGTCATTGGTGGTCGACCAGGGAAGGTGGGGTTCGATCCGTAAAGGCAGCGAGGCATTCACAGAAGGCAACACTAAGTGATAATCCGTGTTACTCTTTTAAAGCCGTCCATGAACTCTTTCGCCAGGGCCACTCAGTCGATACTTCGCTGTCGCTGAAGCTTCGTCCCGCTTTAATTGCTAAGTAGCTCGAATTTGCACAACGCCATTTCAGCACCTTTTTTTTTCTTCTTTTTTTTTTTCTTCCTCATGACGAAGACTGTTGAAATATTAAAGCTTCTGAACTTAAAGGTCCTTATCTTGGGAGAAACCCTGACAGAGAGTAGATTGCGCTTCACCAGCGCCGCCACAGTCAAGGTTGACGTCGTAAAGGCTTGCTCTGTTTAGAAAGAAATCCTATACCAGTATTCAATCAATGTCATGAGCGTTATAGTCGATCCATTTCAGGCTTTTGCCAATTCCCCCCCCCCAAATGCTGTTCTTCACCTCGAAACAGCCTAAGACTCCAATCTAGTTTCTTGGTCAGTTCTTTAAAAGTATAAACATCACTTTTTTTATCATTCATCACACGTTTGTTGCTACGTTTTACAGCACATGGATTTTGAGTTTGAAACAGAAACATTTGGACTCACTTTACCTTCCTCGGCTCGTTGATCCATAGAGAATCACACAGTGAGAGAAGCTGCAACTGGTAGAGATGTGTGGGTATAAAATGTGGGTGTAAGTGTAAGTGGGGAGTAGGTGGTTAAGGTTGCTGATAGGTGGGCTAAGATTATACTGGTTGATCAGTTATGACGCTGTTTGATAACTGAAATCATGGAGCAGAACTTCCGCGATTTTGATTTTGTTTTGTGAGCGTAGGTTTCAACACGGCTCGAACAACCAAACAGGAAAATAGAACTCTGAGAAGATCAATTCAGCACTTGGACATCCCCCTACCATCACACACAGAGGACTGGAGGTCATGCAAACTAGTGAAGGAAAGCAGCGATCTGATTACATTTTATTGTCTCCCACGGAAACAGAAACAGGCTCCATTTAAAGCCAATTTTGGTAATCAGTCTCGTCCCGAGTTTCCTCAAATGTCATCCTGAGGGACTATTTTCTCTCTCGCTCCGGGATATATTTAGCATTTAGGGACGGCTGGTAGTAGATGATGGATGATAATACCAAACACAGAACATCACTATTTGTGCATTCTCATCCCTCTTTAAATCCCAAACCTATTCAGAAGTCTCCCCTCCCCCCTTCCCCCTTCTGGTTTCGATTTGTTTTCAAATGAACCTGTCAATATTCAGGACAGGAACCGATTGCTTGCAGATTTCAGAAATGTCCTGGGTGTTAAGCAGGCGTTGAGCAAGAATTGACAATTACAGGTTCTGATCGGATCTATCAGGTTGTCATCTTCTTAGACGATGCCGTCTGTTGTGAAATATAATTGAAGTCAAAGTGAAATGTCAGCACATAGGTGTACGAGTCTTTCCCTGAACGCACACACACACACACACAAACTGTGTGTGCTTGACAGCGATATGATTACAGTGGCGAGTGTGTGAAGGTTGAGTCCAGAGTTTTTTTTAATCTCGGTTCTGTTGCTGTTCTTCCCTACAATAGCCTATATTAACTGACCCATTTATTTTTTATACTTTATTTAATTAAATGTATTTTTGTATTATAATGTCATGTGTTTTACATGTTTGAAATGATCACTAATCTGCACATGAAGCTTGTTAAAACATGTTCAGTGTCTTTAATTCATACATCTACGTACACAATAAGCACCTAGCATTACGCTTTAAACAGCTTGACCTTTCTGCCTCGTAACGTAAAGTTGCACATTGCGGTCACATCTGATAAGAACGTCATCGGCGATGACGGATGATGCGACACACTAAAACTGCTTGTGTTTGCTAACAACCAGATATTCCTGGTTACGATTTAGCTGCGACTGTCATTATTCATTCATAAACCTCAGTGTGACATGACACCCCTGACGAGCACTCCAAACCACTCTGTCTCCCCTCGTTCTATAACATCGGGAAAATCATCTCATAATCGCCTAGATGGAGAACTGTGATTGGACAGTTCGGCAGCTGTAGCCGTAATGCGTATGGACTCACCCAAATATAGAAAACCCATTCATCCACCCGCTGTGTGTGATTACCTCTCATTTGCATTGAATATATCCCCTCTCATCTCATCAACTTCATATCCTCTCCCCCTCCCTCCTCTTCATCGTTTATCTACTCTATCTTAATGTCCATCTGCGGAGGAAGGGCACGAAAAGGGCGGAGGCCAGATGATTAGCTCAGAAGACTTCTAATCTGTAATGGCCGCCCCCCCCCCCCACCCCCCCACCCTCCACCCTCACCCCTCCACACACACACAATTGTGGACAATTAAAATGAGACATTATTCCTAAATGAAATTTTGGATTTTACGACTTGTTTTATAGTGTGTGCAGTTTGATGTCTTGGATTAAACCAACTACATAGTGAAGGGGGTGTGATTAAACGCCTACAGGAAGGTGGGGGGGGGGGGGGGGGGGGGGGTTGAGGGGCTTGCCGTGAGGATGAAATGGGCCTGTGTTTAGCTCAGGTGCCTGCAGGGCCAAAGGGCAGGTGTTTGTTTTTTATTTTCTACCAAGACACGATTAGGTGAACTCCAGGGAGCCATGGAGATGAAACAGCCTAGGAACCAAAGAATAGAGAATCCGATTTCAGATACTGCTATTGTTATTGTTACGCGATTACCTTTATAACATCAGGGGACCTTTCTTCACAGGAAGCGCATGTAACAAAGGTCTTTTACGCAGGAAGTTGATAAATAGTGTGAATAGCAGAAAAAGGTTTCAGAGGTAGTCATCTAGAGGCTGTTTTCAAAATCAAGCCATTTCAACTTCCATCCAGAAGTCATTCTCAATCAGAGAACATTGTTTGAGAACTGGAAACTAGTGTGAAGGAGCACCAAAGCCTGGCAAATCTTCTCCTGCTTCCTGAATGTGTGAATTGAAAAGGCAGCAGTGATAGAGGGTCTTTTCCAGTTCTTCTGAAGTATAAGGTCATTAGCATATGAAGAAGGTAGAGCCATAATTGCTCTTTTAATTGATAGAGTATAATTTGGCGTGGCAAGCAGCAGCATAGAGCAACCTGAAGACTTTAACTGCAGGTTAAATGGTTTTCTTTGTCAGACAATTTTTTATATTTTTTTGTACTTTTTCTTTTCTTTCAAAAGGTGTTTAATGATGCTCCTTTGTGAATGATATTCTGATAAAGTACTCACTAGTCTGTAAAAAATTATCTTTAATAACTCATCATCGGAAGAGTATTGGAGCCATTTGAACACTTTCATAATTTAACGAGCTTCACAGAGAGACAGGTCGTAGTTTTATTTTTGCTTTAGTGGATGTTGTTGTGTGTGCGTGTGTGTGTGTGTGTGTGTGTGTGTGTGTGTGTGTGTGTGTGTGTGCATGCAGTTGTGTGTGTGTGTGTGTGTGTGTGTGTGTGAGTCATGATCAAGGCTCTTATTATCTCAACAGCCTTAGCAATGTGTCAACCACTAATCATGTCCATCAAAGGAACAGCGTTTCCAGAGCTGGTGATGCTGGAAAATCCATCTCAAACAATCCCAATTAGCAGAGTGAAGAGGTGGCGCTGCACCCATCTGCGCCCTCTCGCACCTTCGATCACACGCCACGTTCACTGTAACATTCTCAACTGCCACTCAACCCCTGGTTGCCATATCAACGGAGTAAAAACAAAAACAAAAAAACATTCAAGGAGACACGCCTCCCCCCAAAATTGTGCGTTTGGGCGTCTATTTGACAGCTTGAGACTCCTTTGGGTTGTCATACGATCTTGGACGTTTGTTGATCTTGGAGCGAGGAAGAACGGAGGGGTAGAAAGAGCCTGTCTAGAGCACCCTCTCTTTTCAAGAGCACTTCTTCAACAGATAAGGGCTCTTATGCCACGATGGATGGCCGTGCGACCAATTACAGTGATTTGTCAAGCATCCTGCAGCTCATTTTCATAAACGTGTTACGGAGCGAGACCTGCAGGGGGGCTGGGGGGGCAGGGGGGGGGGGGGGCAGGGGGGCCGGGTAAGTGGCGCAGCATCCAAACCTCCTCAAGATGGAGATGCACAGTTGACAAAAAGCTGTTTCACAGATATTTGTCTGATTGTTTGAAATAGCCATCTTGTTAGTTAAGGGTTTTGTTGGAATATTTGTTCCAGCCTTCAGTTCCAGCCCCCTCCTCCTCCTCCACCCCTCCTCCACCCCTCCTCCTTCTCCTCCACCCCTCCTCCTCCACCCCTCCTCCTCCTCCACCCCCCCTCTTCCTCCACCACCCCTCCTCCTCCTCCACCCCTCCTTCTCCTCCACCCCTCCTCCTCCACCACCCCTCCTCCTTCACCACCCCTCCTCCTCCTCCACCCCTCCTCCTCCTCCTCCACCCCCCCTTCCTCCACCACCCCTCCTCCTCCTCCACCACCCCTCCTCCTCCTCCACCACCCCTCCTCCTCCTCCACCCCCCCCTTCCTCCACCACCCCTCCTCCTCCTCCACCACCCCTCGTCCTCCTCCTCCACCCCTCCTCCCTCCAAAACACAGTCCACCCCCCTTGTATTTCTTCTTACAAGCTGTTAGCAGCGTATCCACCTACCATCAGTCAACTCAGCAGGCCAGCGCTACGCGGCTTTGATCGAATCCAGGCAGGCATTAGCGCCATGTCGGACAGCCTGGTGGTTCTTCATGAAGGGAGCGTGTGTGTAGGCAAAGGGATGCGTTTAGGAAACATTTTTTTTCCAACCGATGCTCCTCTTGGGTGTTGAGGGTGGTTTAATATAATCTGACAAAGACGTACGCGAACACATCCGCTTATAAACAACAGATTGTTTCCTCGTCATAAACGTAAGCATTGATTAGCCAGAAGGCTAGTGAACAGTAGCTCCCATGTGAGAGAAATGGTGTCAATTATGAGCAGTCTTCTCACTTCAGAGCAATTAAAATCTCTCAGGCTATTAGACCACAGTGATGCATGCTGCACAGACCTGCAGTGGATGGGACTAGTTTAGTTTCTGTTTTTGATGGCTGATGGTTCAGATCTGTCACTGCTGTGATGATGAGGTGGCATTTTCTAGGCCCTGGTGCTGTTTTAAATAATTGAGGCTCGCCTTATCTCCCAAGGTAATGCATCTGCATCGCTAAGGATTGGGATTTGCGTATAGCTAAATTTAAACATCGTTTGCTCAGCATAACGAAATTATTGGGGTTTAAAAAAAAATGTCTCCCTCGTTAATAACGCTATCGAATCTGTCGAGAGTTGAGAGCTGACATCTTTATTTGTCGAGCTGTTAACGTAGGTGTTTTGCAGTCACCGTCAGCAAGTTATTTAATTAAACAACCATAAACTGACTGTGTAAACAGACTCATTTAATGATGTCAGGTTATTTGCTTTTATTTGTTCTCGGTATGCCCTCAATACTCTTAGGAGTGTGAGCTTCGTAAAGTCCATAACTATTCCTAGTAACCATGGAAACCTCCTTCATTGCCGTAGGTGATCTGGGATGTTCCAATAGTTCATGACTGTAGACAGATTCAAGTCAAGATCCACACTTTGACGACCCTTTTTCTGTAATCAGTGATCAAGTACTAAGGATCTTCCTAAAGTTACCTCATATGTTGACCAGAAGGTCTAATTACAAATAAGAAACGCCTTGAATTTGGATTTTCTCAACAAGGTCACTTGCATAACATAAACCGTCAAGTGGCTCGAATGAAGGGTTGCCGATATACAATCATTTAAAAATGAGGAGCACTGATGAGGCAGTTTGTAAGGTGAATTGATCACCTAGTTTCATAGTAAGGCAGCGTGGTAAAATCACACTGTAGGTTTACTGTTGAACTGAAGAGTAATAATGGAAAGATTTGTTCAGTTTGTTCAAGACTTATGTGCCAATTATATTACAAAAGGATGACACAATAACCACCCATAATGTCATAAGCACTCATAGCTGCCAATATAAAACACAAACAGACTTTTCACATATTGTCTTTATCTTTAATCATCCTAAATCGTCAATGTTTGTATTTCACATCTGGCCTTATTTCTGCTAAAGCTTATCCACCTCCTCCGTACTTTAGTCATCATCTTTTGAATTGAAAGAAAAAGCGAAATACTATGAACACTTGACTCAACAGTCATGTCTTTAATAGGATCTAGTCTACAGTGAGCTGCCTGTAGTCTTTATGGGTTTAACCAAAACACAAACATTTGAGAATATACTGTGAATCTAATGTAGGTTAAGAGCCCCTATTCTCTTTTCAAATCAAAGTATCGTTAACAAGAATGACTCGTTCAGACACCTGGTCATCTTACCTGATGAGAACGAGCAGTTACAGGTGTATTGTCACCAGATTTCAGACAGAACTTTAATTATAATGTGTTCCTCTACCAGAAGAATTCTGATTTTCTTTCTGTCTAAATTCAGGATTTAGCCTACAAGGGTTGACACTAGTTGAAAAAAACAATTTTGGTCAATAAAATTAAAACCTTAATTCGGCTGTTCCAGAATGATCCAGGTGTTGCTGCTAAACGGTGTTCAGTGACAGAAAGGGATCATTGAACTGTCTCTTGGTAGATTTGTGTCAATTAACAAAGTGTGCTTACAAATGTTCCCTAGACTCCACACTGTACATCTGGGATTCCTAATTAAGATGACGTGTCACATAATTATGGCTTGTGCTTGCCAAATTAGCACTCAATTAGTGCTCTCGCATCAGAGATGAGGAGACGTGGTGTTAACCTGGTGCTAATGGCTTGGGAATCACACATAAATTCATAAACAGTTGAAGGAACCAGGAAGGAACTACACGATCTGTAATAGTTTCTCTGTCTAATAGTTAGTTTTTTTCCCCAGGTACATCAAGAAGTTTTGGAAAGTTGTGTTGTGGATAAGTCATGTCAAAGTCATTCCTCCATGCTTGGTGATCGGGAGCAGGCAGTCTCAGTCTTGACAGCCGCTCACCGGTCGCTTGATTCGGGGTTCAAACGTAAACAGAGCAGCTGCGTTTTTACGACTTTCCTTGGGGGGAGCGGGAATAAAATTATCTCTTTTTTTTCTCTTCTTCATCATCTTCTCTTCCCTCCCTCTTTTTCACTGCAACAGAATCCTCACTTTTTTTCCCCAGTTTGAAATATCTCCCGACTGTTTAAGGGAAAGTCTAGTCAAGGACACATCAGCCCCGTGTCAATCCCCCGATGCTCCCAAAGAGATAACAATTCAGTGAAAGGGAGGACGGGAGGGAGGGAGGGAGGAATGAACGTTTGCATAATTTAAGGCGTGTAGAAATCAATTTTGTGGCATACATTACTCTGATGCTAATTAGCTGTAAATCGGCATCCCACAAAAAAAGAAAGGTGAATTCAGCGAGCGTCATGGGAAATGCTCAGAGGAGTGAATATGCTCCCTGCATCTTAGAGATAAAGAGATGTTTTCTAATGATGTTCGGTTGAGACGCTTCCTTTTATAAAGCTTTGGCGCATGACCAGAAATGACACGTGTTTTCTTTTTTCTTCCAAGGAGGGTAAAGAGGAGATGTGGAAGGGATCAGTTATGTCATGCAGAATTGTATTAATTTTTCTACTCTGAGGGGGGGTTAGGGTTAGGCTTGTCAGCTTCCTGATCCCTCTACTGGTAGTCATGGGAACTGGGGGCTGGAAAGTGAGACCAGTGATGCTACTTCCTGTTTCTCTCTCTCTCTTTATTCCACATAGGCCTCTTGACTCTTCCCTTCTACTGACTTAGAGTAACACAGCAGAGTAACACAATCTTCCTCTCTCTCTCTCTCTCTCTCTCTCTCTCTCTCTCTCTCTCTCTCTCTCTGTCTCTCCCCCTGTCTCTCTCTGTCTTAGTAGTTGAAACACACACATAGTTACGGCCATCTACACACACACACACACACACACACACACACACACACACACACACACACACACACACACACACACACACACACACACACACACACACACACAGACACACACTGGTACTGTTTACCAGTGCTTAGTTTAGTCTTGGTGCCCAGGCGAAGCTCAGTGTAATGGGAATTGATTGTGTTGCTTCCAGGTTACACTGTCATGACATGTTATTTTAGTGGCACACTAAAGAAGGCTTTGTGATGTCATGAGAGGCTGTGTCCTGGAGGGGCGCTACATCCGAAGGAGATGGCTCCACCCTTGGTCAGATATGACCCCATCTGGTGGTAGAGTTGTTTAGAACCAAATACTTTTTCGTTTCCTTCCCAGAGCCGAGGGCCAAGAGTTTTGAGTTCAACCCCTTGTTTTGTTGATTCTCCCCTGTACCCTTAATAAATATTGAATTTTGTTTTGGAAATTGTGTCCTTGCACTGTTTGGTACTGCCCTGCTGAGGACCAGCCTCTCATGGTCTCACAGCTTGACGGGAGGGGGGGAGGGCGGGCAGGAGGGGTGGAAGGGGATGAGAAACGGAGTGACTCGAGGCATATTCTGAACAAGGAGGGCTCTGCTTTATTTATGGGATAACACAATCAAAGGGTGCCAGTGTGAGCAAGGGAGAAAATCTTTATTTTTGATTTTTATTATTATTTTTTTTCTTTCCAGAGTCTCTCCAGAAATCCTTGTACATGTTGAGTGATTAGTTTCAGTGCACAAACACAGGCCCTTGCCCTAACACAGGGCCCCAGTACAGGAGCGCCCTCAGGCTGCTTTCAAGTTATAATTGTTGGTGGATTTAGGAGTCCCTGTGTCATTGTTCCAGAAGGTACCGCAACAGTCTCTACTCTAATCCTCAACTCTGTCCTCTCCATGGAAAGAACTGGATCAAAGCCGGTTCCCCCCCTCTTTCCCCCCCGAATAACAAACCGTACTCCTTTCTGGCACAAATCGGGTTCTCAGAGGGAAGTAAATCACCGGCTGGTTTAGCGGTGTAGCTGTGTGTCACTAAGTGGCTGAAACAAGAGAGAGGAAAACACACTAAACCCTGAACGAACATACGTCCCCTAAACTGATGTTAGTGACACGAACAGTGAGTCCCACTGGGTCTTTTTACAGCCGCGGAATCTCAGAAGGTTCTTATAATATCTATCATCCAGACGTTATTGGTGGAGTATAATTTGTAGTGTTGTGGTCTGGTAGAAGCCTAGAAGATACTCAAAGCGAATCTATGTTCTATGGCTTTGAAAGATGACAACCTATAGCACCGCTAGATTTCCCCCATGGTTGTATTAGCTGTGTGTTTTATTCTCTGCCATAGTATTACAGTACAGCAGTACATTACAGTACCACAGTGTATAACAGTACAGCAGTACATTACAGTACCGCAGTGTATAACAGTACAGCAGTACATTACAGTACCGCAGTGTATAACAGTACAGCAGTACATTACAGTACTGCAGTGTATAACAGTACAGCAGTACATTACAGTACTACAAATTAACATACTTTTCTATGTTTTCTATGTCTTTATATACATACAGTGTGTATGTATACATACAATATATATATATATATATATATATATATATATACATACATACATACATACATACATACATACATTCAGAGAGATGTATATAAATCCCTTGAACAATCTCATACACACACACACACGCACACACAGTATATGTATTGTCCTTTCTCCATTCCGCTCCTGTACACAACCCTCCTCTTTCCCTCGCGTCTCATTTCCTGTCCTCCATTCTCTGTCCCTGAACTGTCACACGCTCTCCACGCCGTCTTTCATCGTCGCCGCTACCCAATTAAGACCCTCCGCCCACCGTCTGTACCTTTCAAAAGGTCTCCATCCCCCGCAACATCTTGACCAGCCAATTTGCTACGGGAGTCGGCGGCACCCATCGAGCGATCATTAAGGGGGAAGACGGGAAGATGAAAGGATCCTATAGGCAAGAGGATTAATTACCGATCGCCTCCCCGTCGCGATGCTCCAGTGCGGCGAGCGGGGATGAGGGTCGGACAGGTCGTAGTTAACACTGATGGAGGTGTGTAGTTGGCTCTGTAGGCCGCCTCCCCTGCTGTGCCCATGCCAGCGGGCAGGTTGCCTCTCTGGGTGTCCAGGATCTCTCTTGTCACTTGCTGTAACCAGAGACATGGACCATGCCAAGTTCTTAACGTCCCTACAGCTTTGAGGACTAAACACAGACAGCCTCAGAACATCAGGCAGGTGTGGGGGTCAAACAATCACGTGACGTGTGATTGGGTAACCAATCACATGGTTGGGGAGAGAGTTGGTAACCTATCATGTGGCAGGGGAGAGAGTTAGTAACCAATCATGTGGTAGGGTAGAGAGTTAGTAACCTATCACATGTTAGGGGAGAGAGTTGGTAACCAATCACGTGGCATGTGATGTTTCATCAGAACTCAACGGTTCTGGAATCAGATCCGTTCCAGTCCCAGACTGAGGTCAATTAGAGTTTCCTCTCCAATTATTTCCTTTAAACTAAATGCCTTGAAGTCACTTCTAATTGAATTGGCAAAAGACTCTTTCAAATTAAATTAATCAAGGTTCTGTAAAGTAGTCGAGTGTGTTTGGATGACCTTGCCTCAAGCTGTCCCTAATTACTTTGTTGTGCCTTCGGCAGTAAACCTAAACTGTCTTCCCACCATGTTGACTGATATTTTTCCGCATTGCTTAACAGGTTTCATCCAGCCAGGATAAGTAAGCGTCTCTCAGTTGGTTCATGGTAGGCTTGTTGTTCCAGTAGATCCACCTTACATACAGCCAGAGGCAGCATGCAGATGGAGGACCACAGGGACCAGGACCCTGCAGGGGGATGGTGCAGACCTACTGACCCTGCATGAACATCTGAGCGGATAAACCCTCAGACCCCCCAGGGATTATCCAGGCAGGTGGGGGGGGGGGGGGGGGAGATGGTGAAGTGGATTGGAAATAGGGGGGGGATAGAGGAGTGGGGAAGGGGGAGAGAGAATGTGGAGTGGCTGTCAAAGGTGTGTTAAGGGAAGGTACAGAGAGGCCTTGGTTGGAGCTGCCAGCCCCATGATTTGATACAACCCCAAGTTAGCGCTCTCAGGCTATTTGACCCCAAGTTAGCGCTCTCAGGCTATTTGACCCCAAGTTAGCGCTCTCAGGCTATTTGACCCCAAGTTAGCGCTCTCAGGCTATTTGACCCCAAGTTAGCGCTCTCAGGCTATTTGACCCCAAGTTAGCGCTCTCAGGCTATTTGACCCCAAGTTAGCGCTCTCAGGCTATTTGACCCCAAGTTAGCGCTCTCAGGCTTTTTGACCCCCGGTTAGCGCTCAGGGCTGATACAATATGATGTCATGCTGATTCTGCAGCACCCCTCCAAAGGACCTCAGCTGGTGGATATTATGCTAACCTGCAGTACTGGGGAGTGGCTCAGCGGTTAAGGCGTTGGGCTCGTGATAGGAAGATTGTGAGTTCAATTCTTGGCTGTGGCTACATGACGTCGCGTCCTTGGGCAAAGCACTTCACCCTACTTGCCTCAGGGTGGACTGTCCCTGTACTTGCTGTAAGTCGCTCTGGATAAGAACATCTGACTAAATGACTAAAATGTAAATGTAAGTACTGTTGTCCAACTGAGCCACTGTGTAGGAAAGCAAGTCTGCTGTTGCCATACAAGCATGATGAGTAGATAAAAGCTTTAAAGGTTCAGGCTTGATGACCAAAAGTGACTAAATAAACAAGCTAATAAGGGTTTCGCCCACACAGGCAGACAGGTTGTCTAAAGTCAGACATGCTGGAGTTCCAAAAGACTTTGCAGTGGTTTGAGATCTCTGCTCTGATACCCACATGCTGCTTGTTGTGGGGGGGGGGCTTGGAATGTTGTTGACGTTATGAAACGTCCATTTGAGACCATTTCATTATTCAACACGGTCATGTTCTGGTGTAACGGGGGAAAACACACTTTCAACAGCTTTCTGCATTTTTTAATTTTTTTTACTGAGGTGTGTTAAAAAGCCACGTTGAATAATTCACGGAATCAACAGCGCTTTTTTGCAAAAAGGTTTTTGGAGCGTTTTGTTCTTCAAATACAAAGCTGAACTAATTGTTGGCATGTGAACATAAACAAAATGGTTTGGAGCTAAAAGCTCGAAAAAAGATCAAGCCTTGTCATGTAAACAAAACGCTTGATTTAACGTGATACAACGGCAAAACATCCCGTTATAGAGCTTAAGACACCACTCTGGGGCCATTTGGAAAGTAATGTCAGTAGCTAGCGTGTTTTAGTTCGGAGGCAAGAGGACAAGAGAAAGTACAAGCGCCCCACTTTCTCACTTGGCGTCAGCGAACAGATCTCAGGTGTTGTGGGTTTTGGAACAAGGTGTGAGTTTGTGCTCCAGGACCTCTGCTAGTAAAGCAGCCATCGCAGACATCTTTGCAGTTTACGAGCACTTATGGCTTTGTGTGATGAATGCTTTGCTCCTCTCAGGAGGGGACAGGGAATACCTCCGCTTCTATTGAACTCTGTGGCTGGTGAGTGATAATGCTAACTAAACACGGACGTCAGCACTTGTCCTTGGGAATGACTCAGCTCTGCTCCAAACTATTTCCTGTTTTATGCAAATAGGAAGAAGGAAAAAAAAAGAAAGAAAGAAAGAAAGAAGAGAAAAACATTCAATCTCTTAATTAAAGATCATATCAGAGGCAATTTGATGAGGGGTAAGAATGCAGACCGAGTTGACTTCAAAGGGTCGTGTTTTTTTTTGGGCAGGGGGTTTGAGACGGCACAGTGAAATAATTCTGCACTTTGAATAACTAAAAAGAGAGGGGGTGGGGGTGGGGGGAGAAAACGTATTTGCTGGTGAAAGATTGACGTTTTTAATATCTATTGCAGCAAGTTATGGAATTAGAACAGTGCTGTGTGTCAGTAGGAATAAGAAGCACCATGGTCTTGTTCTGTTCTCCTTGTTACATACTTCATTATTGTGAAAACTTGCGCATAATTAAAGCAATCATGATTAATTACAAAAACAGACTTGATTCACACATCTGCATAATTGCAACTTTCCCCAAGTTTACTTTTGCTTTGGTTTGTTGTCTTAAGATTTAGAATTATTATTAAAAAAAATTATAGAAACCTTATAGTGAGCCAAATGCTAATTGTATTCCCCCCCTCCTGCAGAGTTGCAGAAGAAGCTCTCTAGCCGAAAGTCCCACCCTCACCTCTTTAACTTCGCCCTAGTTTCTCATTTCTTCAGCAGGAGCCAAAATCCTCGTAACGGAACCAACGTCAGCCATCTTGAATTGAAAAATCTAGCAGATATGGAAGGTGGAAGGTGTTTCCAAGGCAACGTGCCAGGATATATACGTCTCTCTGATGTATACATAACCATGGCTCCATCGATTGTGCCTGTTTCTATTTATTAAGGTTGGAGAGGAAGCTGGGAAGGGAGAAAATAAGGGGATTTATGACAGCCGATGCTGAAGATGGATCCATTTTTTTTAATTACGGGAAGTACATAGGTATTGCCTGTCAAACCTCTAGATTTAAGGTTTAAGCCAAATGTCTTGAGTTTCTCCGGCCGTCTTGTAAGAACTGCATGTGAGGGAAACTGTGTGAATCAATAACGTATTTTCCCTCCTTTTTGCTCGGTAGAAATAACCTGCGTTTTTCAGATGAAACAGGCAAAAGGTTTTCTGGACTTGTTCCACGTCGATCAGCTAGTTCCTACGAAAGACTCCCAAAGTCTATATATACGTCTATACCATCATATACCTACCATCATAGACCTACCATCTACACCATCAGAGACCTACCATCTATACTCTACCATCTATACCAGGGGTGTCCAATCCTGGTCCACTTGCTGGAAAAATTTGCATTGATTTAATTACTTTCTAACAGATGTTGCTGCTGTAGAATATGCACTGTAAGAACCAATCATTGTACAGGTCACATCTGCTTGGGTTGAAAGCTCAATTGCGCCGCATTTATACCCAGATATCAAAGTATATGAGGGGGCGCAAAAAAGCATGAAGAAATCGAGGATATTATCTATGTTCATACAACAATTATGCAACACACACATTTCTCTACTGAGGGAGCACTTAGTGGTGGAAACTGTAGAAAGACGTTGCTAATGTGTTAAATATGCTGTTAAGAAATGCTTTCAGCATGCTCATGCCTTCCGTGATACTAAATGAGTGTCATAAGTAAAGTTCATTATTGATAATTGGCTGAATCGGTACTGCAGACTCCGATGAACATGTAGAAGTGGTTAAATCACCCAAAGGACTTCATAAAGATGCCTTACGTTCCCCAGACAGATTATTCACCAGGAATCATGTATTTGCCATTGCCATGTATAAATCTAAACACCATTTGCCTCGTCAACTGAAAAAGGCGAATACTGCTGAAGTTGATCATAAAGGAGACAGAAAATCTATAGGACAGTCTATAGGAGACTGACTGGTGCTGGTCTACAGTCTATAGGAGACTGACTGGTGCTGGTCCACAGTCTATAGGAGACTGACTGGTGCTGGTCCGCAGTCTATAGGAGACTGACTGGTGCTGGTCCGCAGTCTATAGGAGACTGACTGGTGCTGGTCCGCAGTCTATAGGAGACTGACTGGTGCTGGTCCGCAGTCTATAGGAGACTGATTGGTGCTGGTCTGCAGTCTATAGGAGACTGATTGGTGCTGGTCTGCAGTCTATAGGAGACTGATTGGTGCTGGTCTACAGTCTATAGGAGACTGACTCTGGAGGAAGTCATGTCTTTCCTATGTAGGATTACCTGTCTGTCTTGAAGCAGTCTTTTGAAAAGACATCAGAAACCCACTTAATCCTGCCACTGGTTCCTTCTAATTCGGTTCAGTTTCAGTGTTTTACCGCCTGTGAAAGGACAAGCTGGTCTGAGGTGACCTGGCAGGAAACAGGGTTTGTCCTCTTGACTCCTTCCTGCTCATCCTTCCTGTCTGGATTCAGGCTCAGACCTCTGCTGTGACATTTACGATGATCTTCTTCTGCTCATAATGACACTGCTGCAGTCAGCTGCTGCCATCTACACCTCAGGTCAACCTGCTTTCCACATATCTCAGTGTCGTCCCTTGGCAGGAAAGGGATGAATCTTGAGTGTGGAAAGCAGTTACATCCAATCTTTTCTTTGAGAGTTCTTTACAAAATGAGGACTCCCTCTTTTTTTAGCCAATTAGCTCATGTTAAAACAAATATCTTAGGAAAACAAAAACAAGTCAAAGGAAATATGCTTTTACATGACACAGCTGAACACAGCACTAGACATTAGCCATGTAAATGTTTGCCTTTCGCTGCTGATTGAAATGATTGGTTTCGGTGGAAGCCTACCGGCCTTGAATGAAAGCTAATCAACGCTGGGAATGTCAGGCAGATATTTTCACGCATGTTGGATTCCCACCCCCCCCCCCTCCTCCTCCCCCTCACCCCACATCCCACATCCCACCCATCACAAAGCAACACTCCCAAACAATGCACACACACCCCCCTCCCACACACACACACACACACCCTTCTCCCTAGTGCTGTTTAAGCCTGCACACCGCTGCAAATGTATTCTTCAAGAAACGCGAGTGGGGTAATCATGCGCGGCTATGCGAACGGGTCGCTTTTTAATTAGAGAGGCCCCGCGCTCATTATTCACCCGTTTCCTCAAAGGAGGAGAACGTTCAAGAAAGAAAAAAAAAACTTGGTGCGCTTGACGAGCCACACTGCAGGAGCGATAACTCCAATCACACTCCTAACACACCTGAAGCTGCGCAGCGATTAATATGCTTTGAGCCCAGCCAGCATCTTGTTTTCAGAACAAGGAGGGGGAGGTGACTATGACTATGGATGAGTCAGATAGGAAAGCACATCGTGTTGGATAATACACCCGGATCACAGACTTGCTGCGGGTCACTAATGAACCGACACCAGGGCCAGGCTGAGGCAGGTAGGCAGGGAGGCTGAGAGTTAGGGAGGCAGGGAGACATGCTGGAGATCAGGTGAGCAAGTCAGGGAGTCAGTTGGCTGAGCAGGTAGGGAATCAGGCTAGGAGCCAGAAGGTTGCTGGTTCGAACCCCGGCCATGCCAAATGATGTTGTGTCCTTGGGAAAGGCACTTCACCCTAC
The DNA here is from genome assembly GCA_030340665.1 of Neosalanx taihuensis. Lineage (NCBI taxonomy): Eukaryota > Metazoa > Chordata > Actinopteri > Osmeriformes > Salangidae > Neosalanx > Neosalanx taihuensis. Next base: position 6,995,344 of record CM059305.1, read on the forward strand.
TTGCCTCAGATTGGGGGGAATGACCGTGTACTTTGCCGTAAGTTGCTCTGGATAAGAGCGTCTGCTGAATGGCAGGCAGGCAAGAAGACATGCTGGAGATCAGGTAAACATGTACACGTTTTCAGTCCCTGTACTCAACCTTTGACCCCTTGAAGTGAGCAGTTGTTCCCACCCTCTAAAGGACTGTTACTAGTCTGGGGTCTTCGCCCCGTGTGCTGTTAGCGTTTTGTTCAGCCGGATTGAAGTGCGAGTGTAAATAAAAATGTAAAATAATACTTGTATAGCCCTTTTTACCCAGCAATGTCACAGAGGGTTTCACATATGCAGATATAACTGCCTCTCAACCAACCTTAACCCTCAAGGAAGTCAAGGAAAAACTCCCAGAAAAACTCACTAGAGGAGAAAAAAATAGAAGAAACCTTGAGAGGAGCATTTCAGTGAAGGATCCCTTCATGCAGAGAACAATCCAGTGTACAGTCGTGACACTTCAGCGGAAGGAGATGAACGAAAGATGGAAACGGTTTTAGACGGAATTTCATGTTTTTCAACCTTGAAAAACTTGATGAATTTAGATTAAATTAAAACAGCATTATCTCCTCGGTAATATGGGTCTGAGGTGCCAAATGTACCAACCCTGGATGGCAGATGATCAGACTGAATAACACTGGCGTCCGACGGAGCTGCCAATAAACCCAGGAAGTACCGCTTCCAAATAATCGCTCTGTTCTCGGAGGATGTGGGGAAACACATCCTAATTATGAGGGGCTGACATTTCAGGTGGAGCTAATTAGCATCGCCACACTGTCCACCCAGCTCAGCTCCGGGGTCACAGTTTGCCCGCGGATGAAAGGCGCTCTACTGAGAGTCTGGAAGTTCAAATCGAAAAACCAAATCTATGATGTGCTTTATCCTTTTGAAGGTCTCTCTTTCTAACCCGTTGTCAGGTCAATAGTTGATTTATAAATCACGGACCCCCTTCCTACGCTCGCGTGCGCTTTAAGCCTGTCTTGTTCGATCAAACCTTAAACTTTCTAACTGTAACCCTGAAAGAACCTTAGTTACTGGAGGGTCACAGTTTTACGGTCAACCAATAGATTTCAGTCGCTTTGGCATCATAACCTTTTTTTGATTAAGATAAGCGAGTTTGTGCTGCATGCATATGTTTATAGTATCAAAACACAAAACTAATATAATTTTAAAAAAATACATAAATTTTTTAACAAGAGATCTCCCCCCTGATTATCTCTGGGATCCGTTATCCCCCCCCCCCCCCATCCTCCTCCCCACCCACAAATAAAGTTTGCAATTAAGCTCATTCTAAGTTAAGGAAAAGCCATTATCTTACAGATTTGTTTTTAATGGCTTTACCTTTTACTCTGCAGGATCACCAAAGACTTTCAGCTTGGGTCTTGAGATGCAGGTCGGCCTTAAAGCAATTTCCCCATCAGCTTGATCCTGGAGACGGCTGAGTCCAGCTCTCCTGTGATTAGTGGGTTGGACCCATTAGCTGCACAATCTCAGGCCAGACCAGGGACGGCAAAACAACAACTAAATGGACAGAATCGGTGTTAAGGCAGGCTGTTTGATGTGACAGGTTCAGTCAGAGTGGCTGTTTGTTGATGTGCAGGACAGCGGAGGATGTGTGTAGGATGTGTGTAGGATGTGTGTAGGATGTGTGGAGGATGTGTGGAGGATGTGTGGAGGATGTGTGTAGGATGTGTGGAGGATGTGTGTGGGATGTGTGTGTGATGTGTGTAGGATGTGTGTGGGATGTGTGTGGGATGTGTGTAGGATGTGTGTAGGATGTGTGGAGGATGTGTGTGGGATGTGTGTGGGATGTGTGTGGGATGTGTGTATAGTTCAGTCCGATCTGCTGCTGTTACTGAATCCATGCTCTGCTAACTAATTGGGGGGAGGATTCATGGTTATTTGCATCGTGGTTAAATTCACTCCAGTTTTTAATGTGCATGTTACTGATAGTATTAGGTAGTAAATGTCTTACTGCGATAGTGCTTGGGAGGAGGGGGGGAGGGGAAGGCTAGGATGGGGGGAGGGAGGAGGAGGAGAGGAGAGGCGGTGTGACGCCAGAATACAGAGCCCAGTGTGTAGCTGGTACAGTGAGGTCACATGCATGGCAGGCTGAGTTTAACATTGGATAAGATGAGCATTGAGTAATTGATATTGTAATCAAGGGTGTCGACTGGCTGGTAGATGGGAGGGTTTGGGCATCAAATCTTTGAGGGAGGGATGTGGAGAGACGCATGTACTGGTCTCTCCTCCATTACAGAGATGTGGAGAGCCATATGTGCTGGTCTCTCCTCCGTTTTAATCCGTCTGGTGTAGATCTCCTGTGGACAAGTGGTTTTAATGAACCGTGATGGGAGGGCAGTTACTGCCGTCCCTCTTGGGAAAGGAGAGGAGATGATTTGGTCCTTGAGAGGAAGTTAAAAGTAAGGTTTTTTTTCTTTTTTTGCCTTCTCATCCATCATCATGTGATGGGTCTGAGAGCTTCCAAGGTCTTTAAGGGCCACTTTGGGGGGCCACTAAGGGGGGCCACTTTAAGGGGGGGGGGGCACTTTAAGGGCCAACTGGAGAACCTCTCCAGTTGTTTCTTTTATCAGGCCATTTGAAGTAGACGGGAAATCCCAATGGATGAAGGCCAAAAGGCAGCTAGGATAGCGGGCGGGGCCTGGAAGCCTGGATGGTGGGTGTGGCTAGCATTCAGGATGGTGGGTGGGGCTATCAGCCGAGATGGTGGGTGGGGCTAGCATGTACATAAAAAAGCCCTTTGACGACATGTTATAGACATTTTACAATTTGTCTAGTAGAACAGCTTAAATTAGCTTAAAAATTCTATTTTTCGATTATTATTACCAAAGGTAAGACATTACGTATTTAAGAATTCCAAGTTTAGAAAGGGGATAAGAAGATGAAAAGATTCCAGCCTTAATGATTATATATATATCAGGTTCACCACCCCTTTAGATTCATAGGTTCCTATCAGGATGTGAATTTTCTCTCAGCAAAAACATAGGGCCAGAATCTATTCCTCAAAGTATTCTTCCCCAGAATACTCTTTTTTTATTAAACTAGCAAGATAGCAGGTATTCTCTTATGGCACTGTAAAAGAGGAGAATCAATTAGGGTGTAATGAGGAGATCCCCCCCCATGTGTTAGATTCTATGTTCGTCTCCTTCTGTTTAATTGGACTCTGTGTATTCTGAAGGGGGAGGTTGGATAGACAATCAGTTCTTTGGAACAGTAAAACTATTTTGACCTTTTTGTCTGAGAGTTCTAACACTTTTAAGATGTTCCGGTTTTGCTGGATGTATTTTTTATTTATTTATAAAACATTGAAATAGAATGTGCTGTGCAGCCAGGTCTTTGATATTTTTCAGTCCACTTCTGGATTAGAGTCTTTATATTTCTTTAAAATTGCATAGAGGAAGAAAATTGCTTAGATTTTCATGTATTTCTACCCCTTGAGAACTACCCCGCTGTGGACTTTAAAAGCCCTATTAAAGCCAATTCTGTAAGTGATGGCGGTAGCCTCTGCTAACACCGTCTACCCTGTAATCCATGTTGGTTCAGACCGTACCACTCCGTACCACTCCTCATAATCTCTGACGCGTGCGTCACTCACAAGGTATGGAAGCCATTTGCTGTGTAGAAACGGTTGCCAGGCAAACTTCTGAAACATGTTGATGTAAAAAAAATTGAAAGGAGGAACGTTTTTGATGGTTGCACAACGTACTGTACACACACAGTACACACACACAGTACACACACACAGTGCGCACACACACACACAAAACCTAACATTGTCAGGGCACTTCACAAATGACTTGACGTGAACTGCAATGTAAAATGGAATGTTGAGATTAATATTACTGTTGTTGTTTTTGTTTGTTTCCCTCAGCTCCGTTGACAGACAAGCCTCCAAAGATTCTCTATCCATCGGAGAACACAATGAGCATCATGGAGATGACAATAGGTAAGACCGTTTGATTTGTAAACATTTCCACACACGGAGTTGAGCTTTCCTCTGAGGTGACTGACGCTGGCTTCTCCCTCAGATGGACAGTTGTAAACAGGTCCTCCCAGCGGGAGGCTGGGCGTGAAAACACACTCATCTCTTGACACCATCACATGCGGTTAGATCGACATCACATGCGGTTAGATCGACATCACATGCGGTTAGATCGACATCACATGCGGTTAGATCGACATCACATGCGGTTAGATCGACATCACATGCGGTTAGATCGACATCACATGCGGTTAGATCAACATCATATGCGGTTGCGGTTAGATCAACATCACATGCGGTTAGATCAACATCACATGCGGTTAGATCAACATCACATGCAGTTAGATCAACATCACATGCGGTTAGATCAACATCACATGCGGTTAGATCAACATCACATGCGGTTAGATCAACATCACATGCAGTTAGATCAACATCACATGCAGTTAGATCAATATCACATGCGGTTAGATCAACATCACATGCAGTTAGATCAACATCACATGCGGTTAGATCGACATCACATGCGGTTAGATCGACATCACATGCGGTTAGATCGACATCACATGCGGTTAGATCGACATCACATGCGGTTAGATCGACATCACATGCGGTTAGATCAACATC